>BOPP01000087.1:3403320-3437539 GCA_017312745.1 Gryllus bimaculatus | reverse complement strand
ACCCCACCTCCGCGTCCGCACTTCTTCATTCCCTTTCGGGTTTAACGTCTGTAGTCTGCGTCGTGAATACGGGATCTCTTGATATGTGGCTATTCTTCGCACCTAAGCTGCATGTAATGCACATCGAGCTGCTGGTAATCCCTCACACGTTTCGCCGTTGCTGCTCTACTTTTCTGCATGCTGCTCTTTTTTGTGCACTTGTTTTCTCGTAGTTTTTATCGTTGTTGTTTTGGTGGCTACATGTTTCTAAAAAACTAATGTAATGATGATGAAATTGTTCCTCGAAGACAACCTAAAGAAGTTTTTGATGCAAACAGTTGTCATGATGAACTAAATATTCAAGAAATTTTGAATACAAATATTATTCAAAATTCTATTCAGTAAATTCGATGCTACGTTAAGCCTTTTAACATCCATACGTAGCAGACCCATATAAAATACCTACATTTAAAAGAGGTGTTGAATTTTTAAGAACATTTATAATTATTACTTTTCTGTATTATATACTTTCATCTAGGAGTCAATCCGTAAGTTCCTGTCCCTCAATGCTTCGCTGATACCAACCGCCACCACACTCTCGTCCTCCACTCCGGAGCCTCCCTCTCGCACGCGGCCGCACTCCAGCCTCATCCTTCTTCCAGGCCCCCCGTCCATCCTGACCATAAAAGTGACATTATCAACGCGCGCCGGACTTTCCGCCCTGTTTGCGGCCCTCGAGGAACCGTGCTCATGGCACGAGCGGGCGCAGGGCGAGATAAAGTAAACAGTCAAGGCGCACAAATCACTGCGTTGGACGTTAAGACGGTGTATTGTCTGTTCAAAGCCGGCACAGAGTGCACACACGGCACAGACTCCGCTGGAGGTTCTCCTACTGCGCACCTGTCCTCAGCGCTGATTCATGCTCTCTCATGCACTCAGCTATTAATTATTACTCCATCTATTCCCTATATAATTTATTTATTAAGCACCTGCCTATCATGCTAATTGCACGAGGCTACCGAAAGAGCAAAACAGTCTGAGCCATGTTGCAGAGCCACAAGGCGCACGCCCACAAACCCGACACTTTCACACTCACGTCCGAAATCCAGCAACTAAATGTGCGTGCGAGACGGTCATCACCCCGGCATAGCTCACTTTCTTTCACAGACACACCGCGCGGCCTCGCCGCACGAGTCGTTTGATGACACCGCCCACGGCAGACGCTGTCCACACATATTTTTACACAGCATTCTAACAACAACTGTCCCGCAAGGCTTTGACCGAGTCCCTGTGCCGAGTCATCAGTCTTGACAACGAGTCTGCGCCGCACTCATGACCGATTACTGCCCACCACGAGAAGCCAGGGCCCCCATATTATTGCTTCGATTACTTCAAGCTCTGAGTGTTTCGGAACACCGTCGCACGTCCGCGCGCCGTGGCGTCTGGCTCGCGCCGGAGAGACCGAGACCCGCGCGGAAGCGAGAAAAGATGGACGGCTTAGATGTATGACGGGTCAGCGTGGCGAATATGAGTCACGAAGACGTGGAGGTGTGCTGACGCACACTTGAGAAAGTGAGTAAATCTCTCGCAGGCGAGAAAATATCGTCACTAAGACTGCGTCCACAAGACAGACAGGACACGTAGTAAGATAGATCATAATATGTATGCTTTATTAAGTCAAGATGTACAATGGAATCACTTATTATAATGCACGTATTAGGAAATTATCGATACAATTAACTGGTGACCAAAAATACGTAGAATGGGTTATGCAGCACAACGGTGTGGGCTAGGTATGACGAGTACGACTAAAAGTAAGGACGATAGATGTCAGAGCACGTGGCGAGCACGCAGGTGTAGGGATGTAATCGGGTAGATACTAGGTCCACAGCGAGCACATGAGTAGTCTTTGATTTCCCAGTGGGCGCACTCTGCGCACAGTTTTTGATATAAGTTTCCCTTCGTTTTGTGAAGTTTCAATGAGGCAATTGATGGTAATAATAATGTCAACAAAACAGACACAAAACCAAGTTTGAAAAATACCGGTGACAGCGCTCCAAATTTTGCAAACGTTAATTTTTATAATGCCTTAGATGATTTTGCTAATACCAGTGATGATTCTAGCAACAATGCCCAGTTGTTGTTTTTTAGATAAATTCCGCCGCATGTCTGGCGATCAAGAGAAGCTGTAATATTGAAGAAAAAGGGGCGGATGCTGCGTGGCGCGGCAAAAATACCGCGCCCGAGGTCGCGCACATTTGACACTAAACATTCGGGTAGGCGCACGAAGGCTAAAAAGCGTTCATTCTGGTTTTCACTCTGGCGTTGAAAATGAAATATTCTGGTGGCATTTATGGCGCCTTGGCATTAAATAACAAACATAAGAATGCAATGAGTTCACATGTACTGTGCCAGCTTGCGCACGTGTGCGTGTCACTTACATAGTCGGAAGATGAGGGCCTAAGGGAGGTAAGAACACAGGTGAGGTTAGAGGGCGGGGTTAAGGGGATGGTTTCGTAAATGTGTTGGTAGGACGGTGTCGAGTAGACAAGAACATAGACCAGATAGGTACGCATGTATTGTGACCGGGTTCTCACCAGAATGATGAGGGTACACACACGCACTATATGAGCTCTGGTGACTGGAGGTGGTGAAGTGATTGCCTGGGGGTGGGGTGGAGGGGGCAGCAGGTCGTAAACCGGGGGCCGAGTGAGTGTGAGATTGCGCGCGGGCGCCTGTTAGGCGCTGAGTGCCCCGGCGGAGGCGGCGTGAGTGGGCCCTGCGCACGCCTGCGCACGCCTGCGCTCGTGGCCGCGCTCCCTCCGATCAACTTGTGTGCTTGGTCGCCTGGCCAGCAGCCTGAAGCCCGTCCGCTGGCTAAACGGCGTCCGACGAACTGTCTCTCGCTTTCCCTCATAGCGTTCCAATCCTTCCTGCCACTAGATGCTTCTTCAAAGACGCTTCAATTCTTTCAACCTTTTCTTTTAATTACCCTATCAGAAAGAGATTTCGGTTTTAATAAATATTGACTCTAATGAAATGTTTTCGTATTTATATCCTGTATTTAGTTCCAGAGTTTAATTTCTTCCTTTTTTCATTTTCGTCTTATATTGTGTTTTCGTATTGTTGGTTTGCGCCGGCAGGACCTGGAAGTAACTCTTCCGTCGCCGTTTCAACGGCTGGAAAGCACTTAGCTAGGCATGAGGCTTCCCTGAATACCCCCACGCTCTCAGCACTCCGGGAAAAGTAATGCCACTTAAAATAAAATATTAAAATTTTATATTGTATTATTTCAAGGTTATAGGTCGTGGTGTTGTCAATGCGTCAAAATTATCTCACTCTGATTTCCTCTAATCACATCAAGTAGCAACCGCGATTATTCGCTTAGCTGGACCACCTAAGGTTTGACCAGGTCTCTTCAGCTCAGTTACCCGTCCCGGAGCGGCGATAGATTAGAGTTTGATGGGCGTTCTCCCAGAGAGTGGGCATCGAAGTAAACGCCAACACATTAAACGCTGACTTCCTTTCCCCTAGGCTCAAATCTTTCTAACTAGAGCCGTTTTCATCAAGTTGTTTTTGTATAGATCTTTAAGGTAATTTTTAGATTAGACAATTTATTTTACTGTCACGTAAAAAACCTCACTAAAGAAGAGTTTTGTTATATAGAATTTGCCGTGAATGTTTAGATAATTCAATACTTACCTTGTATTTCAGACGGTAGGTACCTAAAGAAGATCATACAAACTTTTCTTTGATATGTTGTATTATCGATGCACTAATTAAAACCCCACGTATTCGTCTGTGCTAACTCCGGTAAGTCCTAAAAATTTATGTTTTTTTACTTATTTTGGGGTTTTCTCTAATATTCGTTAGCTTTCAGTACTTTAGAAACACGATTAAATTTAATTTTAAAGAGGATAAAATTTCTTACAACTTTTGTGTGAATATGTATTTTTGAAACCAATTATCAAACAAAGTACAGCTTTTAAAAAACAGTATTTATTCATTTCTCCAAAATGTGTCAAAAATACATACGTTTATGGTATTATAAACCAGTTATAATGCATTGAATTATTATTACACCTAATACTATTTTTCATATCACCGTCGGTGTTAACAATGCCTCATAATAATATATCCATGTTCCATAATATATATATATATATATATATATATATATATATATATATATATATATATATATATATAATGTGTATGGAATTAACGTGTACATTTTTAGTGTAATAGTTTTGTGTCGTCTGCGTATAGTAACTAGGTAAGAAATTATTAAGTAAAAACATATTTTGATTAATGTTTTCTAGCAGGACTTGGTGAAAGGATGTTTTGTGTCATCCTGAACCCAAAAATGTGAAATTATATTTCATCTAAAACATTTTCGCTATTGTGATATTTCAGTAAATATTTTTTGCTGAAAAACTATGTATTTTCGAAGATTGCTTTGTTTTTCTTTTTTCTGAGTGGGTGCCGCAATTATGAGTATTCTGGCATTTCTCGTACTAGTTAATCTGTGAAAGTTTATTCCACATAATGGGTCCAGATATTTACCCTTCACACGCGCTGGAACCCAATACAGAAAGGGGACATGATATTCTACACTGCAGCGTATTCTTGGAATTTGGTACCCCTCGCCAGCCGGTGTCTCGCGACGTCTGTCTGGGGCGTACTCCTGGAATCAGAATTGTGGTCAAGACGTTTCCAGACATCGTGGTATCTGGCACAACCGAGTTCCTGCATATTCCCAGAACTGCTATCTCTGGAATACGAAATCACTCGACCCTTCTGGAGTTCGGTTTTGGTTTAAAAGGGTAGTGGAAGTCAGACGGCAGTCAGCCTCTCAACTGGCCAGCGACGGAGCCATTGAGTTTGCGTTTGCCTCGCTTTCCGTTTCTCTTTTCTTTGAACAAACACATTTTGGAAATGTTTTTACCCTTGATGGAACAGTTTTATTCTGTCAATCTTGCAGAAAATCTTTTGTGGTCGAACAGCGTTCCCAATTTATACGGTATTTAAGCAGCAACAAACATTTACAAATTGCAACACTTTCGAAAGGTTTGTTTGTGTGTCAAATGTATCCAGAACACACGTTCAGGGCTAATTGGAGATATAGTGAACTGCTAAAATGGTTTCAGATGAAGTACTAGCCATCCCCTTGCGCCTACCTTAGTCACGTAGGTTTCTACACTCGGAGGACGCAGAGGCAGTGCCTGTAGATGTTAGTAACAACCGGAGATGTCACTGTTACACTGGGAGAATTTAGAAGACGTAGATTTAATGGTGCAGCCTAATTATTAAATGAGTAGTTTTACATAATTTCTGCTTGAAATTAATGAAATATATACAGGCTTCACAACAAATACGGGCCACGTAAAAAATTGAATGAATGATATCAAAAATAATTTATTTAATTTTAATCATAATTTTCTACTGAAAGTGCCAATAGTAATTCAATTTTGGCTTTCTAGTACATTTATTTTATTTAATTGTACAATTTATGTTCTCAATGTATTGATGTAGTACGAGTACATATATTTGACGGTTTGCAGACGGTATAATGACTTTCATCGTTCCTTCATGCCGGGGCCAAATAATTCTTAGAGTGCTGTGTTATTTAGTTCATCATTCATAAGATTATAATATTGTCCAATTTAAGACATCATACAATTGTGGAGTGCAAGCAACACTATCTAGAAATTGTATATCTAGGTGATAGTATATTCAGGTGATTAATAACTTATTAATTGATTTCATTAAAAAGATGATAGTTCTTTATCATTGACTGAGATGTAGGGTTAGACAGAAATGCGGTATAATATTATTACATAGATGTTACAAAGAGGCGAGAAAGTATGAGTTTTTTGGCACCTTTAATTTTAAAAGCTGTCGATTGCTAGATAACTGGTTTAAACTATGTTTCGTAAAAATTATAGGAAATTTTATCCTCTTAAAAATTGAATTTATTATTTTTCTACTTTCCTGTTTTTTGGGCTTCGCGGAGTTACCACAAAGTTCGGGACGTCTAAAACTTGGGTTTCTTAACTAGTGCTTCCGTACATACGACGTAATCAAAGAAAAAGTTTTTATGATATTTTTCCAGGTAAAATGTACCTACCCACTGGATAATTTTATTCAAAACCTCCAATTTTCTTGAAATTTTATTAGAGTTGAAATTAAATATTAAAAATTTGGACAATTTTAAAGTTACTTAATAAAAACTGTAGTACCTTACGAATCATAGACTACATTTTCAGAAAATGTAATTTAAGGGGATCCGGGATGCTAAGTCATGCTAACATAAGTAATTATTTCTCGCTTTTTAATTGACGAATGCTTTTGAATTTTTTGTAAGTGCACCTTTATAAACGTTTTGATATTCTTTGTTTAACAATTTTGCGATATGTACAACAGGAAATAGTTTTTAATCATATGGGTAAAGTTTGCAAAATTGATGACTCGAATACTTATAGTAATGTTTATGAAACGAACATCAAAAAATACGTTGGCAAAATGTGCGAAAGTTAATGTTTAAACTACCTTGAAATTTTCAGTTCAAGTGATTGATTGGTTTCTGTGAAAAAAAAGCAAACCCATTATTTTTCTCAACTCCTGAGTCTCTTTCTTTTGTCACATTCAATTGGTACATTATTCGATTGTTAAAATGTTGATGGCAACACACACAACAACAAACATAAAATTCACTATTTAAAAAACTCCCAGTCTAACAGGACTCAAAATATTTACAACGAACTGAAAACGCAGCACGGCACGGGGACAGGCGAAGAAACACGAACAACTTGACACTCAACGTTTAAAGGTTCTCAAAAACTATTTGAAAGTCAAACAAGTAAATATGTATACTTTCTGAGAAAAAATCTATAACGTATAAAAAAATTAACTCCCGGTTCCTCTTAACGTAGAAAATACAGAAAGAAAATCTTCATGATCATCTTTAAACGTCGATTTCTCAATAAATCATTGCCCTAGTAACCCCTCTCGTGTCCACATCTCCCTCTGGCGCTTACTCAGTCACGCTCTATCCAGCCACGCACCCGTCCTCTCCCGTCCACTGCGATCTCGTTCTCGCACAAGAGGCCAAGGACAGACTCCTGAGGACCCCGGGGGGAGGGGTGGGGGTGGTGACGAGGGCGCGGACGAATCGAAGACCACACGTGCCGGATCCCCTCACCACCCGCCCCGCCTTCCACCCTCTCTTCCCGCCCCCATCACCCCACATTCCCCATCCCACCAACCCCCGCACATTCCCCCATCCACCCCGTCTCCAAGCCCCACCCGCCCCGCCCCGCCCCTCCTCGGAACCCACTCCACTTTCCAACCCACGCAGCCCTAGCCCGCCCCTTCCCAGCCCGCCGCGCAACTCTCTACTCAATAAATATTTCATGGGCAGGCCGCGGGGCAGTCCGCATCAAGACTTCTCGCGCTGCTTGTGCACGAAACCGCACACATGCCCGCCCGCTCTCTGGCGACGCACACGACGCCCGGAAGACACCCAATGCGCATGAAGCGGTGTACATTGTGTGACATAAGCACTTTTCGACGAAAAAAAGGAAAATGAATGTCGTGTACATAAAAATAAATTCGAAGAAAATTAATACTTATTATTTGTTTAATAACATACTTCTACGTTTCTTGTTTTAATGTTATTTTTGTGACAAATATCTGCATGACGCATTACAATATTTTCCTTTATTTCATCGTAAGATTATAGTAAATACTAAATAACAAGATACAATTATTTCAATAATAACATCTGTTCAAAGAATTGGTGGCGCCAAACGGATTCGAACCCGAGTCTTCTGGTTTGCGCCCAGCTACTCCGACAACTAAGCTACCGAGGCAACGAATCCGTTTATCAGCCTTCACGAGTGCAATTAGCGCTGCTTGTATGTATATAATTGTTGCCTTTCCTGTCACCTTGTTGAACGCAACATCACCTGCCAACAGCTGAACGGCAGGACATTCTCCGACCGTAATTGCGTCCACCAAGATGACGGAAAAGATGACAATTATAAAAAAAAATATTGGTATGAAATGAATATAATAAATTTAAACGCGCGATTTATTCGTTTTATTAATCTTTCATAGAAAACCAAAAAACGTTTACTTACCTTATTTTGTAAACATTAATGAAACAATTTTTCATACTTATTGTTGAATTTAAATTCTCATTTTAAGAATTGCAATGATTGAGATTATACTTATATTATTTTTAACAATAAATTAAAAATTACATTTTCAATACTTTATGAATATGGGTAAAAAATAAAACTATTGCAAAACATTTATTTCAACTTGACTTACTAACGTTGTTGAGTTCTATTATCGTTATTTATCCATATATTTTTTAAAGTTTTGTTTACTCATTGGGGTGTTTAGATTAGCTTGACCGAATACCCACTCGAAATCAGTGTAAAAATTGAAGTGGTAGGAGAAAACGGAACTATGCCACAGTTATACAAACGTTCTTTGTTTCTGACTCGCAATCTCTTGTCGAGATATCTAGCGTGATTTATTGCTGTACGCAGCCCCCTTTACTAGGGTTGCCATCTATGTTCATGTAAAAAGGAGGACACTCGATAAGTTAAAACTGCATCATATTTCTTATTACAAATGTGATGATATAAATAATATTATATATAAATAATGCGTTGTATAATTAACACATAATTTCACAATACGCAATAAAATCTTATAAAACGACATAATTTACTTCTTTATAAATTTGTAATTTGTTTCACTTTTGCCAGCGTGCTTTAAAGCTTTGCTATATTTTGTAAATTCGTAAAGGGTTGAACAACTCATGTCAGAATCAACGACTGACACCTGCTTTATTTCTGTATTCATTACTTTTGAGATTCATAAGTGAAAAGATTCCTTCTCCAATGCAGATGACAAGCAGGTAGCAGAGTAAGGTAGCAGGTGTTAGTCAAGCGTTAAGTAAATAACAACAAATGAGAAATATTTACAAAAAAGAATACATTTAAAAAGCAAAGGAGGGTGAGAGCACAATTGACGTCAATGTAGAACTGTCCTCCCAAATGAAGGACGGTTGGCAACCCTACCGTTTACTTCTACTATTCACTATCAGCCAAGCATCCAATCTGCGATTCGAAATAGTTATAATTTTATGTAATACATAGTGGATGTTCTCGCAAGTACTTTGCCACCATTAAAATCTGCGTTTCATTGTCTGGGTTAATTTCTCTTTCTCGCTACCGCTGTCGCAGTAGAAAAAAGTGATTATTGCTGCAAAAAGAGGCACATTTCTGGCAAACAATTTTATTACAGAGCCCTAGAAACGAAAATCCAGTTCCTAAATTTAGAAAAAATTGAGTAATTTCTAATGAGTTTTACAAAAACAGATACTTAGAAATTGCAGTGCAAATAGTATTACGTAACTATTACTAAGTGGGTAAAAGTATGTGCTGTTTCAGTTCCACTAGTAATTTTGCTTATTTGAATATCTTTCTATGTACTAGTATCATATTGAGAGGTACCGCAAATGTGTTACGAACTGCCACAAAATGTTTCTCCGAAGATGATTTTAGCACACAATAGTGTTCGTGAAAATCTTGTCAAACATTTGTTATGTATAAATATTTATTAATGTAAATATTTCTAATGGAGTGTTTCAATTATACAATAAACAATAATAGATTTTTAGACCAAAATTTGAATGCAGTGTAAATAATATTGTGAAATGGTATGAGGTGAAACTGAAAAATAAAATCACAATGCATTTTGGGTTCGTAGGCTTCCGCGGCCGGAGTCAATGCATTCTTGGCTATCCGGGATGAGCCGAGTCTTGGTCAATTGTGCTGACGTTTCGGCCATCTTGCTGTGGCCTTCTTCAGAGATATATTGCTTCAGAGCTAAACTTGCGTAGCCAGCAGTAAAGCTCTGAAGAAGGCCACAGCAAGATGGCCGAAACGTCAGTACAATTGACCGAGACGCGGCTCATCACGGATAGCCAAGAATGCAAACACAATGCATTTTATTACGAATTAGCTTACTAAAAAGTAGAATTTTATAGAATGTGCGTTTTCTGTATTCTCACCACGTTTTAGCAATGATAGTATTATTTTAAAAATAATTTAAAGATTTGTTTACATAATGCCTATCACAATGAGATTCTATAAATGTATTAATATATTATTTAAACAAATCTATGTTATAAGTTTACAAATAATTTTTGTAATATTGTGACATTTTATTCTATTGTCTTTATACCCAAGTAAATATTGAATACATATGAATATTCCGTACTTTCTAAAACATTGATTCAAAAATGAAAACAGCTTTGCTCTGGGACCCAAATTCAGATGTTACTAATTGAAATTGCTAGGGAGTGGCAATTCTTTCTAAATATGTAAATGAAAGTCAAAAAGGTGTCTTTTAGTAGATTATGGTTTACGGAAAGCACTTCGTGATCAATGAATACGAAAACTTGTTCTTTAGGGAAGAATGATAGAATTATTTTACGTATATCTTCTTATTACTCTCACTATTCTCATTCACGTAGTGTAAAAGTTTGCATTACCAGTATATATCTCAACATTTCAGTCACCAAATTATTCAACACAGCGTGAATGCAATCAAGTAATCGACTATTTATCTTTCTCTACAGATTTTTGAGAGAAGGATAATTGAAAAATTTTAATAACATACACGATATACTATTAGGAAGAAGTAACGATATGAGCGGGTTATGGTATAAACTATTAAACCAATACATAAAAACACAAACACCTATTGGGGATTGTGGAGATACGTTAAATTTCTAAAAGGTTTGTAAATCTATGTTGTTGTGAACCAATGATTTTAACATAAACGTAACTAAAGCAATTGTATCGTTTAATATAAATATAAACATTAATTGTTATAAAAACATAGTAAGTCATATTTAATTTGTATGAAGTCGAAGAAATTCTATCCGTGTTAAAATAACATTAGGATTGTTTCATTAATACGGCAATAGTTTACGATAAAAGCGCAAATAAAACATACTGTTTTACAATTTTCATTGATTACAAAAAAATTAAACGTCTCTAATATGTTACACAAG
This sequence comes from Gryllus bimaculatus, assembly GCA_017312745.1. Taxonomy (NCBI): domain Eukaryota; kingdom Metazoa; phylum Arthropoda; class Insecta; order Orthoptera; family Gryllidae; genus Gryllus; species Gryllus bimaculatus. The sequence goes on along the minus strand of BOPP01000087.1, from coordinate 3,426,459 downwards.
GAATCAAAGTTTAAAATGTAAAGAAAATGTTACGTTAATAGTCTGACGAAATCTATAATAATAGAAAAGTAAACTTGAAAATTATAAATGACAAACACCATGAAAATAAAACAATTTCCAAATCTAGATAAAGATAAACCCTGTTATTGCGTGCGTACGTATTTAGCACACGTGGTCTCTAATTGCGAACACACTCTGCGCGCTGACAGCAGAACACACGCGGTCAGCGTGCGAGCGGGCGTTCGCTTCCCGATGCCTCGCGTGGCCTCAGCGCTTTGCGCCCGAAGTGACACGGGGGGGGGGGGGGGGCGAGCGCGCGACGGCGCGTGCGGGAAGGCCATCGAACCAGCCCTGGGCGCTGTCACAGGACGAGTAGACACGATGGCGACAGACGTTCACGTAAGCGGCCCACGCGACTTCTTTTGACGTGGGGACGCGAAAGGTTCTTAGGGAACGAAGGCGGACACTCGACCGTCGATGTAAAGTGATCACTTGTTCATTGATTTAGTGATTGTTTAGTTTCCTACGGTACGCGTCGACGGATAAGACCATTCGTCTCGTAATTGTAGGGATTGTGTTCGTCGGAAGTTAGCGGTGATCTTCCCCAGGAGGATAATGAGATTGTCGCCGACCTACACGTTGGCTAGCCGCATTGCATTGTGCCATGAAGCTTCAATTTCCCTGAGGCCTCCTTCTCCTTCCTTACGTGACACATAAAGTCTATGTACATCAGCTTGAGATTGGGTGACATAATGTATTGTAAGCAGTTTTCTGGTTTTTCGATCCATCTTCCTAATTTCTTGCTCTTTGTAGTCCATTAGTCCGAAAGTGTATTGGAGTACAGGCTCCACCAAACTACCTATTGCAGATATTTTATTCCTGGATTTTAGGGGGGACTTCATTACAAGTCTCACTCTTGTGTAATATTCCCTGTGGATTCTCCGTTTATTGTGCCGTTCGAGATATTCTGACATTCTTCAATACTCAGATATTTGCAAGTTTTACCTGGCTCAAGATCTTGAATCACAATGTGCATGTCAACTTCAGTGTTATCTGACATCATTTTGCCTCTCTTTAAATTGTTTTTTGCACACTTGCCAAGATCAAACTTCGTACAGATTTCATTACTAAAATCATTGACGAAACTGTCTAAATAGTGGGATCAAATTAGTGCAAAACAGCAGTGAGAATAGCGAATCTCCTCGAAAAAAATCACGTTTATCTGAATCCTTCTTGTTTCTACTTCGCTGTGTATTAGTAACCTGGTACTCCACGACTTTTGTTCCTTGCAAAATTCAATAAGTATAGGATGAAATCGATAGATTTCCAGGGACTTCAATATCTAATATCCAGATACACTGTCAAAGGCCTTCTGATAGTGGTATTAAGCATTATATTTTCGTTTCCTTACATCATTTAATATTATTTTGTTTAGTAGCAATATTACAGCCATACGAATATTTATGTCATCATTCTGTTCAACTGGTAAGAGATGTTTTTTATCTCTGTACATTATTTTTAGCTCTCGCTACAATTATATCTTTGTACTGGATAAGCTTTGTACAGGTCGACAGATACTGCTTTGGGTAGCAAAACGGTGATGTCCTGGAGCCAATGCAGGAGTTCCTTTGGGTTTTCTAAACTTTTTAACAGTCTTTCCTAGACGAGAATGTACCTCGTATTCATTTCTGAATCCACAAATTGTTGATCTTAACAGTCCCGGAAGATTTTCCAGTTTCCAATCTTCTTAATTGCTTGAAAGGGGTCCTCATGAACATGTTCCACTGTTTCTACAAGTTAATCAGCAGCATTAACTTCATATTGAAGCCAGTAGGATCGGTCTTTGTTGTAGGATCGGCTATCTTCAGATTTCTGCCCAAAATATTTCGACGTCATCTTTTCAAGGAGAAGCAATATTTCCATTCGGTTTTTGAGTCAGTTTGCGATAGAATATCTTTGCTTTTGTTTCAAACAATCGATTCTGTTCACGGCAATGTGCTCTACGATTGTAACCTCTAATTCATTGATCCCATACATGTGTTTTCTCTTTTCGCTTCTCAGCTACCATTAGCACTGTTGTTTCATTTTGAATTCGGTAATTTTTGTTCGACGTGGATTTGTTGAATTTAGAGGCGCGCGTTGATGTACAAGATGCTTCCGCCGAGAGTGATATTTAACGCCGAGTGATGACTATCTGTTTCCTAATTCTTTTGGCCCATGGGGTATGAAACTATTTACTCTGGTGTTCTTGTCTGGCCCCAAAATTGTCTGAGAAACCAGATATACAGAGGCATTTACGATGTTTGATTTCAATAATATCTAGTTCTTTATCTGGAGGGTGTACCATAACTTTTAAGACAGAATTTGCCTTTTCTATCACTCTATTAGCTTAAGCATTTTCGTATATTGTGCAAAACGATTCAAATGGAAGTAGGCAAAATATATTCATCTCGCGTCGAAGGAGGTTCCACATCATGTCCTTATCATGTCATTAATAACCTGATGAATTTTCTCCACAGATGAGCGTTTCATTGAAAATATATGAACCTTCAACGAACTATCGTTTTCAGGGATATTAAATGGTTATACATTTTCGAAGAGCATGCTGCGCATTTGGCTAAATATTAGCAAGTTGTACTGTACTTTTTCCATTGCTGAGAATGCATCGTCGTTGATTGTCAAGCTTCTTTAATTCTAGGATAGGTCTCATATCTGGGTCCCCTCCCAGAACGTAAGAAGGGTTCCTCTGATTGCCAAGAGGCTTGACAAAACTCTCTCAACGGGATTATCTCTGAATGCTGAAAGTATCCTCCTTCGCTGGCTAATGCAAAGTTCGGGCCGTCGCTCTAATCTGTGGCCGGGTGGGCCAGTTTCTCTCCGGTACCTCCAAGGACTAATAAGACGTTCTTTGGTTCATGGTCCTTCCCTCTAACGTACTTCTCGCAGTGCAGCCGCTCCTAATGTGGAGCTAGACGTTGTTTGCAGACGCCTCTTCCTGATCCGACGCTGCGATTAAGTGTTAGAAGTGCCTCGTCCGCCATCTTCACAAATCTTTGTTTCTTCTCCTCCTCCTCCTCGTCCTCCTCCTCCTCCTCCTCCTCCTTCTTCTTCTTCTTCTTCTTCTTCTTCTTCTTCTTCTTCTTCTTCTTCTTCGAAGATGCCGTTGAGGGTCTCGTCTGGAGTATCTTTTCGTTTCACCCCTCACCTTCAACCAATTTAGCATGGGAAAACCTATCAACAACTAGACCGACATCATGCGGGTACTCAAGCTCCATCTCCAGCTACACGGTCAAGTACTTCTTAAGTGGAGTTGATGTTGTTATTATTATTATTATTATTATTATTATTATTATTATTATTATTATTATTATTATTGATGGATTGTATTTCCGGTGTCTTACATCTCCCTGTTCTCGCTAGCTCATTAATATCTAAAAACACATCCTGATGAACTGAGAATGAAATACTCAAAAGACGGTCATGCAACACCTGCATGAGCTGACGAGGGGAGCAGGAGTCGAGGCAAGCGTGAGGAGCGTAGGAAAGCGTGGGCGAGCGTGCGGCAGCAAGCGGGCGGGGCCAAGGCGTTTGGTGTGCGCAGCGGGCGACCCGGTTCGTCAATCGATACCCACGAGTCACGACCTATCACCGCGACCGGCGCCCTGCCCTGCCTCACTCCTCTTCCTGCGCCCGCCCCCCCCAAACCCTCGAAAACCCCCGGCCCTGCCCTTCACCCGGGGGCCCCCCCGGTCCCCCCCCACGCCCCTGCCGCACCCGCCGCCGCCCACGTCGCACCCGCCCACCCGCCCGCCGCCCGCCCCCCGCCCGCCCGCCCGTCCCGCCTGCCCTATCCGCTCGCCCACACCCGCCCACTCGGCCCGCCTGCCCGTACCCCCGCGTCACCCGCCCCACTCGCCCGCCCACTCGCCCGCCCGCCGCCCGCCCGCCCGCCTGCTCACCCTCGCCCACCCGGGCCCACTCGCCCGTCCCTTGCCATACCCCTCGTCCACCCGCCCACTCCGCCCGCCACTTCACCCGCCACCACTCCGCCCCGCCCCTCGTCCCCCGCCACTCGCCCGCCCGCCCGCCCCGCCCTACCGTCGCCCACCCGCCCACTCGCCCTCCGCTCCCCTCGCCCCCTGCACTCCCCCCACTCCCCCCCCCGCCCGCCCACCGCCCGCCACTCGCCCGCCCTCGCCCGCACTCCCCGACTCGCCCCGCCCGCCCGTCCGCCTTGCCCTATCCGTCGCCCACCCCCCACTCGCCCGCCCACTCACCCGCCCACTCGCCCGCCCGCCGCCCGCCGCCGCCTGCCCTATCCGTCGCCACCCGCCCACTCCGCCCGCCTGCCCGCCCCCTCGTCTACCCGCCCACTCGCCCGCCCACTCGCCCGCCGCCCGCCCGCCCGCCCGCCCGCCTGCTCTATCCCTCGCCCACCCGCCCACTCGCCCGCCTGCCATACCCCTCGTCCACCCGCCCACTCGCCGCCCACTCACCCGCCACTCGCCCGCCTGCCCGCCCCCTCGCCGCCGCCCACTCGCCCGCCCCCCGCCGCCCTATCCGTCGCCACCCGCCCACTCGCCCTCCTGCCCTACCCTCGCCCACCCGTCCACTCGCCCCGCCCACTCCCGCCCACTCGCCCGCCTGCCCGCCCCCTCGCCACCCGCCCACTCACCCGCCCACCCGCCCGTGTTTTTGCCGCCCGCAGCGTCGTCCCGCGCCGCACACGACGCGCCGGGCTCCGCCCCGACCGCTTTGTACCTGCTCTGCTGCTCTGTGAGGGTCCGACGGGCGCCGAGCGTACAGTGTTTCCGCGCGATCGGTCACGTGCGCGGAGAGGCCAAGGAAAAAGAATGTACCGTGCGTACTTTTTCTAGCATTGATTTCTTAAAAAGTTCTCTACTGTGTTTTGTGATTTTAAATGTTTTAAAGTTGCATTTGTGTCCTGTCTAATGATATACATTTAATCCCCTTTCAGTTGTGAATTTGGTTTCGCTCCCTTCGATATACTTGTGATTATAACAGGGAAGAGACCTTTCGTCGCAATCATATTGTTATTATATTCACGAAGAGTTCAATGCCCAAAAAATATGGAGAAAAACAGTTAAATTGCGCGTGTTTTGAAGCGTGGATTTCCGCAATGCAAATGCGAATCTTCTTGTTGCATCTGAACGTTTTAATAATATTCTGTTTATTAAAAAATTAAGTATTTCTTCACGTTTTTCTAACGTAGCAGCAAATACGACAAGCATTGACATCTGCAATGACCTCGTAACTGTGGATAAAATCACACTCTGCCAATTTTGTTCATCAGATACTTCCTCGTTTAAATACGATATTAAGCACCTAGATATCACTACTGTCGTTACTAATGGGATTGAAGCAGATGCACCAGGGTTGAGGTGGCTTGCTGCAGGTTCAATTACACGCTGGATTAGAGCGACTTTCAGGGAATCACTAGTATTTACTTTGGGAATTAGAAGCCAGTACATAATGATAACTGAATCAAAATTTAAGATGCGTTATATACAAGTAAATTGTTTATTTTATTGACATTGTAGTGAACGCGAAGACGGAATGAAAGTTATTATTCTTTCTTAAGGTCTTTTCCCATTTACTTACAGTTTTGTGGATGTTCTGCAAGCACCAATCAATTGAACGACAGGGTGTGATTACCAGAGTTTGGCCTCAGGCAAATCGTTGGCTCGAACTGTATGGCGCGTCAGGGCCCGTCTCAGTTAGTCTGGAGCTGCTCGTTCGCGTTGTGTGTGGTAAACTAGGTCGTGCGACGTCTGATGATCTCGAATGTCAGCAGAGACGTCGGCGCGTTGACCGCGCTCGCTCGAGATCAAACTCTTTTGCAGAGCAGCTCGCGGACAGGGGCAGCCGTCGCGTACGCGAGCCAGCTGTCAGTCGAGAGATGCGAGTAATGGATCACTCGTCTATTTGTGGCCTTGACGTCGATAACGGAACTGTTTACGTCTCTGCGTGCGTATAGACCTAGGCTGATGCCTAAGGGAGTGAGTAAGTAGTTACTCGCAGTCGTTCTTCTAATCTGCCCTCCGAGCCTGTTATGAGTGATCGTGGGAGTCAAGATGCCGTATTTATTGTGTGTGGTGTCTTCGCGTCCGGAGGGGGAGCGTCATATGACGTTTGCAGCGAGCGTATAATAAGCGGGAGAGACGCGATTGGTTGATTGTTTAGGGATTCCGGGGTAATTGGATATTCCGAAAAACAGGGTAATTGGATTCCAGGATAACAGGGTAATCGGTCCCGTAAGTGTGGGGTATTTTTTGCTCGGAAAGTCGCGGTTATCTTTCCTCCGATGTGGGGCGATATCCGGCGCCGAAGTACCGTCGCCTAGAGGGCTTAAAATATAAGGGGTCAAAAAAAGAAAAAAAAGAGTCCATAATTTTTAATTAAATTTTGTTGCTCAGTTGTGGAAAAAACATTTTAGAGAATGCTGCAAGTCTCATGTTCATTGAAAACTGGTTTTAGAATATTTCAAAACTTTTTTTGTTCATATTCCTATTACTACAATGATGAATATAGAAATTTTTGCCTTAGTGAAATCTGTTTTAATGATAGATTTAGAAATAAAGTCATTTACAATTTTCCGAAATTTTTAATATTTTTCCCGCAATTTTACGTGAAATTAGAGGCGAAAAAGTACGTGCTTTTTAACACCACTAATTGTACTTCTTATTTGATAAAGTGACGGCTATTGTAAATAAAAACATTGCGAATGGTAGAACATTGTGACGAAAGTAATAATCAATGTAAATTATGCAATTAAATAATAAGGAACTTAAGTCAACATCCATTGTTAAATAATAGAAGCAATACTGAGCAAGCGAGGGTAGGCGAAACCTTAGATATTTGCCTTTTAAATAAATAAAGTAAAAGTTTTTACTTTAGAAAGGGGAGCGAAGCGGAGGTAATGTAATTTCAATTCTGAAGCAACGATTATGCGAATAACGACGAACTCAAGGCAACAATTTATTCTCCAAACCTTCAAATTCAAGCACATAATGTACAGTATGCAATGTTTCCCTATACAGAAATTCTTGAAAATCAAAAGAATGCATTGCTGCACCTTGTTGCGAAAACGCAATACTAGACATTAATGGGTAGACCATAATTCAGAAATGAGTATTTGCAAATAAAGGACGAAGTAGAAAAAAGAGAAAATAAAAGAGAATATGTCACCTTAGCGCTGAAACAGTTTTTAAATGACAAAAAAGTATTATGCTGTTTATTAATTATTTCCTTGTTCTTAGGTATTTTTCCATCCTATTGGTCATCACTTGTTATCACGTGTTTTTAGGTAGCTGAAACGCCATGATATAATGCCTTACCATATTGCAGACCTTAAATCACCCTTGTAAACTTCTTAATGCGTGCCATAATTCAAGCAGGTGAAGGAAGTCTTGCAGTCACTTATGAGGATTCCCAAGAAATAAAGGAAGAAGACGAACAGGGAAGTGCCTTAAATGGTATTTCATGTTAGCAGGCAAACAAAGAGTAAGTGCTATAAAACAGTTAATAAAACAACGTGTTAGAGTATCGTTATATAAAAATCTCGTGAAGGAAAGTTCACCACTTTGATCAGAGTTATTGGCCGCGGTTTATGGCTACTTTATTTCTGCCTTAAATTTATATTCATCTGCACAAACTACGTCACGGATTCATCGTCATACTAAATTGGAATCCTGCAGAGAGACCGACATTTATGATTCGCATTTCTAATTACGCAAATAATCTAGCGCTAAATCAACTGATATTTCATTACGAAAAGTCCACTTTGTTAGACATAGAAAAATAATACACATGTTAATTTGTATAAATTATAAAAGTCATGCAGATATAAATACACATGAACCTTAAATTGAATGCAAAAAAGTGTACTCAAATAGTGTGTGGTTTAAATTATGAATAACACATATCATACATAATTAAGTGAAAAACATACAAGCGGATTATTACATTTTTGTTATTGAAAAGTAGGCTGTATTTTATCTATAACTCTGTCATTGTGCGGAGTGCGATTGCATTTTTCAACGAATAATATTGAATATGCTGTACAACGAAAAGAGATGACGATTGAGTTAAAACGCATTATCAGCATCCCACGTTTGTCTGCTATTGTCAGAAGAAAATAATGGATTAGTGATTGAACAAATTAGTTAATAGGAAGTTCATTTAAAGATTTATATGATTGTACAGGTTGGTCACAGCGCTTCTCAGTAATAATTTTTTTACTTTCTTGTTTCCTATTTCCATCATTTGCAAGACATCCATAATGAAACACAGACAGCTCACTGAAATTTACGAAACAAATAGGGTTCGTTGTATTTCAATTGTGCTACGCAGGAACGTTATTCGCCAGCTATTCCAAATCCAGGACAAGTTAGTTCTTAGTTTTTATTTGGGTTACTTCATGAAGCGATATTACCATGAACTATGTGTAGTGTATTACAAACGAATACTCAAAAGTTGTTTTAAACATCAATATATACCGTCGAAAAAGTATTTCCGCTTCAGACATACGGTAGTTTTCACATTTCTTGTTGTCATTTTACCCCATGTTTTTTAATATTTTCAATGTAGTAAAAAAAATCAATTTTTATTGTGCAAGGGCTGGTTGTAGCTCGTGGCTATTAAAATTGAACAGAAATATTAGCGAGTCCTTATTTTTTATGAACACATAATGATTTAATACAGTCACGAAACGTGATGTAGAATATGTTAATCAACAAAATTGTTTAATATTAAAGTAGATTTATTTAGAATTATTCAGTCAAAAACAGTAAAAACTGTATGTGACGTAAGGGGAAGAAGATTATTTTCCCACGTTTTCTTGAGTTCCAGAATACCTTCCTCTTCTTCAAGTACGTAATGAATTTTTAAATTTTAAGGTGGAGAAAACATTTTAATGTTTTCTTAAACAAATTTATAGAACTTTATAATATCAATCCTTGAACATTCAAAGTCGTGTGATTTTGGGATATTATCAGAGAGCGTAGTGTATTCATGTGCTAGTATTTTGGTTTACTTATGGAAAATTGTATTTAAACAAGCCTGACAATAGTTACGTAAATAGTACAGAAAGTGGGGTATTGTGAAATTAGCACGTCAGAAACACTTTCGTACGAGATCCATGTATTATTTTTTTGCGCAAAATCAGGGAACCAATATAGAATATAATAATCTAGGGCTTTCACAATATGCGATGGGACCGCCATGTTAATTCATGTCACTCTAGTATTTTGTTTTTACATCGTAGTGCTCAATTTTTGAATATGGCGATGACATTTTCAGTACGCGTTTGACAATGTAACATTTCCCATCAATAAACAGTAAAGGTACGGTAGTCATTTTCAGTTCATCAGTGGTAAAAAATGAATGTTCAGCTTCAAATATGAAAGGAGTTTGTAGTGTAAAGGCCGAGTTACAGAAATGAATGATAATAGCTGATCAAATCTCTATTTCAAATTTCGTTTCTTTTGTACTTCTCGTAGTTTGGCATTGCCTTCCATACGGCGCTCGATGTTATATAACTTACCTGGATCGAGATGACCGTGGTTACTAGGGAAATACGAAAAAAAGTTGAATGAAGGAAGGAATTATGAGAGGGAATTATGAAATATGAAAAGACAAACCCAGGCAAGTTAACTAGTAAATAATTAAATCTGAATAAATAAAATTAGTAAAAAATAAAAGTATGTATATACCACTGGCGCTAACTGGTTCTGATGACCTCGGACAACGAATCGCACTCCAGGGTTTGGTCACTGCTCAATCATTAGAACCTTTATAACGCCCTTGGTGCACAAATAACTACGTTTTGTTCGTTTTAGTATCAATGAGGGACAGGCGATTTTCAAGTGAATGACGCACAAACGGAGCAGACGGAATTGATTTTTGTTAATTTCGGGTCTTATAAAATGAAGCGGCCAAATCCTCCGTGATTACAACTCTTGTGTGCACCGCGTGTACGAGGAAGTAAAATGGCCGCGGGGAATGGGGGGAGGGGGGAAGGGGGCGGGAGGAAACGGCTGCCCTCGCCCCCGATGAACTTATCCGCGCAGCAATTTCCTGAAACGTCTTGAAAGCGGACGCCGCGTCGACAGCAACACCCTGCAAAGCCCTGCGCGCGACGCGGACAAACGGCGAGCGACAAACGAGCGCGCCCTGCGCCTCTTAAAAATGAGCGCGTGTCGGGGCCACTCATCCATATGCAGCGCTAGGGGGGGGTCAAGGGAATGAGGCAACCGGTGGCGGCTCGACGCGCGTAGCACGGAGTGCGGGGCTGCGTGACGGGCGAGGTGGGAGGAGGGGGTGGAGAAAGCGGTGGAGGGAGAGGGCGGGGTAAGGATTGCAGAGAGAGAGAGAGAGAGAGAGAGAGGGAGGAATGGTTAGGAGGAAAGAGGAAGGTCGACGGACTGAAAGGAGTTGGTGAAAGAATACGAGGAGAGAGAGAGAGGATGTAGAAGGAAAAGAGAAAAGAGCAGAGACGATGGAGACAGAATAGAGAGAGATATAGAAGGGAGTGGGAGAAGGAATAGAAGCGAGGGGTTGGAGTGAAGCAGGGGAGGTATGAGGGAGGCATGGGAAAAGTGTGTGTGTGTGTGTGGGGGGGGGATGGAGTGCTCAAAGAGTTCTCGTTGCGGAGAACGACGTGTTGATGGGTTAGCGCCTCTTGAAGTTGGGGTCATATGACATGAGGGGAAAGGCTTGTTTAGACTGGAATGGCTGGAAGTACGAAATTGGATGCGAAGTGAAATCGAGGGTGTTCATCTGTGGTTGACGAAGTGGGGGATATCGGCGCATGTGGAGTAGATCAGAGTCAAGAGGAGGGGGAGAGCAGATGCGGGTAGGAGAATATGCAATAGGCTAAAATTAGTAGATATTTGAGAAATATTAATTAATACTGAAATTCATTTCACAACAATTTAGGAGAAAATCTTTAACAAATATATCATGTTAGAATATAGACATAAAAACTTACTTGTAAAATTAGATATGATTTCTGAAACAAGTACAAATAAATTGCCAGAGGGTAAGACGTGAGAACTGTCGATATTAAAGTACTTTGAAATAGTGAATTAAGACAATGCATTTCACTTAGAACTTGAAAACGAGCTTTGAATTCACTACACACTCATACATTCCAGGAGAGAATAAAAGAGTATCTCCGATAAAATTGTAATTTAGTGGAGACTCGCATTTATTAAAATATTTTAATAGTACTGTTATTATCAAAATTGGTCTAATATAGAGCAAATTACTGACTTGCGTTGGCTGTAAACATAGGTGATAGCCGAGCTTTATTTCCAACCACGTTCGTTATTTGTGATTTTGACCGCGTGTTGTTCAAATCTTTTATATTATACCTCAACCTCATTATATGACAAAATAAAAACTACGTAAATATAAAAACTATAACTACCAATAGCAGTACGCAGACGCTCTTTTTTGCTACAATTCATTTATTTCATATTTTGTTAACGGGAGAGAAACATTGAACTCTTCCACGAACGCCGTTTGTAAAACGCGATTTTTTGTTACTCTGGTTCTGTTACGCTAATATAACAATACAGCATTGCGAAGAGACAACCATACATTCTCCGGTTATTCAATTGTTCAGAGCAATGTTGCACGAATTAAAATTGAAACTTTTGGCTAAGTTTTCTAGACTAGGCTAGAAAGTTTCTAGACTAGAAAAAACTTATTAATAATATCCACAAATAAATTCCACAAATAATGTAAAAAAGTTATCTATAATTTTCCCCACCCTGCCACCTTTTTTGGACGCAATTACGCTCGGCAATGTTTTCTGCAACAGTAAAGAAATCCAAGATAAGGCCAAGTTACTGAGTTAAAAATGTATTTTAATGATTTAATTTAAATGTTTGATTTAATTATTTTTAATTTAATTGATTTAATTTTCTTTAAACAAATTTAATCATGGAAAATTAAGATTCAATTTTAGATTTTTAAAATGTATGGACATTTAAAATAGTTTGGACATGTGAAAGGAATAGTAGTAGAAAGAATTGAAAAAAATAAAAAATAATCAAGAGAACGTCTTAGATAAAAATGTTTCGAAATTATGAATACAAATTTAAAAAAAATAAGGCGGACTGGACAGGTAGGGATACTTGGAAGAGTAAAATTGAAGTAGTTGTAAACTATTAATAATTCACAGGAAGCTGTTGTAAAACAATATTATACGTTTTAAATAAACTAATAACATTGCTCGAAAGAAAGCAAAATCACAAATCTCCCGAGCGGCGCGGGGCTGGACCTTTCACATGCAGAGAGGGCGAAGGGAGGCGACGGAGGACCCCTAGCGCGACGCAGGGGCTGGGGCGGGCCTGCGCCCCCTCACAGATTTACATGCAATCAACTAAGTGCGGAGCTGTTGACGAAGGAGACCTCTTATCTCCGCCCGCGATTACGCGACGATTCGCAGATAACGTTTTTATACACCTGGCAGCGCGGGGCGGGGCGGGGCGGGGCGGGGCGGGGCGGGGCTGGGCGGGGCGAGGCGGGGCGGGCCGGCGGGCCGGGCCGGGCGGGGCGGGCGGGGCGGGGCGGGGCGGCCGGGCCGGGCCGGGGCGGGCGAGCGGCGTGGTGCGGTGCGGGGCGGAGAGGGGCGGGGCGGGGCGACACGGCGTGGTGCGGGGAGGGACGGGGCGGGGCGGGGACGAGCGACGTCGGGGACGGGCGTTGGGAGCCGGGGCACGCGAAGCGCTGTGTCGCCTTCGTTTGTCCTTGCGGTGAGCGCCGGCGAATGATCACAGGCCATACGTCACCCGCCCAGCAAAATGAAGAGGAATGCCGGGAACAAACTGCCCTCTTCTCGGGGATTGCCCGTGTGAGCGCAAGTGAAAAGTGCTTAAATTTTAATGAAGGAAGACATACGTTAAACCGTGGACGTGTCTGGAAGGATTTTTACATTTTGTAGGTTGTTGGCGTTCGTATTAATCTGTAGACGGATTAATGAATAAAATACTGATATCTTAATTAAAAATTAGTTTTATTAAGAATTTATATCAAGTCTCTGCTTAAACGCTTCATGACAGTAATTATTTCACTTATTACATAGAAATTAACGATTTTGTTCGCATGTCTCATTAGACCTTTACGCAGTTGCTTTCGCTTCTTAGAACTTTATCGATTTTGGAAGTAGTGGCCATAAATACACTTTTGGGATATATCAGAAATATCTCTACGTAAATAATACAACTCAACAACAACACTATTTGTTAAAATATGTTTTCAGAGTGAAATGGCAAAATCATTCACTCCAATGTTGGTTGAAAACCATAAATATTAAATGTAGAAAAATAATTTATAAAAACATCATTTTTATGTAATATGAAAAAATGTAAACACTTCCTTTTATTCAGTATTTATTAGAATATAATTTTTTTCTGTTGAGTTTTACTTTCACTGAGGTGCGAGTTTTAAAGAATTTATACAGTTTATTACATTTTTTAAATTCTTATCATGGAAGGACGAAATGCAAAGATGAAAATTTCGAGAAATGTACATGAAAAATTCACTTAACGAAGTATAAAGTAATCTCTAGAAGAAAAACGCACAGTTAGCGCAAGAAAAATACCTTTAAAGATGGAAAGAGGCGAATCATCTACGGCGAATCATTTTTTTATACCAGCGTTCGTTCTATTTTTAATTTTTATGAATTCATTTAATGAGTTTTATTATAAAAGATAGCAGCCACCAGGCGATATTTATCTCTCGGAAGCGGAATTCCTAATTAGGAGTCGAGATAGAGAGGTGCAACGGAAGGAAATAAATGAGAAGCGACATGCGAGCGGAGATAGGGCGAAGGGGGTTAAGGAGGGCGGGGAGCGAGGGAAGAGCGGGGAGGGAGATGTTGCCTGCGAGCGCCGTGTCCGGATGACGCGCCTGAAGAGAAACGGGAGAAGTTAATGGAGAGAGTCAGCGCAAGGCGGGCGAGAAAGACGCAATGCCATATACGGGGGATAGAAAGATAAAATATGTATAATCCAAAAAGATAGAGGAAACGCTACTTTGGAAGAAAATAAATAGAAATTGCAGAGGTTGGCATTGGATGACAGTGACGAGGTATAAGAAAAAAGTGGTAAATAAAGGACGAGAATCTGTCGAAAAAAGGGGAAACTATAAATTATAAAGACAGTAGAACGTATATATTTTGGTGGGAAAAGGTCGTGACAAATAATGGTTGTATGGTAAGGCTGACACGTACATCAAAGAGAATATAAACTGAGAAAAAACAGGAATTGGGAAACACTGAGAAAGCGGATGAGTAGATAGCGGGAGGTGAGATCGTGCACGAGCGAGGGGGAATAAACGGTATATCAATACAACATCTGCCGTAGCTTCGTCCGCCTGCCCTACCACCCGACTTGGCCCGCTCCAGAAGCCCACCCGCCCCTCCGGCCGCCGCCCGCAGCGCGCCGGACGCCGTGAGAAGCTGTCGTGAGGACGCCGCTTGCAGGACAAGCCTCTATTAGTACGCCCTGTGCCCGTCCACGTGAATAATTTACATCTTCTGAGGCTCTGTAATGAGCGTTACAGCCCATCACGTGCTCTCTGAACTTGCTTTGTGGGACACAGCTGGAGTTCTTGGAAGTTAACTTTTTGCTTCATTGTTTCTCGATAATTGGATGTTGTCATTTAACAACTTTGATTTCCGCTCTACGTACATTATTGGATTGTGAAATACCAGAAGAAATGTTTACATTTTGATTATTGATCCAGTTTATGAATCATTCGTAATTTTTGTGATACGTAATATATTCATCTAATTGACTTTTGATAATAAACCATTAAACCTCCTCAATATTTAAGTTCTTTCACTTCATAAGTATGCTGATATACAAATACATTGTATTATTGCAATTAATAGTTATTTTTTCACTTCGGGATTAATCTAGTCTGTTCTTTCGGCGAGAAAAAAATTGCTACCCTAACAGGTTAGCTTGAGAAACTTGATCTTCCGAGGAGACAAAACTCTTTGATTACACCCTTTAAGCATTTTTACTTTGTCGATGAACGTAAGCAAAGAAAGTATTTTAATCGTGCGCCGGAAAACTGCGAATATTCGACACAGAAACTCTTATTTCCGGGCTCTGATAACAAACTAGTGGTGCTAAACAGCACATGCTTTCTCTCCTCTTTGTACCGATTATGTAATAATATTATACCGCATATAAATTAAGCAAAGTAAGATTGATAACGGGTTATTTTACTTTTTTGAGCATTATGTAATTCACTTTATATTTTTGTATCGAGCTTCAATAAATAGAATTCTTAAAAATGTTTTATTTGGTTTGTTGACATTAGAGCGGTCATAAAGTATTCAAAAGCTCCGTACGAACATTGAAAATCAGAAAGGCACACAAAGGTATTCACAATACCCTTGTGTGTTTTGTTTCATGTCCGGAGACACACATCAATGAAGTTGTAAACCATACAATTATTTTTTGCTGGGTCTCCAAGATACTCTAAGTTCATTCTTAAATGTTTCATTTTCCTTCGCATGCTTACTTTCAAACAAGTACAAACAAATAAGGATTAGTGGTTACAAAACATGAATGATAAGCCTGTCCGTCTGCCTGCGCACAACGTTAGTGCCTAAAGCGTTCAGACGATTGTCTCCAATATCGGTATTCCCCCAACGATCACGTTGATGTCGCGAGCACTGGAATTTGAAAATATTATTTCAATTTGTGGGGTGGGAGTAGGTGGGGAGAGACTGTTGCAGGTCTCATTTTAGATTTAATTTTTTCGCCACTACAATAATTAACAATCACACTATTTTCTCAAAATATTAAGAATTGAGATATTTTAGTACTTTTCTTCCAATAAAACAATATTGAGATTTTAAACAGTATTGTCAGATTGTAACATAATTTGGAATCGTATGATAATGTATACCTCTGAACCTAACTGAATCAAAACTTCTAACTAAAGAAACTTATGCTCCATTTAAACTTCATTACATTTTCTATTAAGTTTTCTATTAGAGTAGTTCTCGATTAAACTGAAGTTGTCCGGTGTAGTTAATTCGAATCTGAATATGGCAGAGTAAATGAATCGAAAACGGTATACGCGTTCTCTCAGGATATGAATAAGTAAAAGTGATATTTCAGTATTTTTAATTCTATATGAATAGCTGTGATATAGAATCTCTGAATTATCATCTCCATCCTCAATTCAATATAAATTAAAAATGTCTCTTTAAAATAATTTACAGTAATTCGCAATAACATTTTAAAGAAGGAGTAAATTACATTATTTTGGACGATACTTATATTAAAGTTCAGCATATTTTGCATTTAAATATGGTAAATTAAAAGTGTTTTCTTGTATTAAATTTAAAAAAATTAAACATTGATGCCAGACAACAACTCTAATTTACCATATTTAATGATTTGAAGGTGTCAACTTCACCAGCGATGTAATTAAAATTTTACAATAATTTTATATTAGCGACGTACGATAATTGTAGGATAATTATGGATGACAATCAGTTTTGGATATTCAACATATTTGTGGAATTATTCTTGGTTGGATGCATGATATTCTGGAAATAAAAAAAATATAATTCGTTCATTTACTATTTCTTAGAATTTTCACTTTTTCACAAACGTGAGGGGGCAGAATAATTGAAACGTTTTAGCGGGCTGCGTTGCTACCAACTTCTCTTGCGACGATGACATCTTTTGACACGTTAACATTTTGGAGTGTGGCAACACAGTAGTTTCAAAATTCTTCAAAGTCATCCCATTGGTGTGAGTCGTCATGACTGTATGATTTAAATAATATTCTTATGAAAGAAATTAAACAGAAGGAGGTAATAAATTTAACCTAGGACTAACAAATACTTCTTTACTGTAAGAAGTTTCAATCACTCATGGTATTAAAAACGTAAATGATCACGTCAATATAATCAAAACACGCTTGTGTGAAATTATTTTTTTCCTGAATTATGTGCTGCAAATACTGTAACAGTTATCTTTATTTATGTTTGTTCCTTTTGTAAAAGTAAGAAATAATTGCTGCTGACTATCTAAATTAATGGACCACATGCGCTTTGATTCATTTGGACGTTTACAAGTAATAGCTGAGGTGTTTGTATCGCAGAACTCACAATATTTCAGTATTACGTAACTGTTTCCAGTAATGCCAGAAAGTATTTTCCGTTGTAGCACCACTAGTTTCAGTAGATCCTACCGCTTTATTAACCCAATTGACTGAAAATAAAGAAGGAAAATAAAATAATGTAGTAAACCTATTTTTGGTAAACGAGTTAATAACCATTTCAAATTCACCAAGCATTTTTTTCACATTGATTATTTTATATCATGAAAGTTTGGAAAACATCTCTAGATGTTTTCGTATTAGGTCCTGGTTGAAAATGATACTTAGTTTCATTATTTACGTAGGTTCCTAGTAGTTAGCATTCATCGTTTACACTTTCAACGGGCGTTCACAAGTAACCAAGTGTATCAGATTCACCTCCCAATTTTGAATTTATATATATGATAGTATATATATGTGTTAAGTTATATAATATATATATATATTTATATATATATCATATATAGATATAGTAATATAGGTATGCACCACAGGCCCATAGACAACGAGGAGTAGCCCTGCCTGCCAACAATCTTCACCTCGTATTCCAGCGCGGCGTAGCGAAAAGGGGCGTGGCCGTGGCGAGGCGTGAGGCACGCGCGGCCACGCCCGCGCGCCGCGATTGATTTAGAGCCCTCCAGAGGCCGCCTCAATCAAGAAATGCGGCACCTGGCGGGGCCTTGCGGAACCCCTCCCTGGCCGCGTGCACTCGCCGTAACACGCGGATTCATGCGCGTCTGGAGACCGGCGCTAGCGGCCCCGGGGTGGCGTTCGCGCACCGCTGCGGCTAATCGGGTTTGGGCGATTGTTACTCACGCGCCGTGTGGGCGTTTCAGTTGTGATGGATTCGAAATGGCTTTTTTAATATAAATTGCGCATCATGAAGTTTTAGGTGTCAAAATTTAATCGTCTTGAAATATAAGCTACTGAAAGAGGTCTCAGTGTGCTTTTCTTTTATTTACACATAAATACTCGAATATAAAGATAAGATAAGAAAAAAATATTTAAACTGCAATTGGATATAACCCGATGACAGTTAGTTACATAAATAAGATAATACAACTAACATGCAAATACCAATAATAATTTAAATATTGACGACTCATAAAACATTAAATTACCTTAAGAAAAATAAACTTATATAATCTTACCCCGCACTGACTTTTCCATTATGATCTCACTTCACTTCACCTCACTTCGCTTCACTTCACTTCACTATTTATTTGCTCTACACTGCACGACACCTCAATTCACAATATATCACTTATGCATCGCTCTATAACCTACTATTCTTAATAAGTCTCTCAGTTTCTCAGTAATACTCTAAATTAAATTCCTAAACTGTTGAACGCTTTGAGGAAAAGGTTAAAAGGTTTTCGCAGGTAATCTATTCCAGTTCGTTATCGTTCGATTTGTAAAAGAAAATTTCTCGAAATCCGTTCTCTGCTGTCTTAAATTTATTTTGTGCCTGTGATCTCCCTAATGTTGTATATAGTAACATTTAGCCGCAGCAGAGTTGCTAGTTGCTCCGTACAAACATCAGCCGTTATATGGCAGTCAATCCGCCCAATAAGAATAATTCAACTTTTCAAACGGGAAATTCGAATGTGATTAAAATATCATTGAAGGTTTTTTGAAGTAGTGACTCTATGAAATAATTGATTTGCATTTTTTTGGTGAACACTGTAATTAATAATTTATTTTAAAACGTATACTATTGCAATAATAATGTATTACTTAATATTGAAAAATTAGTTATGTCTACTCGTATGCCTGTAGCAGATAGGAGGAATACTTTAAAGGATAAAATAATTTCCCCAATTTTTCATTTACACTCTCCTTGCTCCTCATAAATATCCGCTCTTAAAACGATTCCCACAGAAATGCTTACATAGTAATGCTTGTTCCATATGGATTAACGTAAAACGCTGGCAGTGTCACCGTATACTAGTCGAAAGATGATTAATTTTAAATGACGTGTTCTAATATTAATTCCAAGTACTGCAAATGTGCTATATCATGTTGTGCACGACAAAGACGCTATGACTTTTAGAACACACTATATACAAAAGGTCTAATAATTACATTAGCCACTTCTCAATGTAAATTTAAACGCAATAACAAATTATTAGTATTGAAAAATCGCGAATAAAGTAATAAACTAGAAAATCAAACTCACTGTCTACGTCATTGTGCTTGTGTTTTGAAAATTTCATCGTAACCTGCAAACCCGCCCTAAGCAGCACATGTTTTGACGCATTTCCGCTCAATGGGTGGTATTCTGCAAAGTCAATTTTAGTCTCTTTTCGCACGAGAGATACACATTTCCCAGCCTAAAATGCGGAATTCCGGCCAATGTGGCAACCGTGAGCCGCAGATTAATTTCTTTCCAAGCTTGATACCCACTATAAGCTTTATACAAAGCGTAGAGTCTTGCCACTGATCGCCTCTTAAAGTAAATTTAGCTGCCCTACGGTGAATCCTTTCCAAATTTTTACACTGCATAATTTTGTGCGTGTCCCAAGAAATTGTTCCATATTTCATTATCGGACGAACAAGCAAAAAATAAGCAATTTCCTTCGCGTTTGCCGTACAATTTTTAAAGATGCGCATTACAAAGTGAAGAGAACTCCATATTTTCCCTACAACAAAATTTACATGACTTTTCCAGCTTAGTTTACTAACGAAATCTATTTCTGGGTAGTTGCATGAGAAAACTCTCGGAATAATGTTATTTAAACAGTAATTTGTTTCTTTGTAATTATGACCCCTGCCAAAAGCTATTTGTGGTCGTTCCGTTATTTTTCGCCTAGTAATATAACGCATCAAGATACCGTTACAGTATTTCTTCATCTTCTTTCGAATATTATGCAATCGTCTGCAAATAGCCGAACATTTGAGATTAATTACGCAGGAAGATCATTGACGAACGCTAGAAATAATAGAGGTCCAATGACATTCCCTTGCGGTATTTCTGACGTAACGCTTGCCCCGGAAGATAACTCTAGCCCAATTCGGACTTTCTGTTTTACACCTCGCAAAAACTCGTTAATTCACGGCACGGCTCTTTAATCGATGCTTGAATTTATTAATTCCTGTATAATATGAAATACTGCAAAATATTGCATTATTAAGAGAAAGTCAAGGTCAAACAGTTTTTCGGGATAAATCAAATTGAAGTTTATTTGGTCAAATATGTCTAATCAATAGTTTTTGATTGATAGAAAATAAATTGAGTGTTATTTTACGTACACAGTATTCATAATTTCTTTTAAGGGACAAAAATAGGTTTAAAGAAGGATTTTTACTGTACACTGTAATCAGGCTTGGTTAGAAAGAAAATATAGTTCATTATATTACACAAACATTACATGTCTTCGCCAATTTCACTATTCAAAAATATGGATAAATGAAAATGGACTATGAAATAATTTTAAAACTTCAAAATTTACTTGGTGAGCTTCACTTCTGTACTGATTATACACTCTTACAAATGCACTCGGGCACATGTCCACTTCACACATACACACCCACAAATTGATGAAGTAAATACCAGTTAGGGTAGAAAACTGGATTACTAAATCGATTCTACATCTGTTTTAATGCCGCATTATTTTTTTAGTGCTACATAAGTGAGATGGAAACTAGAGGTGCCACAACAACACGTACGTTCTCGCAATATTGTTAATGAGTATGTCTTACATTTCATCTATCATTTCAAAATTTCTTAAAAAAATGAAGCGCGAAAAGTGGTGTTTTTTAATTCAAATGTTTAAACGAAAACAACCTTTTGCCTTTCAGGGTATTAACGTTTTTAAATAAATGTACATACGATGCGCGATGAGCGAAGGCTGCCATCATTTTCATCTTCTTTTGTCAGTTCGGCGTTACGACAGTGAGTTTCAACAAGCAACAATGACAGCTAATTTGTATGGAATACACATTTTCCCAATTAACATTATTTATAACGCTAGCGTGAATATGAAAATAAATAGTTTATATATTAATCAAAATTAGTCGGTTTTTACAGGCATTACTCTTCTTACTACATCTTATTAAGCAAAGCGAAATCATCCTAGGTCCCTGAAATAAGATTTTTTCCGAAAATTCACTTTTTTCCCCCGCAGTACATAACTTTTTTTCTACCGCGCCAGCGGTAGCGAAAAAGGAAAAATAATACGAACGCATGAGACAGCTTTAAAATTTAAAGAGAGAAAGAAAATGTTTCCACTGATCAGGCAAATTATTTGATGGAAATGAGCTGGAATAATATTTTATTATCATAACCTCCCTACATCATGTTCATTGTCAGCAGACTAATTAATTGACGTTGTTTTTCGATGATATCAAATTTAAGTTGTTTAACCGGAGTGATTCGTGTAACCGTTACAAGTACTAGATCAAGACGACTTTTTTAAACGATATTGCCCATTTCGATTGAAAATATATGTAGTTTTGAATAAATATTTTTCCAAAACGAAGTTTTGTAATTAATGTAACTTTCTTATGAAATAATTACCAAACATCTTAGATTTATTATTAATCATGCTATTTGAATATAATTTATGTAATAACTTTCGGATATGTTTCCCGCACCTTAAAAATTTATGTAATACTTTAGATGAGTATCAAATAAAGAGATTGAAATTTTATATCTGAACAAAAATTATCTATCCAACGAAAACGAGTGAAGTATTTCATGGATTATGTCTAATCACTCATGCGTCACCATTGGCCACTGAATTATTCCGTGATTGTGCTCGAAAACATCATTCCGGTTCTGCACGTGATTCGTAGTTAATCGGATCGAATGTTCGTCCATTATTGACACTTGATATGATTGGTAATTAAAATGATTCTGTAATCTTCGGTCCCTGTTGGATGGTCGGGAATAAAAGCATTTAGCATCAATAAATATATTACGTGAAAGAAAAATATTGTTACGTGACAATTCATTTATCTGATACAATGCACTGTTTTTTGAATTTTCTGTTTGATTCCCAGAACATTATTTAATGAACTTGAAAATTCAACCTTGATTTTGTATTCCGTAAATATTGTATTGTAGATTTCTCGGAAGATATTCAGGTATTTGTGGTTAACTAATGGACGAATACTAAAACGTTGTCAGAAATATTATCAAATCTTAATCGGAAAGACTGTGCAAATACTTCAAAAATATTGTATTTTTCTAGACAAACGAATGTGAATAAAAATCCTTAAATTAATTTTTATGACATTAGTTAATCAAATAAAAAAGGATATGCAAAGATGTTCACAGAAAAAGCGAAGGTTGCTTTATAACCTCTCTGTTTCCATCTATTCAGACAGCTGTGTCTGTCAATTTATTTAATTCTGTATCTTTCCCATTTACTAACTAAATTGCATTCAAGCAATGAGTAACTAAGTTACACTCTGTACGATCTATTTTTTATCTTTCTGACATATAATTGTAGAGTTAATTTTAAATATGAATAAAAAATTTCAATTAAAGTTTTTCAATTAATTTCACATATACATATACTTAATAATTTTAGTTGCAACATATTAATTATCTCTGAATATTTCTGTTTTAGAAATGAATAAAGCTAATATTAAATTACATTTTTATTATTAAAATTGAATGTTATACCATTAAGCTCACACATAGATCCTGAATAATAATTGCCAGTGGATAGTTGTTTCAATTTTTTTGTATCATTCTTAATATTATTTGGCATCAATGCCAATAAAAAATATTATTTTGGATTTTGCTTCAATTTGGAAATGCTTGTTTAAGGTGATATCAGCGTTAACAGGCTTTACGTCAGCATATTCCTTACCCTCTTTTGAAGATAGGGAGCGGACGGAGACTCGATTCAAGAACTTCCCATCACCATTTCCCTACCGACGTATTCCGTCCTCCCTCGAGCGAGCGCTCACCTCGTGATCAGAGGAGAAGGGGGCAGGAGAGCTGCATCGCCGTGGGGGCAAAGG
>BOPP01000087.1:3377647-3403313 GCA_017312745.1 Gryllus bimaculatus | reverse complement strand
GGGGGGGGGCGTAACCGCCCAAGAATTAATTAACATTTTACGAGCGGGACGGCCGGGACTGAGAGTTGGAAAGCGGGGCTGCGGAGGCGGGCCGGGTGATAAGGCCGCGGGCAGGTGATGTAACACCTGCGTCAGCCCGCAGACAGGCCGCGTTGCTCTCGCCGGTTATTAAAAATGGTGTTTGTGTTTAATTATGCGGCCCGTTCAAGATACGCACTCGACCATTTTTTAGAGTCCCGGCGGAAGGAACGAAATTGCACGGTGCGACTGCCTGCCCCGGTGCGGTTCCAAGAGGCCGTGGGCGTCCCGAGCCATCAGCTCTCGCGAGAATTCCCCCCCGCCCCGCCAGATGCCACTGCTGTCGGCGCGATTGTTGACTGCGCGCGTCGGCAGCGCGAGACGCCCCGAATTAAATTGAGATGAATGTCTTTAGTTACATTTTCACCGGGGGAGTTCTTGCACGAGAAACGAATAAACTGACATGCAGTTCAAAAGAAGACCGATACCTTTCTAGGAGCACGACGTGTTAAAACGACTGCCGTAAAACTGTATCGTTGTTTTCGCGTCATTTATAATAACGACCCCCTAACATATTTTTCAGCTTTACACGGTTACTAATATTAATTTTGTAGCGAACATTTTTCTTAAACATTTCTGTGAACTTTTCTCTTCTTTTTTCATGTAATTATATTTTCTAAAAATAGTTTCAAAATGCAAACGTCGATATGTGAAAAATTATATGCAAATACACATTTTTAAAATACTCAGTATTTTTTCCCCTTCAGTTTATAGTGTATATTTATTAGACACTTTCAAGTATGCTTGTTTAAAGTTTCTTTTAAAAAATTAGCTGCTCGCGCTGATTACAGACCTGTGGCGCGCGGCGGCCGCTGATGAGGGCGATGAGCCTCTTCCTTTGACAGACCGCGCCTAAGCAGTAAACAGGTGAAAGGAGAAAGACACCCGAATATTCACGACGCCACTACGATCTTCAAAGCGCTTCGGAAGCAAATTGGCTCGGCTGAATCTCGACAAGCAGGCAGAAAGTAAATCAATTTCACCCGCAGTAAATCCGGGCAGGTTCTTTATATAAATAGGGCAATTACCCATACGACGCGGGGGAAATCCGGGTCGCCGCTTTGGGGTCCCGGGAGTCGCTGCAAAGCCCTCTAATAGTCGCGGCGGATCATCGCGAATCGCGGCCGCGCAGGCGGAGGCAGAGGCGCTTTAGGGTTCCGTCACGGAGCGCGCAGTAAATCCAGCGCAACGCGACGCACCTGAAAAATTAAGCCACCGCGCTTTTCAGTTCAAATGGCGGTCGCGCTGGCTGCCATGGGAGGGGGAAAGCCGTGCGGGGCACGTGGTTGGGTTGTAAGAGGTTGCGAGGATAACGAGGTGGGGAGAAAGGTGTGGTTGGCGGCAGGTTGTGAGGAGAAGGAGATTAGGAGGGTGATGTAAGGGGAAAATAAAGGTTGGGAGAGGAGGAGAATGAAATCAGGAGAAGGATGGTATTGAAAGGATGGCGGGACAGTTGGCGTGTCGGAGAAGGAAGACAAGGAGAGGATTTGGAAGGATGGAGGAATGAGAAATGTTTGAGGACGATGTAGGGAGGATACGTTAGAGAAGAGAAGGAGGTAGAAGGATGTGAAGACAGAAAAGGGTAAGGAGAGGGAGGAGGGTGAGTTGAGGGTGGAATGGGAAACGGGAGAGCGAAGCAGTTGAGGAAATGATGAGTTAGGAGGCTGAAGGTGTTGGGGACATTGGAGAAGGAAGAGATGCTGAATGGAAAGGAAATTCAGATGGCGTGAGGGAGGTGCGGTGGTGTCGCGCTGGCGTGATTGGAGTGGGGAATGGAGGGGTGTTGATGGAGGTGGGCGGAGTCGGTGAGTAACTACGGGAGGGGTTAATTGTCCGTCGGCAGCATGCGGGCGAATTCACGATTCATGTGTTCCCACAGCCCACGCCCGCGTTCTATCCCTGCGGAACACCGAGTGTGCCCGGCCGTTCCGCTGTCCGTGCAGCCTGCAAGTGCCGTGTGATTCAAGCTGCTCGTATACAATAGGGCAATGGCTTTTTATGTTTGACCTCTCTGATCGTGAGATAGTACGAAATCGTAGATTAGACAATTAAATTTTAAAAATGCCTACATTATTTAATTTTCTAATTCAATGGACACATAAAAATACTGTGCGAATTGTTCACTGATCTCGACACAGTTTTTTTAAACAGAGGTAATGACATCGTTGGTAAAGGAAGTAGGAATGCCAACAAAATAGTCTGCATTTTCTAATACAAATATCTTCGAGACGATTTCACAACTGTGTTACTGTATACCCCACTCACGTAATTTGACGATGTGAATTAGAAAGGAAACCTCATGAATTAGGTACGAATGTTGTGAAACTCAGAAGTACATCTAAATTTGTTTAATTCTCCTGATAGCGTGGGAGCCTGTTGTCGCCACGAGGAATGCGCGTCCGCAGCAGACGCATTGGGGGGGGGGCGCAGAGGAGCGAAGAGGCATCCGGCACGGAGGGCGCTGCCGGGAGCGCGTTGGCTGCCGGGGGCTCTGCGCTGGCACTCGGCAGGCCCTCGATCGCCGCCCCCCACCCCCACCCCGCTCCGAGGCTTAGGTATGAGTTATGGTAAACAGGCGGCGGAGCGAAGAGCGCTCGGAGGCGGTTGCCGGACGCCCTGAGCCCCTCTGGGCCTGATAAACGCCGGACGGCGCTCGCCAAGTCCCTCCGCCCTCGCGCCGCCTCTTCACGTCGCTCCCAAGACGCGCAGGGCAAAGCAGCAGTGGTCACCTCTAGCAACACGCACCCGCTCATAAGGTTTATAAATGTTATGTTATTGTCAAGAAAAGTTAATGTCGTCATAAGGTAATGTTTTCTGCTAAAATTGAAAATATCATTACACAATGAACAGCCAGACTGTTGTTACCTACGTGACTGTTTTCCCTGAATCCAGTAATGATTTGAACTATATTAAAATCATTAAATAGTTACTTTTGTTGCTATATTATTCCTGCTAATAATACATTAAACCATAATTTTTTATTATTTATATTATTATATTTAATAATTTATGGATAGAATAAAATAAAACTTTGATCAATTCGAATTGGTAATATTTTGAAATATTATATTTTCCCGGTATATCCAGAAGAGCTTGAGATCACAGTGTTACATTGTTGTGATATGATTGATTATTGATGTTAATTGTGTGATATGATTATGGATGTCACAGAGAAAGTATGACGAAGATGTGAATCCGTTTATTATAAAGAAAACCTTGACAACATGCGGCATGTTGTAATATTAAATAACGGTTTTTTGGGCTTCTATATAATATAATATATAATATAATATAATATAATATAATATAATATAATATAATATAATATAATATAATATTTTATATTCTACATCATACACACGTTATATTGCACAAAATATGTACGTTTGTGTGCGATTATTTTCTTAAAATATTATAAAAAATTAACAGGCAATGCAGAGCTTTAGCCCTACTAGAACTTCTTGCTTTGTCCCTGGCCCGCAGCCTCTACTTTAGTTCTCCCCGGTCTCCTGGTCGGCCATTATCGCCAGCTGCGCCGGAAGCGCTGCCTGGTGGAGGGGGCGGAAACTGCTGCAATGGACTGGCGCCGAAGGAGCAACAAGGGCTACTTAAGGCGGGTGTTACGCCGCTCACAATGCAACGCGAAACATAAGAATGCTACTTGCGGTACAGCCTCGGACAATGCGCCCCCATGTATGAATTTTAAAAAAGAAATAAAGGGGATAGGTTGCAATTATAGTGTACGCGAAATATTTTGAAAACGTTTGTGTGGAAGTGTAGCATTACTCACGTTTGTTATTGATCAACTCAAACTTGAATTTCATATGTACGTATTTAATGCATTGCAAGTATATATATCCCAAGAGATTCTCAAAATGTGAATTCTATAAAGGAGTGGAAGAATGCTTTAATATTTAATACGTTCACTATGTAATTAATATTGAATTGAATTAAAATCATGGAGTTTATTCTGTGGTAATAATTAATATTTCGTTTTGTTTGCTAACATGGCGTATTTCTCTATTCCTTATATCTACAACACATCTACGACAATAAAGCGACGCATAAAAATAGCAATTAATGATGCTTGCATATGCTGCTGTTTAAATCACATGAATACCAGTAGATGATAATGTAATAAAGAGTAGTAGATCACGAATACGAAATTCAAGAGCCGTGAAGAAAGCATGGAGCGTATATTAGCTAAATTAAATATGTGTCAAGACGATGTTTTGAAGCCGTTAATATTCAAATATACTAAAATGAGAAAGGAAAAAGTTGTAAAGCAACATAAAAACAGTAGCAATGGAAAAGGGGAAAATAAGTGATGCGCAAAAATTAAATTTCCAATACTTCTACGTTTTTCCCATTTTACATTATTCCCGAAGGATATGTGTTGTCTAAGAATTTTCTTGTACTGAAAACAGCGATGAAATGAATTGATACTATATAAGCAAAGTATTTTAAAACACAACAAAATAATATCTGAAATAAGTGTGTTACAGTATTAATAACAAGTATGATATGGGGAAAAGGATGATAGAAGTTCCCCTGGGTCGACATTTTGCTGTAAGATGACCCTAAGGACCTCGGTGTTCCATGCAATAACCGAAACGATTCGCAGGGCGTATACAGCGGTAGCGCATTTGAGCGAAACTCGCTAACAGGCGACATCGCCGCTACAAAGCCCGCACGCCAGGGGCCACGCAGGGGCAGGAAGAGTGGTGGGAACTGCGCGGGTGGCCTCGCCGGAGGTGGGGGTGGGTGGGCGTGTGGGCGCGGGGGCGGCGACGCGCGAGCGGGCGCCCGCGGAGCAATTAGGCGCGGGAAGACGGCAGGTGCGGCGCCGGTAGCAATCCTCCCGCCCCGCCCCGCCCACGGCCCCGCGAAAGGAATGCCGGCGCTTCGCGGCACGGCCCAGCGGCGACGCGCGGCTTCTCATTAGCCCCGCCCCGCCCGCTCGGGCAACGCCCCTCGGCCGCCACCCGCCTGGCCGCACGCGTTTGTTCCTGCTCTTATGATCCTAAGTAGAACATCGTCCCTCGAAGTCTTCAACCCACCGCTTTACCCCCTTCCCTCCTGCTGCTTTGTCCACATGGCCTCCCCTCCCATTGCGGCTCTCATACTCCTCCATTGACGCCGCTTCCATTCTCGCTCCCATTCACCGCATGCTCTCTCTACAACACCCCATGTCCTTCCCACAGTCCCTCCTGCTCTCCCGCTGCTAGCTGTTGTGTGATCCGAAGCCGCCCGGCCCTGCCAGTTCTGTGCTTGATCCCTTGCACCACCACACTCTCTTGCCCTCTCCTTCTGCTACTCCTTTTGCCAGCTAGCCTCTCGATGTGGCTTCCGGTGCCAAATATCTCCACCATCTACACCTCTCCGATGCTTTCATGCGCCGCCTCGCCTCCGATGTCGCGTTTATGATGAACCCCCCTCTCCCTTCCGTAACGTCCCTATTTTTGCCTCGTCGCTTTTCATCTCACTCCTCACTCTTCTACTACCTGCTTTTGCTACTTAAAATAAATGTTTCTTATCAATATCATTTCTAGAAGAAATAATCAAAAACGTCAATTCCTCCCCCCCGTTTCATTGAGATTTTAAGACTTTTATATCTCTTCCCCCGCCTGCATCCGATACCGTCCGTTTCTCCGATACTGTACTGCTTTCTCTACGAAACTTTACTCCGTGTTTCCTCCGTCTCTATCCTATTCCGTTAACATCGCTGGTCTCATGTCGTCCCTAACACAGCGCGCACTTCTTTTAACATCTTCGACTTTGACTCCTTTGGCAACATTGACTTACTACATACTTCGGAATCTTTTTACATTGCGATTACCTTCATCGTAGACGAAGCCTTAGTCTTCGTATCTGCTTTGGCTGGCGCTTCCGCTCCGCTGGCTCTAGTGCCCTCACGCGACTCCTCTCGTCTTGCAGCTTCTGCTTTGCGCACATATTTTAAAATTCGAGTGCATCCATTATCTCGTGACCCATTTCAACTTTTCTCGTTGAAATCTTATCCTCGCTTATTAATGTATCTTTCAGATCGAAAGTTGATGTTCTTTTGGGCCAGGATTTCATATTTTAAGGGTTTTTCTGCAAGAAAGCTGCAAGAGTACTACTCTTTCACATATTTCTAAGTACGATTACGGTACCAAGTACGGTCACGAAATTATTTGTATTTTACTTGAACCCACTCGATAGAAAGGTATGTTTCATCTTCGAGAAAAATCATTTGAGATAGGTGGTGAAATCCGTTCACCTAATTGTAACCCCATTTTATTTATACTTTGTTCTCATAATTGTAATATGATTCTGCCACGATTGATACTATTGCTTTCTCTTAGTGAGCACGATTCATTAAGGTAATATGAATTCCAGTGTATATAAGACTTTCTTCAACAAACTGATGCAGAAGAACAGAAACAGATATAATGATTTGATAATGATATGATATGTGAGAAATCAAATCGTCCCACTAGTAGTAATTTATTTTACCTCTTTCCCTTTACAAAGATTCAAAAAACTTTTGTTGATGTGCTTCAGATTAACAATTAGTTTGTCCTTGGCTCTCGCGCTGAAGTGGCACACAGGAAAATGTTTTGAGTATGTACTTATAAATCTGTACTATCTAATCTCATATACGACAACCGGCAATCAGCCGGTTGGAAAAAAAGGTTGCCCCTAGACACTGCTCCAGTTTGGTCCTTGGAACTGAACAGAAGATGCTATTTCCGCCTCTTTTATTTACTGGTCTCTAGCTCAGAGATTCCCTAACTTCTTGCCTACATAATATTAATAATCATGCACATAACAAACTATTGCACATAGATATTTTCAAAATCTCGAACCAGAGTTTTTGGTAATATCTATATTATTAATAATTGAAAACGCTTCTACGATTTTCTTCTCTTTTCTTACGAGATAGAGAATCGGGAATATATAATTATACGTTGTTGAGTTTTCTAAACATGCTAAGCATGAAAGATGCCACTATGCAGAAAATCGAAAGCGGTCTAACCGCAAGAAACAAGAAATTAATTATTTGTTTTATTTGTTTGTTGTTTTATTCTTTGCCGGCAATCTATCCACGAAGGTCCTTATTACAGGCTGCTAACTTCAGCACAGGATGTGGTGGAGTTACACCAGGCTGGCAACGTCCCTGAATCTAAGGGTGACCGATGGATACGAAAGACGAGAAGTGAATTTATAATAAATTATAATATTTTTGTTGATGAACAAATTGACGGCTCTCAGCCCTTAAGTGATGTTCTTGCACAAGGAAGTCTCATCGGTGCAACGCTGTTGCAACTCCCTTGACGCATCACAATATCCGCAGATCGTAGTTTGTTATGCAACTGAACGAATCGGGGTGAGCGGGGAGCGGATCTCCGGCCAAATGAACTCACATTTAGCCAGATTCAACAATAGGCCGAATGTCTCTCTGATGCGCCCGATAGAACGAATGAGCACCCGGCCGGAGCAATTAGCAGCATAAATAGCGTTTTGTGATGGACTCGCCAGCTAGGCATTCTGCTTATAACACTACTGTTATGCTTTGTTGTTTTATATCAGAAAACATAACTACGAAGTACATTACTGTTTTTGAAAACAATGAACCCTTGTTTATACCATTCAACCGCCGGATAATATTTGTCGGTAGACTCCCAACCAGCCCTTTGGTCATCATTGACTCCCTTGAAACTTTCATCGACACCCAGTGAGTCGATATCGACCCGATTGTGAACCCCTGCTCTACCACGTACTCCAATGCCATACCAACACAGCTGAGAAGAAAGAATAGAATGGGTATGGAAATTCGTAGCGGATAATATGGCCACAACATCCAAGGAAACAAACAAGATGAGACCCGAATACACAAAATACCGAACCAAGCCGCTACTTCAATCGTGCCATAAGGTTTTTTAAAAGAAAAGTGGATTTATTGTAGACTATTGGCCGCATAGGTTCAAAATATTACTCTATAATAAGTAAGAACACAGTAATAGTTTGAAACAACTGTTTTATTTGATATGTTAAGGGTTGGTTTTGTATTTTTTTTCCGACATGTACCAATCTTCACATTTTCGAGAATGGTGGCCAAATCGGCGAGGAGCGTGGTAGGCTTAGGAGATGGTGATGCCGGTGTTGGAGGAGATCCAGCTGTTGAAGGAGGTGACGCGGATGTAGCCGGAGGGCGCTCCGCTGGCGCAGCCGGCGCTGGACACGAAGCTCACCACGCCGATCTGGCGGCCGGAGTTGCGGTCGACCAGGGGGCCGCCGCTGTCGCCCTGCGGAGCACCAAACGCACTCATCACGGCGAGAGCGCACGAAATGCGTCTCGTTCGCGCAAAAACGTCTATTGCCTCTCTGTTCGACCAAGTAAACGCGACTCTTGCCACTCTATTTGCTTGGGTAAACAAATCTGTTGCATCAAGTAAAATCGTTTGTTACCAGTCTGTTCGTCCGGGTAAACACGTATTTCAACTGCTGGAATTCTTATTATAAGTGAACTATTAACCCATTGATATATTTTCTTCAGAACACGGGCTCGTGTTTCAACGAAACCGTAACTTCTGAGCGCGAAACCTATGTCGGATACAGATTCCTTTAATCTGTTGAGGGTAAAGGTATTCTATTAAGCATGAACGTTGTATTCGCGAATGAACAAAACGGCGTGTGTGGATGTGTTCGAAATACGGTCAAGTTCGAGACTTGTGGACTAGATCTAATACGACTTGAATGTTGACTATGTGGATTGTAAGGATCCTAAGCCCCTACCATAACTGAAGTAAATGAAACTCTCTTGAGGAATAAACGTAAAACTAGTAATTACTTCTCTGCAATCAAGGAAGAAATTTTGAACAGCACAACCCCTGACGTACATTCAAGATGTTAATAAGGTTCTATAATTGTTATACAGACAACCCTCTTGTAAAAGATCCCTAGGATTACACTCATTCTTCAAATTGAAGAGATTGTTATCTGTTCAAGCACCTATTTCTTTCTTTCTTTCACATTTAATGTTTTAAGGTAGGATTAACTACTGACCAGAACACTGTTCTAGGCTTCGTAATAAATAATAATTATCTGAGACGGAAAGTATTGATTCAAATGATATTATGAAATAATTTCAACTTTCTAAAAGCTCACTGAACGTGCGAACAGTTATGGAAATTTGTTCTTTGAATGACGAAAAAGCTAGAAAGTATAAGAAATCATAACTGCGCATAGACACGGGCTCTAACGTGGAAGGAAAGGAGAAGGTTCTTACGTTGCAGGTGCTCTTGCCGCCGGAGCCGGAGGCGCAGAGGGTGGACGAGACGATGATGCTGCCGTAGGTCTGGGCGCACACAGTGTTGGTGATGACGGGGAGGTCCACGTAGTTCAAAGAGTTGCTGACTCCGCTGTCTGCAAAGGAAAACCTTTTTTTAGTTTTTAATTTCTCTTTAAAAGTATGAATTATAACGTTTAAACTACTGCAAGAAACGTATTGTCCTAAATGTCTCCAGAGTTCATATATAATGAAATCAGATTTCTTATAAACGTACTTCAATAATTGTATATAATATTTTATGGACATTATATTTTTAAATAAAGCGAAAATTTGAAAACTGATTATCTATAAATTTAATTTGGAAAATTTAATCAAGGAATGTAATAATTCTGGTTTACTCAAGCAATTATTACGAATTCAAATATACAAAATGGATACACAATGTTCAAGCTAAACACTAAAACTCTTCGTTGTATCGAATAAATCTGTTGCATATTGAATTGCATTCTGAAACAAACCCTTTGCCGTCTATGGAGTGAGGATGAGACGGGAATAAAGGGTAAATCAATGAGAAAATGCAACCCACAAGTCATTTCATGCATTACTGTTACTTCTAGCAACGATGTAAATGACTCTTGTGGTAGTAACCCATCGAAATAAGCGAAGGAGATAGAGGGCTCTGCGGGCTATTCTGTTGGAGAGGAATATGTTAAGTTTAGCAATAATTAGGCTGTGCAAATCGGGTGATAAGTGACTAACAAGGAGGCGCTAAGTAAGCGATAACTCACTCTGGGAGGTCCTTCCCCAACCGCTGGCGCGGGCGGTGTTGCCGGCGTAGGAGGCGGAGCCAGACGCCAGCTGGATGGGCTGGATGTAGGCTGCAAATGGCACGTGTGTAAATAAAACAAATCTACTTCGAGAAGAATGTTATAAATCTACCCGAATCAAATCAAACCAATTAAATCATGCCATTTCCCCAAATAGTTATTTCAACAAAAGAAGGCTTTCAAAGCAAAGTTTTGATTCATATTCATTAAGTTAAATTAACAATATTATATAATAAATCAAATCTTTAAATAAAATATGGCTGTTGGAAAGTGTAAAAATTTACATATTATCAAGCAAATTAACTATGTGAATCTAATTCAGGTAAATGTAAACGCAAATCCATATTATATTTTTGCTGTAAAAGCGTTTTGTATATCATTATAAAACAGAACATTGAACGTGGAAGTGCGTATTTAATATAATACGATTATTTATTATGTCGTAGTCACTGAAACTTACTGTTGAAGGCAACGTTCTGGCCCAAGTTGACCAGAGCGATGTCATTGTTCAAGGTGTTGCTGTTGTATCCGGAGTGGACGATCTTCTGGGTGGTGGTGATGATGAGGCGGCCGTTCTCGTTGTTGTTCAGGTTCTGGGCACCGAGGTACACAGTGAAGGTGGAGATTCTGCAGCAACATAAGACAATTATTTCTACGACTGCCAATTTCGAAATATTTAAAATTTAAAAGAAAAGATATTAGAGAGTATCAAACACGTAAAATAATATAGAAAAGAATGAAACATATGAAAGTGTAAGGACACACAAAAGAGAAATGATTCAATATAAAGTAAAGCAGAGGGGGATAAAAGCATGGAGGGATAAAAGAAAAAAATGTTTAAAAAGGAAGAAAAGCGTTTCTTGGAAAGTGTACAATTACGAGAACATATATTCATAAGTATTATGAAAGAAACGAAAAGTCGAAGAAACGGTCCAGCATTAACTCAAATCGAAAGCAGGCGAAGCACGAACGCAGTGGCGGCTCTTCTTTAAGTTCAGGAAATCAGTTAATCTTATTTTCGTTTATGTTGAAGTGTATGATAATTGACAATATCAAACATATGCGGAAAAGTTTTAGAAAACAGAGCTAAAAAGTAGAGGTAAAATCAAAACAAATTTTTAATTGAGAAAAAAATTCAAATTCTGATATTAATAATATGAATACGTAACGTATTATATTCCAATTGCAATAATCAACGCGTGACGTTTCACATCCATTATTGAAGAATTGTTTGTTGTTTCTACTGAATCACTATTTGTTTTCGTGGCGTAACTCTCACAACAGGAAATGTGCAAGGCATTCGAAACAAGGCCAGCAACGCAGGGCTGGGCGCCAGAAAGCGGACGTACCCTTGGGCGCAGTGGGCTGCGGTCAGGACCCAGCGGTTGGAGATGATGGAGCCTCCGCAGAAGCTCCTGCCGTCCAGGTACATGGCCACCTGGTAGGGGAACTGGCCGCGGGTGGCGGTGGCGCCGTTCACGATGCGCGACTCCGGGTACTTGGGGGCGCCTTCTGCTCGACAGAACGACCGCGCGGTCGCAAGCAGGGTTAAATGGCCGCCATCAAATTCACGCTCTCAAGCGTTCTTCTTCAATAGAAAACGACTCAACATTTTATCGATGTAAACGTGAACTTGTGCGATTGTGAACTTCGAGTGAAATATTAACCAGGGGAGCTACAGAATGGCAAACACTTTCCCGTATTACTTTTCTATTTCATTTGGTCTCGGCTAGCTATTCGGACTTGCCACATACTCTTACCAGATGTAATCTATCTCCGCTCAAAGTACATTTATTAAACATATTCTTTAATTTTTCGGTTTCCTAATCGTAGAATAAAAATATTATAATTATTATATTAAAAACAGTAAAATCACATCGATCTAAATAGTAAAAAGATTTTACAAATTGCAGCGTTTTTATTTTTGTTCTATTATTTAATAAATGTTTGTCAAAGTAACATGAAAACCAATTAAAGAACGCTACTCATTTGTACTAAAGTTTGTAAAAACCCACACGTCTAACTAATTGAAAAGTAATTTAGGTTTTTAACTTATCAAAGCTACCTATTCAAATATGATTACCACGATATGATTTCATTCGAAGCACTTTCAATATTAATTAGCGTGAACAATATTTATATAAAAATAGTACCTCGTATGTTTTGAAGCAGACATTTTTATGTATTTTCTAGCGAGAAATGAGGAATTCTGATGATTCAAATGCACACCAACTACCTAAGCGAAAACGGTTGCTTACCGATCTCATCGACGGTGGGGATGTGCATCTCGACCTTGCTGTGGTCGATGTGCACATTGGGGGCAGCCTGAAACACAAAGTCAGTGAATTAACATGCCACATTCAGGATTACAACGAGAAGTACCTTCGTGAAAAGAGAGTCTTCTTTAAAATAGATCGTTGTCACTGACATGTACCTTTTGTGCTTATTATTGTACTGCAGAAATAATAAATAATTAGATAAGCTGACGTGAAAATACGTAAATTTCATTTCTAACTTAGTCATTCGCATTTGTTTTAGTATAAGGTTTGAAAACTGAAAATAATTTTAGAGCCCAATGTAGTTAAATCCTACCATTATTAATTAAGAAAGGAGATAATTACAATAATATAACGAACCATTCAAATACTTTCATCTGATTATGTTAGTGTTCTCATTGCATGTATTAATTTAAGAGATACTCTACGGTTTGAGACCATTTCACAATTTTGGAGTAAATTGAATCCATTTTACAAGAACATAACACGTTCAATTGAAGTTATTTTGCGAAATGAGATTACTAAAGGATCTTACCAGAACGGCCGCGAAGAGGAGAGACAAGCATACGATGACCTTCATGTTGGATCGCAACTGAACTGTTTCTCCACCTGACACCCTTTTATATCGTTGAATGTCACGTATCGTCATGAAGTATTGGTTATCTTTAAGGTCATTTCTTGTAAGTACGATCAAGTGGCCCACGTGAAATATGTTTGACTTGGCCTCGATTTGAGATAAGATGAATGAAGTGATTTTGCCTGAAAGAAACATCTCTTCAGAAGAGATTGTTGAAATGGTAGATAGTTAGTCATAATAGCGAGGTACTTGAGGGGAAAAACCTTGGATCGAAAGATGGTACTTCCAATCTGCATTTCACGCGAAAAGATGATGCACGGTGTCAGATATTATTTGGGGAATCAAATTGTATCATTCGGAAAAAAATGACGTTCATAAAGAGATAAGATAATGTTATTAAGCACCAATACACCTTAGTAACTGCTTACCAAAATCGTTTGAACAAGAGAGTTTGCTAGTAATATGTTCTTTGATGTAATTGTTTCCGTTACAATAATGTCGAAACTGTTTCCCACTCACGTATTTTGTGCATAAATGTTAGTCTCGGCCTAATTATCTCTTTGTAAAGCAATGCTTGTATTTGAGAAATTTGTTTCATTATAAAGAAAATATTTACACATAATTGAAATAAATGTGGTATAATTGTATAGAAATTATAACCCAAGATAAAATAAGAGTGTACGTAATGATTAATAAATTTAAATGGTATATTCCGCTTGCACGTTACATAGCAATAGCAATAAAATACTTATATTCTTATTTTTTATCAAAAAATATAGTTTATATTGCTTACAATTAATAAAATTATTCCTTGATTTTCTAAAAACAGGAATATACGAAAGTACCAAATTGAAAAGCATTTACCGCATATGGGTCATTCCACGTCAAATTTTACAAATTTAAGGAAAATTTGACCTTGATGTCCCAGATTTTTAAACATTTTTTCTTTGAGAAGTATAAGCAATAATATGAAACATATGTTTTTTCACTTTTTTCCAAAATATTGTTTTTCATGATTATATTAATTTTCAAACTTTTCGATAAAATGCCCGCCTCACTCAAGTTAATCACTTTTAACTCTTGTTGTAATTGTAACAGAAATGTAATATTTTCCGACTTTGAAGCACAAACAACTCTGTTTCGTTCGATGTATGTATTGAATTCATTAATTTATTTAAAAATATTTTTTTGACTTTTTTAATCTACAGTTTCAAAATTTGAAAACAAAATACCATTGCAATATCTAAAAAAGTGCTACATATGTGTGATAAGTTACAAGTGGGACACCGAGATGAATCTAAATAATTAAATACAATATCCATGTCTATTTGGTGTTTTTCTGCCGCGTCTTCTAGAGGGTCACGCCTCTAACACGTGCCAATCAGCACAAGACGATAACCAATAATAAACTTCCACAGAGCAAAAAACAGAAGTATCTCTTCACTTCTTACTATGTGATAGATATGTACATACGACCTTCGTAGCTGATTAAGCAAATTAAACAGTGTAAAACTGATTCAATTTAGTAGTAACCGGGCGGAATATTTATACGAATGAGAGTATGTGATATAATTAATTATATTGTTCCTTCACTTTACAGAGAATATGGTTAATTGAACTTTTCATAAAGAAATGT
This sequence comes from Gryllus bimaculatus, assembly GCA_017312745.1. Taxonomy (NCBI): domain Eukaryota; kingdom Metazoa; phylum Arthropoda; class Insecta; order Orthoptera; family Gryllidae; genus Gryllus; species Gryllus bimaculatus. The sequence goes on along the minus strand of BOPP01000087.1, from coordinate 3,388,642 downwards.
GACTATGTACTTTCTTTGTGCCTCCTACTGCTTTTTACTATATCATTGTTACAATATTCTTTTTTAATATTCAGCGTTGCTAATATATAAAGGTAATGTTCTTCACATTATCATCAATCCACTTAAATAACTTCCTGGCTAAATGAGTAGGTTCCTATCAAAATTGAGGGCTAGCTTTTATTAAGAATATTATAGTTGCCCTCCCCCTTCACTACGTCGCAAGGTCCCTTTACATAAACGTTGCAAGCAATGCCATTCAGCATTAAAGACATTTTTTGGAATTTATTTCTAATACTAGGCACTGACCCCATTCGAAAAATATGTCTGTAAACTAGTGAGGCGACAGCGATAACAAATCATCGATGTTGGAAATACGTCGATGAAAAGCCATCGAATATTTAGCCTCGACTAGTATCTTTTGACCTTAAATTCGTATGCGATAAATTTAATTTGACAAACATTGTTTATTAATTCGTCGAATAACGGAATGTGAAGAAGGTGCCGGCCCTACGCCCACAGCATACTTGTCGGCAATATATAAATCAGCAAAATGAATATAAAGACAAAATAAAATAGAATAGAAGTCATCTCGGGCTAGAGAGTTTGGTCGTTGTAGGTAGTGCAACCAGCATTCCTTTGGTTCCAACACATGGATGACAGTGTTACTATCAGTTATTTCATATTTTAACTTTACAGAATTGTGAACATGGCCATTTTTCATTCAGAAACAAAACATTCAAAAAAATCATCGATCACAAAACATCTATGTCAAGAAAACATCGGAGCTAATACTTCGATGTTTAATACATTGATGTTTCTACAAAAACATCGATATTTTGCAAATATTGGCATTGATGTCGCATCCCTACTTCTAACACTATCATAAACATACTTGAGAGTTTACACTGGCAATGGTGAAATGAATTCGTGACGTGTTTCAGGCATCCAGAGTTTTTTTTTAATTTTCTACTTTCTCTGAAGCACAGCGCAACAGGATGCAGAGTAGCCAAGACATTATTTTATAGCCGTTACGGGATTACATCTTCAAGTAAGAAAGAAGAATTTTGTAAAAAATTACCCTGGACAATAAAAATTCCTAGCATCACATTTTATTTTTGTTTCATGAAGTGTCATGAGAAACGATGCAGAAGGGACACCAGTGCACGTTATTCACCGTTGTCGCTTCCCAACATATTCGAGGCATTAATAAGTATGGGCAATTCTCACTTACTTGAAAAAAAATCACTTGACTCGTCACGAGAAGAAACTTTGAAAACAAGTTTTTCCAATAATGTAACATTTTTACGGCAAAAAATCAAATTTTAACTTCTCAAGAATACTAGTGGTAAAACCCTAAATTTTAACTTCTTCTGCAATTAGAGATTTTCATATTAAGAAAATGCGTATGACAATAGTATTAATATTATTGTAAGTCTATCTGAGGTTATTAACTCCGTCGAACAACGCAGCAGTGTCAGTTATTTATAAATAAACTTAATAGCATTTCGTCAGGAGAGTGCATTTGAGGCCGGATGTGTGTTTCTAATATTCGTAGCATGGTAGGTTCCATTACGTTTGGACGTCTCGATGCGCCGGGTCATTGACGGCCCGAGTGGCGAGTCCGGCGGACAGCACGGCGCGTACGCGTGCCGGAGAACAAAATATTTTTAAATGTTATCAATGCGCGTCCCACTTTGAAATTTATTAGATCTATACAAAATTAGTGTAGAAATACATGAGTATTTTTTATAATTAAGTGTCGACCTAAAGTAAAGGTTTGCATTTAAAAAAAATTATATATATTTTAAATATTTAAATATTATGTTTACAAAAACTATATTTACCTCACGTGAAAGTACGTCGTTTAAGATATTTTTAAGTGTAATTTTATTTTTCAAACTGAAACGGAGTTTGCGCGAAACAATTTTAAACATTTGCGCGCATGTTTCTTCGGAAAAAGTAAATGATAACATTTCTGAAAGGGGTGGGATTAGAAAAAGGAAAAGAAAACAAAACGTGTCACTATTTGCAGGCTTTCAACTCATAAAAATCTTCAATTCGTTAAGAGATAGTGATGTATTGTGAGTGTGCGAATGACTCATATATCATTTGAAATGAGTGTGTTGTGTATACATGTATATTATAAATGTTTTGGTCGATTTCTATGATTTTTTTCTGGAACTTCTCAACTATAATTCTCTTCTTGCATAACCTGCAGTAGTGTAAAAAAGAAAAAAGGATTGCATATTCAAAAAAAGAAATTAGAAAAATAATGTTGAGTAATAGTTTTCTCAATCTGTGTGGTTACATTAGCTTATTTCGAACTTTAAGTGAAACGTTTAAATGTAGTATCTTTCAAAATGTACACTGCTATTTTAGTGCGGCAGTTTTATATTAATAAAGTATGTGAAGTTAATGCTATATTCTTTAAGTGGGTTATCGTGTAATTATTATTGAATTGTTTGGACTTCAAGCGAATGGAAACTATTCAAAACAGAAAATATATGGATGTTGCAATTGGGAAAACATAGTGTAACAGAGGTTTGTTTTGAGACATATTGTCAAGAGGGGAATTGTGTGTGGTATCATTTCTGGTTAAAACGTCTCTGTATAAATTGGAATGTTTCTGAATGAGTTTTATTTTCTTTTCTTTCCGCATGTCTTTTTACTTACCATCATCAAACAATATTTTTGGATATATTTAATGTTTGTCTTCCACGTTTCTCCGTCTCCTTCCTTCATTTCTCCTTCAACTTACGTTGCGTCACTCGTGACGCGTGCTCTCAGAAGCAGTTCACCGCGAAATTATGCTCTCGCGTACTTTCGCAGTCTTGGATTCCCGCCCTCGCTGTAGAACATGAAGCCCGCAGAATGGAAGTTGCTTCCACTTAAAACTGCTTGTGTCTACGTTTTATTGCGGGGCATTACGAAGATTAATTCGCGTCGAGGGCTACTTTTTTGGCTCCTCCAAGGCGCGCAGTCGTAAGGAAAGGCCCGATCTCGCTCCGAGACGGCGTTGCGCGGCGAAATGGCCCTTGCGGCACCCCTCCTCTTTGCATTCGCCGTGATCCAATGGAAAAATGAACCTCTCTGCTCTAGGAAGCAATGCGCCGCCAGCGCATCCAGATAAAGCACGGGATTAGATGGTTTACGTGGACTGCGATTCAACCACAGTTCTCTTATTGGTATTCTGGGGTGTAAAGAAATACAGGTGATTTTCTTCACCACACCGTACCCAGTGTGTTTGTAGCTACATGAAAGGGAAAATATTTGAGGCCTTTTTATATCTTAGATTCTCATTTACGTATACAAATGTGTTTTTATCAGTAATTAAATCAATAATTTTGTACTATATACAGAATGTGCTTTCTGAATATAGCGTCTCGAATGCGCACTATGGCAATGAACTGGAGCTCGGGACGATACACACACACACACACACACACACAGCGTCGTCACATTTCTCATTTCTAATCACAATTTTAAACGTGGCGTTTTGTTTCTGTGCGAATTAATAACTTCTAAAGATAAATTGTGAGGGAAAGAACGTAGTGTATATCGTCATCCTAGGATACGCGCACTTCGTCAGCCTCAATTAACAGATATCGCTAAATCTGGGACTCATTATTGGAGCTTTGACAGTGGAATGACGCAAAGATATTTTGATCAAATACTATATGATCTCGATCTAAATACGTTGCCCAAGAGTTTATGAGAGTTAAGCAAATCACCATGTTTTTTCGGTAAAGCTAATTAAACAGAGTATTTATTAGTTACTTTGGTCTATTATTTTATGGGTAGTATTTCTCATATTACAGAATAATAAGAGTTCGTATATTTTCTACAACATACATTTTATGGAAATAAAAATTATTATTTGGGCGCATAATAGTATATATGACATAACTATTGTTCTAGTTCTGGCTTGTAAATTTTATCTTTCAGAATATTTGTTGTTGCATATGGGTTTGCATTTTACTTAAAAAATTGTATCACATTCGTAATTCATATTTTCAGAATCTCATTTGTGTGGAGATTTTACGTGAAGGGTTTATAGCAGTTTGGCTTATTATGTTTTAGAGCTATTTTTTCTGGGTAGAAAAGAAACTTCAATGGTAGTTGGGAAAACGTGGCAGCAGTACTTTTTAATGTAAGCCTTTTTGGTAATTTCTCTTTTGAAAGGAATTGTACGGTAATTAAGAACCGACAACTATTGTTGAGAATATGCAGAAGCAATTAAATATTTGAAATGACATAAAAAGGTTGAAAGGTGCGTGATGGAAAATGCTCCTTTGCAATTAAAATGTAAAATAGAAACTATTATGTTGAAAGAAGGAAGGTTTTATAGTATGAAACGAAATCGAAACAATATATTTGAAAATAAAATTAATGATAGCATTATTATTAGTATTATTGAATTTTCCTTGTTTTTCAAAATGTGGAATGTATGTTATGATAATCATATTATTACGGACAACTTGATCTTCTTTTCTTCCTCGCGAATATCCCCTTCCATCCTTATTAAATTCTTGGAACAGAGATTATTAGTGCAAAATTACATAACTAGAACTAAAGGTTCAAAGGTGAATTATATAACCAACCATCACAATATTTGTTCCTTTATTGAAGAATCCAAAGTATGTATTTACCGGTCCGGTTGGTCGAAATCGCTAGGGCACTAGTGCCGTAGCGATCTCGGACCGAAGGATCGCGGCTTCGAGCCTCGCATTGGGCATGGTTGTATTGTGTTCGTCCTTTCACCCCCTATCATCATCGTCATGATGTCGTGTCATGCTCATAGTTACCATACCGCTACACGCAATAGTGGTGGCTAATGGCCTAGAAGTTGATGAGACCTTAAAGAACAAAAAAAGTATGTAATCGTTTTGAGAATTTTAGAGAAGACTACATTATTGGTACTTTTGATTTGGTACTAATTGAAAGTTCATGAGATTTATTGTATTTCAATGTAATAACAGTTTATATTGATGTAATATTTTATTTCGTGTTTTCTTGGTGTCACTATTGTCAGAAATAAATAAAAATATACCACTGTTATTGAGTACTTTAGCAGAATCGATTTCATGAATTTTTAATTCAATACATAATGTACACACATAATGTAAAATAAGTAATGAGCAATTAGAAGCATATATTATTTAAGAAGAAATTATAGGATGTAAATTGTTTAAAGCATAGATACATTATCACTCTCCCCTCTCACAGTGCTGTTGTTCAAGGTTCATCTCACAATGTTCATGTTGGTAACGGTACAAACTTGAAACACCATCTTTTTTAGAAGCAAAAATAACCGAAAATTTCTTACAGAGCCGAGTTAATAGGACTTCGGAGTATGGAAAGACATTCCAGTGAGGATTTGTTGCATCAAACATACCGCTTCCCTATCAGCAACTCTATCGCGTGTCCCGGCAGCCAATTACGCCGTGTTGCGAGCCTCTTCCGCTCCCCGAGAGTGGGCGGCGAGGATTGGCAGTGGCCGAGGGCGGCCGAGGAAGTGCGCGACTGCGAAGACGCGGCATCGACTCGCAGGGTCGCTATCAAGGAACGGCCGGCCGTCAAATATTCAGCGGGAGGCGCGAGGGCCAAGCGGCCGTGGCGATGAGTAAATATTTTAGGCGACGGAGCCTCCGACGGCACCCGGAGAGGGGCAGAGACAATCCGGGACGCGGAGGGCGGCGGAGGAAGAAGGAGAGGCAGCAGAGAAAGGCGCGCGTGTGAGCGAGGAGGAAGTGGGAGTGGGGGTAGAGGTGTGGAGCGAGCAAGTGCGACAATGGGTGAAGGTTTGGAGAGCTGTGTGTGGGGGGGGGTGGACGATGGAGAGGCGGATAGAATACAGGGTATGGAGTGGGTGTGCAACGAGAAAGAACGCTTCCAAGAGAGCTGATGGGTGAATAGTATCGTGGGTGAGGAGAGGAGAGGCATCGCAGCAGAAAGGAAAGCGAAGGTGCAGGCGGTGAAGTCCAAGATGCTGATCGGAAAAGCGCTGGAATGGAGGCGATAGCGAAAAAAGAGGCGCCAGGTAATGGATGACGTATGGGGAGGGATGGAGAAAGGAGAGGGGTGTAGGAAGAGAAGGAGTGAAGGAAGCAGACGGGTTAAGGAAGGGCAAGGGAGGAGGAGGAATAGGTGTGAAAGAAGGGGGGCAAAGAAAAAGGTGGAGCAAGTGGAGCCATGGAGGGAGGGGATCGATGGAGGAAGGGAAGGAGTGAAGGGTGGAGGATGCATAACGTAAGAGGAAGGGAAGGGTTTTCGTAAGACAACCGGCGGAGGAGTGGGGGGAGAGGAGAGGGAAGAGATGTTAAGGAAAACGATGGCTGTTGATTGGAAAGGCAGGAATGGAGCAAGGGTAGAGGTGGGGAATGCCGGAAGAGAATAGGTGGCGGATGCGTCTGGGTGGAGGGAGGGAGGGGGTGGGAGAAGGGGTTGGGGATGAAGGCCTATAGAGGAATGCTGAGGCGGGCGTGGGACGGTGACGGAGGTGGTGCTGCAGCCGGGGCTGAGGTGAAGGTGGGCGCCCGGGTGGGAAGGTGGCTACGGCCACAGGGGCCGCTTGGGCCGCAGCCGCAGAGGCGAGCACGGAAGATGCACTTTGAGGGGTGTGGAGGAGGCAGCTGCGCTTGGGGAGGGGGGAGGCGAGTAGAAAAAGCTCCCATTGCCATCGGGCGACGCGGCACGGCGGATGGGTCTCACGCTCATGTTCCTCCAGCCCACTGAGTTCAGGGTGTTAGACCTACCATTACCTTAGCTGTTTTCTGACACGAACCACCTAGAAAACATGAGTAAGCACTTTCAGAAAATACAGTACATTCAGTTTAATGTTAATAACGTTTACCAGTTTGTTACGTTATATGTTATAATGTGAACATCTATTTTTATTAATGTGTGTATTAAGTTTTTCTTCCTTGAATATATGATTCTAAAATATTGTAATCAGAATATAAAATAGAGAAGGCAATGAAGTGACGTCTACAAGCGATCAATATCCTCGGGTATAATACTTTCGTACTAGAAAATTATTAAATCCTTATTTTACTACGATATTTTCCCGTTTACAATATTCTGCATTCAATTATTTTAGAAAAAAAACAATAACTACACTATTATTATGATCGATTTTTCTCCTATTGTAATTTATGACAAACGTGCATTATCAGTCAATTTATAAATTTGATAATGTGTGTGTGTAGTTTATATTAGGTGTTTACAAATAATTGCTTTTTTAGAAATTACAGAATCAGATCAAGTATAATTCAATCGTTAGATTTTAATGTGTGTGCGTTACATTTTTTCATCATATTCACTCTTAATGCCGAAATTGTTGCAATATTATCTTAATATTTAAATTACTTTGAAATGGAAACAAAAAAGTAATGACCGTAACACATGGGTATATAACAGCAATGGTTGTAAATAAGGAAACTGGCTTCTATCGTCACTCATTTTGTTTAACAAACCACTCGTGCAATTTTACCCCTTTTTATCCACTCGTTTGCAACGTTGTTGCTTGCTTTTTTGATTACATGATGTCGCTCAAAAGCGCCCAGAATTCCGCCGCTACCTAACGATCTACTGACCTAGTTCAATAACAGACGGACAGAAGGCACTGCTCACGCAGTGACAACCGTAAACTGCAAGCTTGACTAGCTCAGCCAATCACCGAATGTGTAAGTTTGTTAAGCGTATTTAACGTAAAATTTAAACACTTGGCCTTTTTGGCAACGCACTTCGGAGAGAACGTCCAATGGAAGCAAGATCTGTGTTACGTGTGCTTGTTCCATGCCCGGGAAACTAAACCTCGGAAAATAGGTAACTGAACTCCTTTTATTAAATAAAATTTTAAAACGATCGCAACGTAAATCAAAGAAGAGATAATATTTTATTTCATTTTACGTTATTGATTAGACGACGTGCGTATATATTAACTGTGATTCAACGTACTGAACGTGTACTATAAGGAACTAACTCAAGGTGCATTTGTCTTACAACTTTTTTATTTCTTATTTCGTCTGTTATTACTATTCTTTATTTTCACGTCATTCGACCCAGGGAATATTGACTTCATTTCGATGACTACGGAACGAGAGAAGGCATCGACGTGCAGAAGCTATGTCCATGGCACAGAGACAGCATTCGAGAAATCAGCCGTTCGCCTCGCGTCGAGGGATGGAAGCGATGGCGAAGAAGGTCAGAAATAACCTGCGTTCATATCTCTCTTCTGCTAGTTAAAAGCGTGGAAACACTGAAAGTTGAAACGCGAGGTTATACGACTACTTAGTTAACTTTATAACAAACTCATCTATGCGAAGTCAAGATCGTACAGCCAGAGAGCGAATTAGTGGACGGAGGGCGAGGTTAGCGGGAGACAGGTGTCTTAATTTATAGGAATAAATGCAATTTTGGAAATGAATTGTCAGCAGGGAAATAACGAATTGTGAACAGATACTATAATTATTTATGTGCATTAACGAAATCTGAAACATCTTCGACTGACTACGTCGGCATCAATTTACTTTAATTAACATAGAGAATAATTAAGTGACTTGTATTCTTGAATTGGAATAAAATGATAGTTCTCTAAGGCTGTGTAAAAATGGTGTATGGCTCACGTGGTAAAAGTGGTTTAATTTTTCTCGGCCTATCAGCCTCATGTCACAATCTTCTTTACTCGTAAAATAAAATGTCGCTTTTACCTCTCGTATCACAACTCTTTTTTGAAAATTTAATTTACAGGGTATTAGCATTAGGCATGGATCACTTCCTCACTCTCACACAATGAAACAAGACAAAAGTGGTTTGCTAGTGGTCTTCATTTGCTAATTGAAACGTTGTTCTTTCATTTTCTAAAAACATGAACTCTCTAGTGTGCAAGAAATACTGCAACAGAGAAAACGCGATGAAAAGTGTGTGTACGTTCTGCCCACAGCTCTCAAAAGTTTTACATTGTCTCTCGCGTTAATCTGCGTCCGTCCATCGTAGTTCCTCGCCTGTCCCGACAGCACACGCGAACGAACTACAAACTTCAAATTAATCCTAGAACAAGAGCAAGTTAAATCCACGCACCGCGACGTGCGGTCGGTTCACGACCACGCGACAAGGAGAGCAGCTTTCAAGAAGATTGCAACATGGAAGCGCTTCATATTTCATAGACCACTACGGCCAACAGAATTCCTGCTTCGGGCGCCATTACGGCAGGCAAAGCACCGCCTGGCTAATGCACTAATTGAGGCCTTGCGCCTGTTTACGGGCCTGTGCGATGTGGCGTGGTGTTCGGGAGGGGCAAGGCAGTGGTCGAATGTGTTACGCTAGATTATCATGGATCTTGCTGAGTATGTTAATATAAATATTTTTGTGCCTGGTATATGCCTGAGTATTTGTAATACCACAATGAAAATTTCTTAATTCTACACAATTATTATTTTTTTAAAATAATTTTGTAGATATAAAATGGAAGGGTTTAAATATCTATTTGTTTGCGTATAATACTAGACATGTTTTAGGCAAACATTTTAGTACTTTATTTAATAAGCCCTTTAACAAATATCAAGAGATTAAGATATTGATAGTTAAGCCATAAATCACGTGGGACAATAGATTGTTGTCCAAAAATTGACCAAAAATGACAAGTACAAAAGAATGCGTTGCAAATAACATTTCTTAGCTTTAAAGATTTTTCTTTAACTACGAAAAATATACAGTACGATAGAAACGATCCTTAAATATTGAAAAACAGCAAAAAAAGAAATATGAGTATATATTAAAACTCTACAAATTGTTTTTTATTTTTTCACAAAAACAGTATAACTGCTTCACAGGGATTGTTTTCATATACATAACTCAGAACCCAAATCTCCACAAATTACCGTTGAAATTTGATAAATTATATCCGATTATATTTGAATATTTTATTACCAATCGAGAAATAATTTTAGAATGATTCGTAAAAAAGATTTTACAGAGATTGTAATTTCTTATTTCTAATGAGTCTTATTGAAATGTTTCAAAATTGTGGTGAAGAGAAAAAGATGTTTGTAGTACGTTGGAAACGTCACTGAGATCGTGAAACTTCATCGTTGCTGCAGCTGAATTTAAGAACTTCTATCGCGAACAAACTATCATTATATGAAAACATATTCAGATTTTTTCTTGCTTTCTTTTTCACACAATTTTCGTTCTTCCTTAAGAATGTACATAAACATACAAATCTGTTTAAGAAACAGATTTTTGCTGTGTGAATTACTTTATGTGCAATCTAAAAATACAATTATTACAGTTATCTCCAATTCAATTATTAAAGATATGTATTGTAGATGCGTCTATGCAAATAATATTCTGCACAATCCGGCAGAGCAGTTATTAACCTGCTTAAAACTACATATTACATCCTCGAGTTCAATTCCTAGCTGAGGGGAATACTTGTGTGTGTTATGGGCCTTGAAACGTATGAACTGGGTCACTGCCATTATCCCCAAGTGAGATAATTCTTTGCTGTAAACCATTCAATTGAGACTAAATGTACGAAATTTTTGCAAATGATCAGGTGATTTTATAATATTAGTAACTGTTACAAATTTAATTTTTTATAACATTCTTGGGAGTTTTCCAAAATGGAAGTTAGTTTCTTACTCAAAATTGAAGTATGTTGAATTGTTTCTAACAACTAATTAATTTCCCTCTAATTGCGTTACTTCACTCCACTTGGCCCCAAACGTTTGACGACTCTTATCCGCCCGGAAATTCACGAAATGTAAAGAAAGTCGTATCAGCCAGTATTACGGTCTCGTCCTTTAAAACGCATCCCTCTAAAAGTTCATGCGCTCACTGAAAATCAGATTCCGTGGTCCTTTAAACCTTCGTTAGCCACTAGACGAAATTAAACACTTCGGGCAAAGTGGCGTCATCCAGTGAATAACCAACCACTCACGCCACAACCTGAGCCAAAACGACCGGCGCACGGTTTCTTGGAGTTATTAAAAT
>BOPP01000087.1:3350018-3364834 GCA_017312745.1 Gryllus bimaculatus | reverse complement strand
GCCCGTGGAGGCGGCTGCGGTGGAGGCCGAGTCTGCGGCGTCGCTCGTCGAATCCGCTGACTCGCGAAGTCGTTTTAAAAGCCGCAACGCGGGCGGGGACGGCGCGGGCGATGAGGGCGTGTGGGCGAGGGCGTCCCAGCTGCAACAGCAGCAAAACGCCGCCTCAAAGGGCTCCAATTACGCGAGTGAGCACGGTGCCATCCCGTCTAAGGATCCCTGACTTCGTTGCCTGATCTCCAAGTCCGGCCGTTTGCATGTGCTTGGCAATTGAACGCGCGACGCGAAATGCTCTTTAGGTAATGAAAATGCCGTACTATTCTTTACGAAATAAATATCGATTTTTTTACTCTCACATTCTTTACTTACACTCGTATTTTTAAATAAATATGGACAATTAAAATAACTTTTGTGGTAGAACGATATTTGAGCCCCTTTCATTGTAGATATCTTTGATGAAGTTTCATTGCTTTGTTTGTATGAACTCAGCCACTTAGTAATCTTTTTACTGTTGAAGCAAGATGGCCTTTAAGAAACGATGGGCGAAACAGTCTTGTTAGGTCGACAGACTAGTTGGCTGACAAACGTAATACTTATAAATAAGAGTGTACAAAACACATATGTTAAATATGTATGTTGTTTGATAATACGTGTTGAAATTGTAGAGCTGCTGTTAATGTGTTTCAAAAGTTTCTAAGTTTACTAAACTGAAATCAGGAATATTGTGTTACGGTAAAACTGTATTCTTTGATTGCAAATATTTATTTCATTGTGTGTTGAGAAAACATCGTAGAGTGGATTAACCATGTACTTTAACATCCCCGTACCAAACTGGCTCATCGGGGGATGGGGGATTCTTGTCTTTTCATGTCACTTACCGTGTAGTTGAAAAGGAAAATTGTTTATTTTTTACAACCATACTGTGAGGTGATGTTTGCACCATTGTAACTAAACAGACCGATAGGTGCAACGGTCGTATACATTCAGAATATAATTTTTTCTAGGAAGTGATTAGCTTAAAAGATACGTAATATGTGACGAGAGCAATAAACACTATTCATTTCTTATGAAACAGATTTTTAAAAACAATTGATCAAACATCTTCAAGGGTGAACCTACACATGTTCGTTGTTTTGGGGGTATGATATAACATGTATGGGATTAATATAGTAATTACCGGTATGGTTTATGAGTAATGCGTGAGAAGGAGAATGGATAAATAATTTGTTTCTGAAATGTTATTGGAGATGAAATGACACACTGTGAGAAACTATAGTAGTACCAAATTATACTCCTGTGTATATGGACGGCCTGTTCAAAAAGAAACAGAACTTACAATAGTGTAAGGGTGATACAATCTATTATGTATCCAAGTTGCAATCTTCGTTTCTTTCTTATTAAATTTAAAATGAGAAAATTTTCCATGAAAACACTTTGTAGAAATTACATGTATGGAACGTTACATGACAAATATAGCATTTGCGATAATTATCATTGTTATGAAAGAAGTGTTTCTACCTGTCAGAGTAGCGGATCACAATGCACACTGTCTCTTTAGACTGGGGACTCGTAGAGTTAATTATAGGAGAAGTTTATCTACTGTTTGTCAAAACGCACACCACCGAGAATCAGTCATTTGAACTCGAAAGCGTTTCTAGTTAACGCGAAATTCGGCCAAAGACGAAGAGACGAAGAGAGCGCTTTCAAGAGCGCGGCATCGCAGTCGGATGAGCGGCACTCTGCGAATGGCCCCCACGCGCCCCATGCCCGCCCGCGCCGCGCAGCGCTGCCAACGCAATGCGCCCCCAGCCAGGCGATGGGAAATCGGAAACCAAATTTCTGGAGCGAAGGGGACTTGCACCTTTTGCCAGCTTCGTGGTACTTTCCACTGCGCCGTCGCAGTGCGGGCTCCGATAAGCCATTATGTTGGAGCCAGTCGGCAGGCAATATTATTTCGACCTGTAAATTCGCTTTTTACTTTCCTGTATAGGTACGTATGTATGGAGTAATATACGTAGTATAGGGAAAGTTTTATAATGCTGCGGAAAATCGATTTCCAGTTTTCAACGGAAATACACGTTTTGGGTCCCCTGATACCGAAAAGTGATTTTTGCAAAACCATCTCTCTGTCCGTCCGGCCGTTTGTGGTGAATGTGAACACGACTAGCGCCTAAACCATGAGTAGAATTTTTTCAAATTTTAAAATATCCTGTCGATCTTTCCCGAGTAAGAACTATGCCATTTTGAAAACGTCATTAACTTTTTGGAGTACTTTACATCAAGTCAATGGGCTGTTTTCAAAATTTTCTCAAAAAACGACTCCAAATTTTTTCTTGTACCAATAGAATAAAATAGACGGATAAAGAATGCATCCGTCCGATTTTCACAGTTAACTCTGATTTTTCGAATATTGGGTGGAATATTTTCAATTTTAAAAAATTACAAAAACAAGATTTTTTTAAAAGTTGCTATAAGTTGTTTCTTCAATTTTTTGAAGAGATAGTGCTAAATGTACTGTTTAATATGACAAAAAAGGCATTTTGCTGTAACATTAAAAAAACAAATATTTAAATTTAAAATATTTTTCACGCCGTTAATATGCACATTCCCAGCAATTTTTAAACACTAATTCATTTGTGACCGAAAGTGTTTAAAATGACTTCATATGAACACTTAAAGCTCTAGTGTTGACCCCAGCCGTTTTGTCGTCAATCGCATTTTCGGTATCAAGGACCCAAAAACTAGGATTGAGGCAAGATCACGTGTCAGAAGAATTTTTTTGTATGTTTATCAACTGCAACACAGAACGCTTATGAGAATGAGTGAGATTTGGTTAGCATTGAAATCTCTGAATATTCGAACTATACATGTTTACATTTTTTCGGCGTTGTTTTACAACTGGTTAACATAAGACGTATTTCTTTTGTAATAACATATGTTCAAAAATACATATTTTTAAAACAACAACCTGTACATATTTTTAAATTATAAGTGTGCAATATAAGCAATTTTAAAAACTTGATTTTCTTTCAAATTGCTTCAAAACTTTTCTTTAATTTTTTACTTTCTTGGACTTACTAACGAAGAAGAGAAAGTATTGTATTCGTGCTTCGTAAAAGGAAAAATTTCGACAAGTTGACTGACACCCTCGCCGCCTGCATCCTCGTCGCCTCCCACTGCTACCTCCCGATGAAGGACAATGCAATACACTTCCGGGACTAATGGCTTTAGCAGTTGACGCATTCGAAATCACTAATCAATCAGTCAATGAACCAAAATCAATCTCATCGCCTTCGTAGTCACCTATATCCTCATCGCCTCCAACGTCGTCTTCACTCTCGACCCATTCAACCTCTTCGCCTCTAACCCTACATCTCCCTTCTCTCAATTACACTCTTCTTACCTTCACGTTCACTGCCTGCAACATAATGTCCTTTCTCGTTTCCACTGAAGTCTTCATTTTGATTTTGTTGCATCCCTTTTGTCATTGGCGTTGCATTATTTTCAGCCGCCGTCGCCGCCAACATCAACAACAGTAACAACAGAAAGTTTTTGCCTTTTCAACCGGGATTCATCGAACGTCTTCCCTCTCACCCATGGCATCCTCGCTTCTGAATAATCTTTAGTCTTCCACTTCTCCAACTTTTCTTTCTCTGCCACACTTTCTCTGCCTCTTTTTCATTTTCTTTATTCTTCTCTTTTTGGTCCTTCGGTATATTTTGTTCCTTCCCATCTTGTTCATCTTTCTCTTCTTCTTATAATCCTCTTGTTCTCATTCTCTTCCACCCTTCGCTCTCTACTGTCTGCCGCCCCAGCGTTCCTTGCGGTCGACTTCCTCGCCACTCCCTCCACATCTCCGTCATTGCCTCCACCTGCCTCCCTCGGGGGAAGCTGCCGCTACGCTTGCGGCGTTCTCCGCGGCTGCGCGCGCTCGCGTCTTTTTAAATGCGCTGCTCGAGGCGGCGAAGCGCGGCTGACAAGCGCGGCCCGCGCCGCCGCCGGGATGGGCGCCAAGCGGACCAGAAGGAATCGCTGAATGGCGCCGCCGCCCGCTTTTTCAAAGGAAGTATTCGACAGGAAGCTGCGTTGCGTGGGAGGGCGGAGGGAGGTGGCTGGCGGAGGAGATGGCTACGACGGGTGCGTTTGGAGAGGGACGGACTATGTGTGCACGGTGATCCGTTTGGGTGATAGAGATGGCGAAGAAGATTTCGGGGAATGTGATTATGCTATAAGGATGTTTCGTACAAATATTTTTTTTAAAAAAAAACAGTAATGATGTCATATACTGGGTGAATGGCTTGTATGTTAAAAATTGTTGCTGATATGAGAAGATGATGAAATAAGATTAGTAGTTGAGTTTTTTGAACAGTTGAGAACATATTTATCACAGTACAAGATCTGTTGATAGGGAAAAAGTCTGTTTTGTGATGGAAAACACTTGTGGCTCACTACCACACATCTTCATCATAACTTTGTCAATTCAGAGTCGAGATACGGTGAGATAAAGAGGGAACGTGACTGTTATTGGCATGTTAGCCCTGAAGATATTCCATGAAAGCTTTCAAGTTCACACAAAGGTAGCAGGCGACAATGGAGGTAGCGACCGCATTGGCAGCGGCATAATGAGGTCACCGGCGCCGACGGGCGACGGCGGAGCGGCGGCAGCGGCGTGGTGGCGAGGGCGGTGGCGAGGGCGGTGACGTGGCAACCCTGCGCAGCCGGCTGCATCGGTGTTTCCCCGCGCCTGGCCTAAAATACCGCCCTGCGGCACGCCCGCCTGCGTCGACGGCGCTGCGCTCTGGCGGCGGCGGGTGACTGACGGCTCCCAGAATGCCGCGCGCCGCCAGGTTTTTGTGGGGGCGCCGCGCCCGCGCTCGCGCGCGCTCTAGCGTGGGGCGCAGGCATCGGAGCGCAGGGCGCGGAGCGTTCCCCTTCCGGTGTGTCTTGCGGGTTGCCGCCCCGCGGAAGGGGCCCGTTGTTCCGGGAAGCCGCTGGGCTGTCTCCCTTCGCGCAGAACGCGATGTTTCGGCGGCAACGCCCCGCGTTTTGACAGGCCCCTCCGCCAGCGAACTGGCGTTTCCAGAACGGGGGAGCGGGGTCCTGCGATCTTGAGGCGTTTGAGGAGAGGGAATTTTGGGGGTTACATGTAGTTGGTAATACGCAGCTCTGACTTTTGGTTTATTTATCTCAATCAAAGATGTTAAAATATTCCAATTAAAAGTGAGATAAGTTCCAAAATTAATTTGAACTCGACGTTGTCCTTAAAATTTCCCTAAATATTTTGTTTTTAAAGTTTATAGTGCAAATGACCTTGTAATCAAATGTAGGTTCTTTGGACCAGACCATAATATAAATAATTAACATAAAAATTGTAAGTGATACCTGAGAAACGATTTTTTTCTTCTATGTATTAAACTTTTTATCCTAACAAAACCTTTACTTTATTAATAACATATATTTTTTTAATATGAAAATTAAACACTTGGAAAATAAATATGGATTTAGGGTGATATAATAAAGGGCATTTCTGTACATTTGTTTCTCAGGAATTTCTTCTATTACACCTTTCTGCAGTTAAAATAACATCCTCTATTTCAGTTTCAATCATTTTAATTAAACACTAGTACCAATTTTTAAATCACCATACGTTTATACCAAGAGGTAGACGGGAAGAAATATTTCCAGTAAAATCTACAAATGTTGAAGGTAAGAGATTTAATAATTGCTCATTTTTTCATGGCAGGCGTAACTGGGGCGTGGGATGTAATAAAGGCATAAATTATGTATCATAATGTGAAACGATTCGTTGACCCTTATGGCTATTAATAATGTGTCTGCGTTGAGAACTTTATACCACTCTTGGCAAAGAAGAGGAAATAAATTATGTGTATTTTTCTCTCTCACTAGGGGTTACATGCTCCAGCACCGTAACTGTCGGGGGAAAGTATTATGAAATACACGAGACTATCAAAGGAAGAGGGCGATTTTTTTCGTTGCGTAATACTGAAAAATGGAGCGAAGAACAAAATCGCGCAGGGAATAAAAAAAAGGGGGGATGAATTTGTCAGAGGTACATCCAAGGGGACCCTTTGAGGATTCTGCCGGCGGATAAAGAGGTGGTCCTGCAGGAGACAAAGGCGAAAAAGACAATTACAGATCTGCAGGCGCGGATTATTTCCGGGAAGAGGCAGGAAAGTGGGCGTGGGCGTGGGGAAGGGCGAGCAGCAGGGCGCCGACGCGATGGGAACGTGCGCCGCTGGGGACTCGAGATGAATCGGCTGGGGCGGGCGGGGAGGACGGAGGCTGGGCGGGGACGGGGAGGGGAGGGGGCGTGCGGGGCGGGGGGGGCGCGGCGGGGCGGAGTTGGTAAGCGAAGAAGGAGGCATGACAACTATGAAGCGAGAGTGGTTGTCTGTAGACTCAGAGAAAAGCAGTTGCCTTAGGGTGCACATCTTCTCCGGAATTGTACGATCATAGTTCCGTATTGGAGAGGATTTTTGACATAAGTAGAAGCGATGGATCGGGATTCACCCGACTGGCTCTAGAAGAGATTCTGGCAGTGCTGTCGGTGATTGGGTCGTTTCGAGATTTCTTCTCATTCATACAGTCAAGATCTGTAGTAAGCATCTTACCAGATTACGGAGGACATCTTATTGTTCTTGATTATGAACTTGTACTTACATGACTCCTACACATGGTCGGTCATGTCCCGGAAGGTTTAAACATTTTGTCACTAGGAGACAATGGCTGGAATTGGTAACATCGCGCTAGCGCCGTGTTTGGTTGCGCCGGATCTGAGCCCGCGTCATAGGCATTCCGTGACACACTATACGACAAGTCTAAAGTGTGATCAAGGTGTTTAACCGCCGGATCAACTCTACTGTATCAGTGATAGGTGTATTGTCTGAGTGGCATCTAGGTTCTTACTAAATTAACTTACATAATTATAGGCAAATGCTTTATTAAAAAGATCTAGATATGTTGATCTAAACTGTGAGTGAAGAAGTAATAAATTTGTTGGATGGTTTCATATGCAAGTAATAAAGATATACTATTCAACTCATAACATATTTAAGAGAATAAAAGAATTGAAAGTAAGAAAAAGAAGTGGTGCAAATAAAATAGTTGAGGAATAAGATAAAGAAATAGGAGGCTTTGAGGGGAGATGAAAGTATGAATAGAATGTAACGATTGAAGTAAAAACAAGTTATGTTAAGAGGAAATTAAACAGAATACTCAATAGAGAAACGTTTAAAATTAAGCAGAAATAATTACAAAATAAATTAGACGATATAGGCGAGAGGAGTAAAGTTAGATGGGAAATAATATGAAATTCTAGAAATGGGAATTCACAAGTACTAAAGAATTGATAAAAGTAAAAGAAAGACACCGAGTAAACTATAATGAATTGACGGAACGCAAAACAGAATGTAACTCATGGCTGCGAAGAGCGTCACCGGAGCGATCGGGGTGCGGGGGCGGGGCGGCGCCGGAGGGCGAGGGCAGCGGCCGGGGGTCGCGGGCGGCGGCGGGGCGCGTGAGAGAGAGGGCGCCGTGGATTATAGCGACCCGCTCCACTGCAGCATGGCCGCCTGCAAGCGCGGCGCTCTCGCGTGCGCCTGCCCTGCGCTTGCAGACTCCGCCTCCGAGCGCCTCTGCTGACTCGGCTTCACCTGAACTCTCATGTCTTCGCTTCTCCTCAGCTTCGCATTCCTCGCGCCTTGTTCACCCTTGATTTTGGCTCAGCTTCCATATTTCACCTTCCATCTACCGCCACGCGCTGGAAGTCAAAATTCTACTCTTCACGGCGCAAATAGTCGTTCTCGGAGGGTTTGTGCACCCCTGCCTTTTGTGAGAGAACGTCCGAAGTGCTCCTACGGCCGCGAGGTCCAATTCAGGACAGCTCAACACTAAGCTAATGACACTGTCCACGCCCTGGACAAGCACGGAATGCCGCCCGGCGCATAGCATTTTTTTTTTCGACATTGGAAAACACAACACAAATGAGATGTTAAATTGTTTCCGCGACATAGTCAACATTGTCTATTATATTTATACAGAAAAATCGATGTATGGTTGACTGCGTTGTAGTACACCTCAGTTAATACTCATTTTCATAATTATCTACGCTGGTGTCATCCCGGTGAATTAACTCGAAAACTACAATACCAGCGACTATTATTGCGTTTTTTCCGACCAGACGGCTCTGGGCGATTTGGAAGCCAATGATTGGTTGATTTAAATTATTGCAACGAGTGAGCTAATCTTCGGGCCGCTCAAAGCCGCCTTCCTAAATACGCCGCATTTGGGGATGCTAATGATGAGGCTCGATTTTTGCTTGTTATTTTAAAAATTAAATCAAAATATAATATTAGAAATTTAATTTTTTTATTGATATGATAAAATTATATAATTGTGTAGATTAATCGGCCTAAATATAATCGATTTAATAATTTAATAATCGTATAAATGAATCAATTGTTGTACTAAATTCCATTAATACTTAGCAACTCTCAAACGAATAAACATATTAAATCCACATATTTAGTATATCGGGATACAATGTTTCCTGAAATGAACTCTTGGTTTCTGTCCACCAAACTGACAGACGTATCCAGTAAGTGGAAATCTTGACGAGCAATGACAACACTACGTAAGTCGTTCGCTGCAACAAGGGTGTCAAATGGCTTTAGCTAAAAGAGCGTGGTGAACTGAACAAATTCTTTATTTTTCAAAACTTCAAGTACGTGACGGTAGCTCATTTTTTCCAGCCCATATAAATAGTTCATATCTCTTAATAGAAAAAAAATCAGGCTAGATTGCCTGTTGAAAAGGTTCTTGTAAAATATAATGCATAGTAACCAGAAATGTTTAGTAGGCGACACCTGGAAAACCAAAGACGATAGACATTTCTGTAAAGACTTCAAATAAACGTAATCATGTCATTCTTGGCACGTATTGTTTCTCTTATATCTTAAATTTTGTCGTCAATAAACAAACCAATCGTTATAAAAAGTCAATTGAAAGTATTGGTACTCAGTAATGCCTGTAGTAAATTTACGTCTAAATGCGAGAATATCGGTGAGGTTGCGGGACATTATTAAATGTCATTTTGTGTATAATATGTGTTTGACATCAGACATTGTAGAACATTGCCTGGATCACGAACGACGTCTGTATAGATTAGTTACAGGAAACATAACATGTCACAACATGAGAGTTTATGCTAAAATAAGTCAAAAGATAACGTAATTTTGTGCTCTTATTTTAATTTTATATAATTAAAGTGTTGCTATTGGGCCCTGACCCGTTCTCTGGCCAAGATAAGACAATATAAGAGAGGATTAAATATAAGTGTTAAACATTCATATCGCTTGTTAAGTTACAAAGTAATTCCATTTATTTATCGAATTATAACGTATATTACAAAATCGCGCTGTATAAACATTGGATCTGATCTAAAATTTAAGGTTCCTTGCTGCTATGAAATTAATTTTATTCAAGACTGTCTGGAAAGTAACTCGTTGTTGTACTATTTTGTGGCAAGAAACTTCATTACAGAACGATTCTTTTGACAGCGTTGTGTAATGAATTTTTCTTGACTTCACTGTCACCATCTTTTCACCGTGTAGCTGTTGTCCATGAAGAACCATGGAGCTTTGCATTATATTAAAATTTTGTAACTTAGTGCTGGTTAACCTGTTATAGTGTGCCTGTGTTATAGATCTCGTTTGTCAACGCACACAGCGCTTTTACTTGTGGCACAAGCCATTATCTTTCAAACCATGGAATACTTTATCAATTTATATTTTATTTGGAACTATTTACATTAATACATTGAACATAATTACATTGAACAATATACACACAAGATACATAATTACATGGAACAATATACTAAATAGCTTTTTGACAGAACTTCCCTCTCATTTCGAAAAAGAATAGGAGAAACACGTTTCTGTGAAACTTCTTACCCCTCTCGCATTTTTCCATTATGTCGACACTATTTTTCATTTCAAGAACCATGACAGCGAACTAAAATATAAGAACAATGATCCACTAGTATGTGGTCATGCTATCAGAAAAAATGATCTCAAGTGCTAATCGCACTACATGTCACAAAAAAGGGCCTGGAAAAAACACTGTACATCATACGTCAAAAGCTGCTATTTATAACAGGATTTCCCGCCTCACCCTGTCAGTCGAGGTTTCATTGGAGTGGAGAGTTCACTCTTCACTCTCATGAATCAGTAGGCTTTCTTACCTTTGTGTAAATTACTATAGTGCGATATTTATAATTGAGCGCCTCATAGCCCATCTTCATGGTGGAATTACGTCTCTGCATTTCGCGTCTTTCGCGGCCGTGGCGCTAGGTGTTGCATCCTGTCAAGCAGTGCTTCATACAGACGCGCTCATGCGACATCTAGCGGCATAGCAGAGACTCGAAATGCTGTAACGTAATGCCACCGTGCAGACGGGCCTTGAGGTGAACAGTTCAAACTAGTGGTTACACCTACAGAATGGCACAGACTTCCCGTATTCGATCTCTATTTCCATTTGGTCTCAGCTAGCTACTCGGACTTAATATCTGCTATCTATCGCCGCCAAAAGTACATTTTTTGAATTTCTTTTAGTTTTTAGGTTTCCAATAAGAGGAATGGAAGAAACATTTTAAGAATATTAAATAACAGAAAAACCTCATCCTAAATAGCTAATTTCTTTGAAAAATTTGGAGCAGTTTTTAAGAAATTGGCATTTAAGTGCTACTGTTTATTCGAAATTTGAAGCTTGTTTTTCACAGAACATTTTCGAGTTTTCGAAAAACTTGATTTGGGGTCTTTTGAAGCACATTCAATAAGCCCAAATAAGAACTAATTTTTAAGAAAGGTTTGTTTAAAATCGCCTTGAGTGGAACCAGATCAATCGGCAAATATACATTTTGGAAACAATCGTACGTATGGTATAGACACTAGTTGTGTGCACAGACTGACAGACGGACGTTTTGCTGTCAATTGATTTTTCAGTATCAAGGACTCACAAAACATGGATTCTGCCTACGCCTCATGTTAGTTTTTTTCCTTCGTTTAGCAACTGAATTTATCCACTTTTTCGTTATCAGGGCCATTCAATGAATTCTTTCTGCCGAATCTCCGCCTTTTTTTCCGAGGAGAATTACCTAACTATACCACGTTTATTATTCCGTATATACGGGACAGTAAAAATCACTCTCTATTCATTCTTTCATCTCCCTATAACAGTCGCGTAACGATGGGGTAGACAGAAAACAACGGTGAAACCCAACGTAGTTTCGTCTTTGCCGTTGTTTAGGTAATTTTTTCGTCATTTAGCATTTTTGTTTTAGAAACTATTCTGCACCCCGTAGTGATAGGATATTTGCAAATTCATTCAAAGTTGTCGTTATCCTATAAATCATTTTCGGAGACTCCTGCGTTTTCCTATAAACGCTATAAATTTCCTTGCGATCTATTTTAGCGTGGGTCAAGGGAGTGAAAGTAGTGCAATGGGAGAAACGTGGTGAATGTTGAGCTAGTTCTTGAACAACGGCAAGAACATCAGGTTATCAAAGAGTGTGTGGTCTTTCCATACCTTAAAAATTGAAAACATTTTCATTTGCAGAAACTTATTGTAATATTAAAATGCTTATAGAATTAGTTCTGCAATACATACAATTACCCTTCAATTATTCTGTAATTTATCCTGTAAACGGTGGTCTACTTTTAACCACCTCATTGGTTTTAATGGAACCGTACCGTGTGGGAATGGCGAAAATATGCAACTGTTAAGTGAAAACGATTGGGAGGTACGCCCCTTGCTACATGCTATATGTTCCTAAATGAAAGGTGGAATTTGATACTCGACGGAAAAGTTTTTCAAAGAAGGTTCCAAATTTTTGGTGTTTCTAATGCATTACAAAGGTTGGATAATTTGAAAAGGAAGATTGAATACTGTGAAAACTCAATAATAATGTGAAAACAGTTAAATAATAACTATTTAAGAGGTAATAGAGTTATACAGCATGAAAGATAATAAATATCATTATCAGTGTGTTCATTTTAATTTCGATTTCCCTACCTTTTTTATGACTTAGAAATGAAAAATGAAAATAGCAAAATGCTTATATTTTAATAATTTATTAGATGTACGTACGCGATTTGTGAATGTATTGCTATTCTAACTTCGATTTTGTTTGTTGTTTCAGGTAAGAGCGACTACACCTTTATGAACTTTCCTTCAGGAATGTGGTAGGAAATACTGATTTAAATCTAATTATTTATGTTAGACATAATTTTTTTACTTACGTCTGTCAATTACTTTTTTATTTGTTGATTAATTACGTATAATAGCTTTAGTAATTTTCTATCTGTAATACTATTTTCTTCTATTAAAGCAAAATATTATTATATATTTGTTGAGGCAGCTGTGCGTTATTGTTAGAGCCTTCAAAACGGTGCATTAAAATATGTGTATTGAATTTTTGTACGGATTTTAAAGAAGTGCGGAGTTTCTTGTCAACGAACGTAACGGATATTAAATATCATTTTTTTGTGCCACTTCGCTCTCAATATCTTGATTAGTTTCTTGTTAGATTAAATTTCACAAAATTAACAAAAAATGTCATAAAGGTACCCAGTGGGGATGTTCTCGTTCAGAAATATGTGTATGTGTATGTATACGTAGTGTAGGTGTATGCCCTCGTTCAGAAATAGGTGTAAAATAGGTAATTGCTAATTTACGACTACTTGTAATTTAGAACCAATATTCATTGAAGCAATTACTTGTCTGTAAAGTAATAATTTCACTGATCGAGTAAAATATTTTTTTATAAAATTTTAAAAATTATCAAATTTATATCAGTAATTTTTCTGAAAAACAAATATCGTGTTTAGTGTCAGTATTACAACTTAAGCTCTAACATAGGTTAATCATCTAGAAACAAACTGAACAAATCTAGAACAATTTCAATCAGTTTATCCCTGCAGATCTCATTAATGAATTCCCGAACTCCAGTGATTGTACCGACAATAACACCGTGTCTGTGACCCGGAGATTTCTTTTTGTTTTCAAGTGAACTCAAGGAATTTCTACATACTTTAAAGGAATGCATATCATTGATATAGTTGTCATACAATTATTGTATATGATCTTTGAGAGAATATATATAAATTGAAGACACTTATAGTTCAAAGGATGGTATATAAAATAATGTTGAATTTTAATAGTTTTGCATCTCAATGCAAACATTAGTTAATCCTACAACTTTCTACTGGAAACGTATTTTTAATCCGTTTATAAAAACAGAATCAAAAGAATGTTTAATATTTAATGTAAATACATTATTTGTCTTTACTGAAGCACCTCAAAGTAATAACATTTTATAAATTCCACATTGATGAAGTGAAATTACGATAATTTGAAATAGTTTACTTATAGAAAAAAAAGTGAATGCTGTTTGCAAGATAAATATACCGAGAACTTCAGAGAGTAAACCACAAAAATTCACAATGGCGGATACCAAAACAAGCACGTGGAAATGTTTTCCCAAACGGGCAGAAAAATACAGAATAGAGATCGAGCCTCTCTTTTCACAGCATGGGATTGCAAGTGCGCCTGGCGCTTGTTCTGCCCTAGGGTAATAAACACTGCAGTCAAATAGACTAAATATATTTTTCACGAATTGTTATTGCTATGTACGTATATTTCTTGCCTATACTATATATCGTAATATAAATAGTAAACCAATGTGTTTAGTTCCCAACACATGAATTTTTCTCAGGTACGTGAAATTTCTAAAACAATAACGGAGTGTTTGAAAAGAATCACGAGTGCCACTATTGACTCTAAACGCACTATTTACTATACAAATAAATGTTATAAATGAACTTTTATTCTTTAAGATACTGTGTATTACCAAAATTAAGTCACTTGAAACAACTGTCTGATTTTAAATCACGAAGTCTGATGATGTACGTCAGATAGACTGTAAATATAATTTTAATGTAAACGTCCATTACCTGCTCTGTCTTATTCTTAATAAATATATATTTTTTATTACCATAAACTTTGCATCATCAGTAGTTGTTTGTTCCATTACATTATTTTTTAATTATTTACCAAATCTACTTCACATACTCATAATGTAGTGACTTCAAAGTACGAGAAATGTCTATGATTAATCATCGTTTTTTTAAGAACGGAAAGAGCTAACCATACACTAAGTGAATAAAAATACCAGTAATCAACAAATAATAGAAACCATGCTTCTACTCTTTCACAAATTATTTATTATTATTGCAATTAAAATAAAAATATATGGGGTAAATGAATAATTATGTGGGATATGAACTAAACCCAGCTGTCAAACGAGTTCGAAGCCTGTACTGGTCTTGAAACTCGGCCTGCGAAGCTCGATCAAGTGTACAAGTAGGGCGAGACGGATGTTATTCAGGTGAACGTATCAGTTGTGGGGAATGTTGTCGGCACAGTTAGACAACAAACACATAGACTTGCACACTCAAGAACGGTTATGAAACATGTGTGTAATGTTATTTTAAAATTGTGTGCTGAATTTATGAAAATGATACGTTGTTTCAAATCTGTATATCTCAGATTATTGAAGTACAACTGCATTGCGGATTTGTAGTGACAGACCGTGGTGCTCAAACGTGAAGTAATCATTGATCGTTTGAAAATAATTGCGTTAAATATTTTCGATGGTTTTAAGTTACCATCCTTGGGATCTATGTGGCCTATACCCTGTGTCAGTAGGGGAGAACTCGTAATCAGGTGAAAGGGAACCT
>BOPP01000087.1:3326075-3347787 GCA_017312745.1 Gryllus bimaculatus | reverse complement strand
CCCGAGGGCCTCCTAAACAGATCAACCTGCTTTTTATGGTTCAATCTCTCTAACCGAGGTTCGATTCCCGGAGGGAGCAGGAGAGAGGGCCCTTGCTGCGGTAGCGTCGGTGGCAACGGCGAATTGCGTCGTGAGGCGAATTTCTCTGAAAAAGGAAGAGGAAAGAAGGAAACGATGAACAACAGGCAAAATGTGAGCGGAAACCAGTGATTTTACCAGCGGAAATAAATCGAGTGAGCTGTAAGAGAGATGTTAGATGAGATGTGAAACTGGAAACACAATATTAAAGCGATAAAATGGACTGTTAGAATACACGGAAGGGTGAGGTGAGTGTGTCAATAGACTGAAAATGTAAGAGAAAAATTGGGTATATAGGAAGACAAACAATAATTTAAAATCGATTCTATGTTTTCGTTAACTGTAAAATAATTTTGTGAAGAAATATAACATATTACGAAGAAGAGGTGCTACAACAGTATACACATTCTCGCATTATCGGAAATATTTACATAACATTGAAATATATAATTGTTGGCACGGCAAAAAATGTAATTTCCGCCATACTAAACAACCATTTATAACTTAAAAAAGTCAAATTCAACTAATTAAAACGTTGCGCGTGTGGTGCATATTTGCGTTTATTTCGATAGTCAAGGAGACTGGCCTATTTTAACTATTACAAATGAAACAAACGTGAATAAATATAAGTGTTGCGTTATTTGCAGCATATTATACAGAAAAAAAAGAATAATATTTCACAGAAGCTTTCCTTGGCTACATGGAAGACGGCTACCATTTCTGAATACCATACTCAGCCATCAAAACTTCTCAAAGTAAAAGAAACAATGGGATATTTGTTAGATCTAAGTTAAGTAAATTACTTTTCTTAAATGTATTTCCAATGATAGCTTACGATTATCACGAGCGTTCTTTGCTACATACGTGAAAAAAGGTTGGAGAAAAAGTAGCGCCATTTCCGAGAAAATACTGTTGTTCTGAGAAAATAATTTTTGCCATTGTTTGACATAACATTACACCAAAAATAGTAAATCTGTTTGAAACATTGAACGTGACGCTATTTAAAGATCTGTTTCAGATGAACACATTTTATTAAGAAAAAAAAGTCTTCAAAATTGTGGTTAGAAAAAGACACCGAAAAGTTTTAAAATTTTACAATTTTCGAAGAATTATAGGTTTAGTGTAAAAGGAGACCTGCACCATTCTCTTAAACGTCCTTTACGTCTTTACGCCCTTTACGTCAAAATTGATTTCAAAAAATTGATACACACAACAAAATGATAATGTCCCAGAGGTTTCATGTAAAGTACTCCTCAAAATTAAAATACCGTTTTCAAATTCAAGGGGGATCAGCCAGACCGATTTGGTAACAGCGATCATGGTGAAAATTTTGCTTATTGTTTACTCGTAGCTGCCAGCGTTCATCGTAGACAGATGGACAGTGGTGCAGTCATTCGATTTTTCGGTGTCAAGAATCCAGAAATCGTGGATTCTGACTACTTAACGGGTTAGTGTAAGTAATTTTCTTCATATTATGACAAGGTTTATCTACTCTTTTGTTACCAGGGCCCGGCAAAAAGGAGTGTTCTGCAGAAAATTTCCGTTTTTTCTCCGCAACATTACAATACTTATTACTTACAACTATATACTGCGTAATCGCTAGCTAGAACGTAAAGGCTGTATATGATAAAATAGCCACACAATCGAACAGAGAGTACTATAACTCGTGAAGAAAGGACATGTGAACAACCTGCCTAGATATTTGAGGAAACGACACTTGCATTTAATCTGGAACTGCTTCAAATTTCTGTTAGTCAAGCAAGACTATCTGGATCGGTCAATTTGGTGATTTATCTTGTCAGAAGAGTTTGGGATGCAGCGGCAATCATCTGTGCAGCGAAAAACAATTGATGGAAAGGAGAGGAATGCAACTACTCAGTATGCAATAGATTCGAATGAAGTACTGTACGCCGTGAGGATGCGGTAGATGATGTGGGTGGGGTTAAAAAAGTTCAAATGGACAACCATGTGAGGTGAGTAGAAAGCGACGTAGTAGATCACTGAGCTGGTGACTAGTACACACCTTCAGGAGCTAGGATGGGCAGTCACAAGTGAGACGGCCAACGGATGTGAGACGGAGAGCGGAGCGAAAGGGCTCCAAATAAATAAGTCAAAACGAGCTGCAGAAAGAGGAGTAGTGAGAATGTAGACGAGTTGTGGTTTGTGGCGTCTTTTGATTGAAATCGTTACGAGTGTAAATCTTGAGGATGTAGGAGGAGGATATGCAGCGAGAGGTGTGCAGCGTAAACGGGAAGCGCCCAGCAATGGTGTGAGCACCGGATGTGCGGGGCGAGTCATGGGAGGCGGAAAGAGGCGGGGAGCAGAAGCAGGGTGTTTCGTCAAAAAGAGACGAATGGGTTTCAAGGTGCGTGACGGGGAGGTGTATTTCTCAGGGCTGTGTGACGGGGAATTGTGGGGGAGAGTGTGGCATTGAGGTGGTGGCGGTGCGGTGCGTGACTGGGCGAGCAAGGGGCACGCTACGGGAAGTGAGTGGGCAACGTGTCGGAGGACGGGACTCGTCAGGATCGAAAGCTTTTGGAGAAGACACGAGAGGCGACCGCGGCGCGCGGTGAGCAGGGCAAACTGACGACCGTGTGTGTAGAGAGGCGGAGCAAAGAATGCGGGTGACGGGTTGGTCACGGACGGAGGCGGGGGGTGATCGGAGCGGCCGGGGGGGTGAGGACGGGGGGGGCGCCTGTTGCGTGCGCGGAGATGCGCCGGTCGTTCGTCTCCGCGCGGCGCGCGAGAGGCCTTGATCGAATTTCCGGGGGCGGCGGCGCGGGTTGCCAGCCCCGGTGAGACGCCACTGCCTCGCCCTGCCTTTTGCCCCTCGCCCCCCTCCCTCGTCCTCGCTCTCGGCCCCCATTCCCCTCCCGCCCCTCGCATGCCCTTCCCTCACTTCCCTCGCCACGCTCTCGCCTTTCACCCGCGCCCCCACCCCGCTCGCCGCCAGCTTTGCGGTCACTGGACATCGCCCACGGCTTCTCAGAGACTCCTTCCGGATGACCGACCGGATATAGATAACATAAGAGCTCATGGAAGAGATATGTTTTCTCCTGCTGACCAAAATAGAATGTGCAAAACACTTCCTGCTTGCCAATTGATTGAAAAGCTATTATTTAATTTTGACATTCTTACGTTTAAAAAGATAGTTTTCACAAACCCTAGTTAAATTTCAATGTATACCGGTTTCTCTATAACAATCGGGGCTTTTAGATCAGTGTCTATCACTCATATGACCACATTGAGACATTGTATTCATTTCTTAAGTCACTCATTCTACAACACTTAACAAATATCAACCAATATTATTGAACCGTATGTCGTGTATTCACCAATCTATGGGATGTATATAAAAAGGAAATTATAAGACTCGGTAGTGGCTGACAAGGCGAATTTTATTATTATTATTATGCGAGGATAAGTTTGAAACTAATTTAGACATAACTACTCTTTGAGTTTCAAAAGCCCATCATTATATTTGAGTTGAGCTTCTGGTAACTAACTCACTGAGGACTTTCCGAAAAGAACAAAGTGCAAATAGCTTTCGCAACATCCATAAAAGCGTGTACAGCCGATATAAATAAAATACTTGTATGTACATTAGGAGATTTAGTAATCCGTATTGAGACGAATGGAATGGGGCAGAGTTTGTAAGAAAAGAAATTGTTCTCAAAGATTATGTTACCGTAATCACTAAACCAGCTAAAAAATCCATACATTTTTCCCATTACTGCGTTAGTTCTCTAGTATTCATATGGTCTCGTACAAAACATTCAAATTACATTTTATGTTCATTTTTGTAAACAAAGAGATCGTTCGGATTTGGAAGTTATCGAATATTTCGCCAAAACGTGCTTTGTTTTACCCAAGGTTACCAAAAATACCATACTTAGTGATAAATCTTGATACAGCTCAAGTTATGAAAGCAAATTTATTCACAAAGGTCTGTTCGACCACAATATACAAAGAAAAATACAATGGAGTTTTCCTAGAAAGCGCCGAGTTGTCACCACCGGAAGAGAGGCCAGGAGCCTCTTGCTGAAGTTGCCGGGAGATATGCCAGAAGAGCAGTAATCGCCGAGAGTCTAGTTGAGTTGCCGAAGTTCAAAGATGGTGCCAAGATCCAACCTGGCTGGACACCCCTTCTGCACATTTACTATCGCCGACACCCGAGGCCGGAGTTGCTTCGCAGTCTGCGGGAGGTTTTGCTTATTTCTTATTGACCGCGCCGCTGAGGTGCGACGCCTGTAGAGCTCTTTCTGAAAGCGCCCAGATCGCCGTTTCGCACGCTGCCTCAGCGCCTCCTGGCGGCCGCTGCCCGCGGCGCGTGGGTGCGGCACACGCCGCTTCGCTGCGCTGCTGACGTGGCTGCCAGCGCAGGAGATTGGAGGGCGCTGGTCGCACATTCCTCTTAGCTGACGGAATGTTTACATACAAAACGTGTATAATATGACAAACGAAAGGGAAAGTGGTATTTTCGAGAATGCTCATCCTCATAGTGGTACTAGTTATAACTCAAATACTACTTCATATTTTTTTAAATGCATATCATCTTTTAAAAATCAAAAATTAAGTAATGCACTATGTTGACAAAGATGGCTTTAATATTAAACAAGTGTGCAAATTATTTAAATTTTTGCAATTTTCAAAATTTCATAATTTTTAATTAAAAGTTTAATTCTATAATTTTTGTAATTGTCCTTTGTGTATTTAAAATTTAAAAAATCATTTATTTTTCAGAAAAAAATTAAAAAAGATACAGTTGCTTCTTGTGAAGAATCTCGGAAATTAAAATACATTCATGATATCCAGGACTGCACAACTATATATTATTAATGGAGTTGTATTTACCAAAGTTTCTGCTCAATAGTTTTTATTCTATCGGGATTAGTCCCTTAGTTACAGCCGAAAATTTGAGCTCGTATTGTTCTGGTGATTCCAATACATTTTCTTTCTAAACTATTATAGAGAAGAAAAATAAAAATACGTGTCTGATAAGACTTGAAAGACGTACGAGACTGCAAAAATATATAGCTTTCTTGCACAACTCCTGGTAGCAGACAAATGACAAAAGCAGTGCAGTTCAGACCTAGATGAAATGAATTCGTTCGTACTTGCGTGAGAGTTCTCTCGCAATTGTCACAAACTTCAGGATCAACATTGACCATGGGTGAGTGTCAAGAGACGACTCGGATCAATTTACCTATTTTAGCAAGGCTGTAAGAAACTTCAAGAAGTCCTGAGGAAAATTTAACTTAGCCTTATTGTCTTAAAAAAACAGTAACCTCATGCACCGAATGGTTCGCTGCGATTGAAAAGAAACTCAGCAGCTTCTACTTGCTCTCAATATTTGCAACGCTTCCGCAATATTTTACCACTACATGAACCTGTAGAAGTGTTTCCAACCGGTAAATATTTTGTTGCCTGAAGTCTCGAACTCACGTCCATCAAGTTAACCTACTATGGGCTTACCACTACATCACGCAGTGGCCATGCCATACTCACTTGGGGGGGCTCTAAAAATTTAGTTCTCTCTTCCATTATTTGCAACACGGAATATACAAAAATCCGGAGGGTTCAGCAAACTTTAGACCTGCGTCATTCCTTTAAGCAGCCCTGTTTTATGCCTGAAAAATAATTAATAAAAAAATTGACGTTTTTTTCAGACAATGTTTGCTTGTAAATTGCATTAATCTCTAGCAGAAATTACGTATTTTCTCAAAAACAATTTTTATAAGTCGGAGTATGAAGTCGAGAGTATTAAAACTACAATTCATTTTATATTTAAGTTAATTGGAATTATTCCACTTTGTAAGTGTGTTTCGTGATAACTTTCTTCCTCATCTTCTTCTTTGGTATCCCTACTCTTATTTTAGCTCGCATTCCGAATTTTGGTAAGTCATGTCGGTGGTGAAGGCATTAGGCCTTGTGAAAATGAAAAAGCTTGGCCTCGCTACCAGGGGCGTGGCGTGGCGTGGCGTGGCTTGGCGAGGTGGCTGGCGCCAGCCAATAAGCCGCCCGCCACTCCCGCCCTCGATGGCCGTTGAGGGACTGGGTTCGATTACCGGCAGCGCCTGCTGCGTGCTTGGCTGCAGCGTGCTAGGTCTCGAGACAGTTTGGACTAGCTTAAGGCAGCTCCTCTGATTACCTTGATGCCTGTGACCCCAAAAGTTCTTCGTGTTAGTGAGAGAAGGTTATTTTGTTTTGATTGTATTATAATTACTATTTATTTATGTGGAAGAAAATTATTAACGATCATTGAAACTTTAAGTATGAATATATGTTTAGTTAATATACACATTTTTGAAAAGAATTGCGTTAGCAAATGATTTTAAAACTGCCTATTGCGTGTTGACTTTCTAAAGAATAATAACGTATTTAACCACAAAAAGAAACGTAAATTATATTTTAGCAATATTTTGTGAAATCTGAAGAAAATATTGTATGTTAAATGTTGTGTATTAAAAGACAATAATGCGGAACGGATAACTGTTAGGATTTACAATAATCTTTGTTTCATTGATACTTAGGATGTTTTATTGACATTTATTTTAGGGTCGATTTATTAAACAAATACGGAATATTAGAACTGTTATCACGGCAGGCAAATAAGAAATACATCCGATAGAACATTAATTTCCTTTATATGTGTATATTGCTCTTCACAAGAAAACTGGTTTAAGGTGAAACTGTGTACAAACGTAAAAGTTCACAATTTGCCCTCCCTCCGTACTGTCATCATTACTCATTTTTCACTCCAGGAACAAATGTTTTGTCAAAGTTAAAATGAGGTAAAAGTTACGTGCAATGTAGAGTCTGTGAAGAGAAATAAACACCGTTTCAACATCGAGTAGAAATTCGGAGCGAGAGAAGCAGAGGTCTCGTCAGAACTTAAGCACGACGGCCCTAGTGCCCAATTTCTCGTTTCCAGCTGCCCCTTCCCGTCCGCCCTATTCGCCTTCAACCCACCACCCCCATCACGAAACACGCTTCCCCCGCCACACTAGTCTCTGGCCTGCCTCTTCCACATCGCGCTTCATCACAGCCACACGTCCTAACTACGCTCCGCTCCCGATCCATCGTCCCGTTCCATTTCACCTCTGCCGCACTTTACCCTTGCCACCATTCACCCACCACTCTTCGCTCTTGCTACCATTCATCTCGCCACACATCATCCCCGGCGGACCACTCTTCTCGGCCGCATTGCACCTCCTTCTATTCTCACCTATTTCTCAACCTCTCACCCCCCCCGCTATTCCACCACACATTTTTCCGTTGCACTGATTCCTCTCCACACCTCTTTTCAACACACTCCTTTCTCAAAACACTCCTTTCTTGTCAAATCCCTTGCTTGTCTCGCCACTCCTCTCCGCGCCACACCACCACTTTCTTCAACATGCCGTATCCCTACCTGTAGCGTGCCCGCTCTTTTCGTTTCCTTCCGATCCTTCTTGCCTTCTCCCTACACCGACCTACCAATCATTGTCTGACCCTTCTTGCAAATATACTCTTCACTTTACCCCCGACTGAACTGCCTTGCCCTGTCTATCTGCGTCCACTCCAGTCTTTCTCGGCCTCCCAGCTCTTTCTTCCCTTTCCGGCCTCCCCGCCCCGCTCCGCCCCGCCCCACCCCCCCCACACCGCCCCACCCCGCCCCGCCCTTCGACCGCAGCGCCCGCCGGGCGACGGCCCTCCATTTTTATGCGGCGCGAGGAGCGTAAGCCAGGCCGCGTTAAAGTCATGGCTCCAATAAAGCTTCGCCCGCGCGCTCCTATAAAGCAAGTGTCGCGCTAATTTAGCTGCATGTTAGGAGCAGCTTTCCGAGGGATATATGCTGCTATTACCGCTTTAGACAAATAACCCTCTTACGATATTGGGCAGGAGAGCGGGTGTGGAAGCGGCGGATTGGGTGGAGACATGAGGTGGGATAGAGACAGTGACGAGAATGGCACATAGAATGGTTCATTTCACTAAAGAGCCAAATGGTTGTTTTATGCGGTTTAAAGGCCATGAAGACAAAGTTTGTTCGAGAGCATTAGTACTAATGAGTTAATGAGATCACGGACGTAGAGTAAGTGTCTGCGGAAATAAATTAAAAAAATGATGGACCTAATACTGTTCAAGTTAAAAGAGAGTGAGTCAAAATAGAGCATAGAATAAAAGTTACGAAACCGGAGACGTTGCGAAAGGTAGAATAGGGAAAAATTTAGAAAATTGACAACGGAAAACACAACAATATTTATCTTCGTGTAATATATGTATATATGTGTGTGTGTGTGTGTGGGTGTGGGTGTGGGTGTGGATGTGGATGTGTGTGGATGTATGTCGGTATAATTAAAAGCGATAAATTACGACCCTGTGTGACCAAAGTTTCCAAGAAAGTTGGCACATCTACGTGTTGTTTCACCCAGAAAGTTTATGTGCTGTTAAGTTTGCTGTAACTCTAATAAATGGCACTGCAGAAACAAAACAGCACTTCATTTTAATTCAATTTTCGATCAAACTGAAATTCACATGGACTTGATTGTTGCGTCGGCGTGAGACGCTCAGAGTTGCCGTGGGACGCAGGGCGCGGCCAAGGAGCACCGAATGGGCGCAAGTGTCAGAGGGAGATGGAGAGCGACGGAGAGATGCAGAGGACGAGATGGAGACAGACACACGGAGAGGCAGACCGAGGCAAACGAGGAAGACAGACACATACCGAGGAAGAAACAAAAAGATGCAGAAACGCAGAGAGAGAAACAGGCAGAGAAAGAGAGAGGCAGAGATATATAGGCAGAGAGAGGCAAGAGACAGGGAGAGAGAGACAGGGAGAGAGAGACAGGTAGAGAGAGACAGGTAGAGAGAGACAGGTAGAGAGAGACAGGTAGAGAGAGAGAGAGAGAGAGAGAGAGAGAGAGACAGAGACAGAGACAGAGACGGAGGGACAGAGAATGATAGAGCCACAGAGAAGCAAGAAAAGAACGATAGAGGCAGCAGAGACAGACGGACACAGGCAGAAACGCAGAGAAACGATGGGAGACAAAGAAAGAGGGACAAAACAGAGAGAGACACCGAGGGTCACAGAGAAACGGACACTGAGGAGGACGGAGGCAGAGATAGAGACAGACATATACACAGATGCAGAGAGAGAGAGAGAGAGAGAGACAGACAGACAGACAGACAGACAGACAGACAGACAACTGAGACTGAGACAGACAGAGGTAGAGACGGAGAGAGAGAAAGAGAGAGAGAGGGACAGACAAAGAGGTACAAGCAAAGAGAGAGTGACAGACACACAGAGAGAAATAGAGAGAGAGACAAAGTCAGAAAGTCACATAGAGAGAATAAGAGAGACAGAGAGATGGACAGATAGGGGCACGGAGATCTTTCCTTTTTCACAACTCTTAAATACGAAAAAACAGGCAACACCGGGTGATTTACAGTTGTGCAAATAGCAACAATGATAACACTATATGTGGTTTCTATCGAAACCACTTACCAGTTAGAAATCTGGTATATACGGGACACAATATGTGAGAGATAATATATTTCACCCGTTCGAGGCCATTTTTGAAATCCCTCGGGTATTCCCTCTCGCGTTGTCCGCTATCTCTTTGAGGACCAAGAGCAACCACAGAACTTCCGCCCTCCTCTGTGTGCTTGAAGGTGAGGAAGAAGTGGTAGCGGCGGAGGTGGGAAAGCGGAGGGGGGCTGCGATGATAGCACGATTCAAATAAAAAAGCTAAGCATAAATAATTTTCTCGGTTGTAGTAGATGCTAGTGAACTGTGCAGTATCTATGATACTGATTGAACCAACAGACAATGGTGTAGCAAAACGCAGCGTGCATACTGCTCTAGAACAACAAATACGAATAATACTCTCGAATAACACTGCAATAATTTAAATATTACAAAGTATTTTTATGTACCAAGAAAATAAAAATAAAATCTGTTTCATAACACTATACGTGAAGAGCATGTATTTACAGACTGAGATCTCTACTCTGTTATTTGAATTCTTACTCTCGCGTTATATCACATGTATCGTAAGCAGATATGTACTATGGGAATTCTGTCGGAAAGTGCAGTATCTGAATCAGAGAGAAAACATTATCAAATATTTTCACTTCTTACTCATCGGAATTTTTTTCTTTTTTTAGATTTTCCCCGAGTTTCTAGCTTTCAAAACCTTGCACACACTCCACATGGCATGTGACTGCATAGTTTTGTTTCAATTTCTACTTACCAGAAAATCAGTAATTGTAACGTCGTTACTATTACTGATTTGGCCAACGTAATTACCATTGATCCACTCGCTGATAGATGTGCTGTGACTGTACACTAATAGGAAGTTGAAACCAAATACTATGTAGTCAATACAGGTCACTTTGAAACTTTCTCTTTTAAATGGGAGACAACTGCTCACTAGCGAAACTACTGGCGTGGCCTGGACAATTGGCGCCTAAGGCGAATTACAATACCTCTGCAATAACTTTCCAACCACTCTGCGAAACGTAAGTAAGCGTAATCGTAAGTAAACTCAAAGTATTTTAATCTATACACTACATACTTGTAATCACAATGGTTATGACAGGCCGGGCCACTAGGGTCGCTAGCCTCACCTCAAATGTTGCAGCGCAGTGCCATTTATTGTTTCTAGTACTTTTTTATACTACATTCAAAGTGGCGGGTAATGCCTCATTCAAATGGCCGCAATACCGCTTTGTCCATCACAGATTCCGTTCGGAACAGCCAGGGATCGAACCCGGGCCGCCCTAAAACATTTGGTATATTTATACTGCTCTTGGCATCAAAATATTTCTTCGAGAAAAACTAAGAAAAGTTACTATCCTGATAAATAAAATTGCTAAGGGTAACCAAAAACGCTGATAATGGAAATATGATGTATTTTCCGCTTGATGTTTTATGAAGGCTTCGCTGATTCCAGCAAACATTTTGCCACATTAAACCACATTTGTCACTCGAACGAGGCATCGTCTTCCGCTTCGGCTGTTTGGCTCATGCAAATTCTCCCCAAACGTCACCTGAGGCGGGCGAACTAGTACATGGCAGGAAGCCGCTACGCGGGGGCGGGGGCGGAGGGCGCAGCGGCATAAACCACGCACTCAAGCACCGCCCGTACCTCTCCACTCGGTCCGTGTATTACGCCTCTCCTCATCGCTGCGTCTCCGGCGAGGGTCAAAAGCGCACGCGAATTGCGCGACCAATAGGAAGCGCGCAGCGCGGGGGGGGGAGGGACAAGGGCGCGTGTAAAACTGACTTTATGCGTAATAAACTTATGCAAATGTCGCACAGAAGCTGTATGGTGCATTGGGGTGCGGGCGGGAGTCGCCGAGAGGGCGTTAGTGCAGTCGGGGTCACGCAATGTTTGCAGATGGAAAACACCTGCTTTCTTCATGCATCGGGATAGAAGCGTGCTTTTAATCTTCTGTAAGAAATGATCTGATATGAGCAGATACGATGTGCAGATGATTCATTTTAAGTGTAGAAAAAATAGTACGATACATTTTCTCAACTACAAATCGGTTATTTCGATTGTAAATATGTGGTTTATGAAAGTGTGGAAGTTTATCATGGGCGTTGTTTTTTCGAATTCTCTATTATTTTACGCGGCAACAGAGAATTGTGACAAATTATATTCTCCGACCAAGACTCGAACTATCGAACTTTCCCTCCGGAGTGCTGAGTTTGTAAACACCAATTAACCTCCTCGACATCCAGGAACAAAACGGGGTTTACTCATATATAATAGTAATAAGCCTATGGTGATTTCAATTGTAGCATTAGGAAACCGAAAAATCGAGAAAATGTTAGAAAAAGGTCATTGAAGTGATCAAAGGGGGTATCTGGGAAAATAATCCGTCGCAACTTATAATCGTGATCAGACTAAAGAGATTAAAACACTAATTACTGAGAGAAAGTCTGTGCCATTCTTTAGTATCACTAGTCTATTTATTTATTTTATTAACTATTTTCTACCACAAACTTTTTCTGAGAAAAAATATCTTCAATTTTGTAGTTTTGAATATTATTTTTGGCAGTTTTCAATAAACGAGCAATACCCCAAAGTGGGACTACATTTCTTACTGTTCCATGTTACATATGTGAAAAAATTTAAAGAAAAAAATGGAGCGGTTTTTGAGTGGAAAACAATTCGTAACTTTCAAGCGCAAATTACAAAAAAATACTAACTTTTACAAAATATGGACACGTTCTTTTTTAAAGTACTAATTTTGTACCACAAATGTTTTCTGATCCTTCTATCTTCATGTTTGTAGTTTTAAAACTTGTTTTGCAATTTTTCAAATCGGGTATGATGTCTGAATCATTCTTATAATCGTCCTTCGCACTTATCAACAACAAAATTTCATAAAAAAAATTGGTGCCGTTTTTGAGAAAATTTTGACAATGTATTTGAAGCTTCATGCGAAGTACCCTCGAAAATTAAAATACCTGTTTGAAACTCGCAAAGCAACGGGTTCATTCAGATCGATTGAGGAATATTAAAATTTCAAAAAAGGCGGGTGAACGGTGTAGGCGGTAGCGCTGACCAAAGAAGGACAGACACACGGACGATTTTTCGGTATGAAGAATCAACGAAACGAACTGGACTAACGAAATGGATTCTGCTACCTCACGAGTTAGTGGATTTTTTTGGAAATTTAGTAACAGGATTTATCCACTTCGTCATTACCAGAACGCGACAATAATGTTTTTGTGGCGAAATTTCGGCGTTTTCTGGCGCACAATTACAAAACTTTCGACTTCTTACGAAGAATTCGTAAAAAAGATATCCCAAAACAAAGACGTTCGAGAAAGTCTTTGCAATTGTGGCACCACTAGTTTAGACTTATTCGGCTTAATAAAAAAAAAATTGGAACCGTTTTTAGAAAAAAATGTTTAATATATCTTTATATTTTGTGAACAATGAAGGGCAAGCGACTCACGGTTTGGAAACATTATCATCTTACGAAAATTGCTGTTTTCGTAGACACTATTTCATTAAAAACAATGATAGTTGTAGAAAGACTTTTTTCCGAAGGTACACAGTTCAACAAAAATGCAACCCTGAGTCATTTTGTGCATTATAGTTGCTCTACCAAAGTGAAAAAAAAAACATTTGGGGGAAATGTTTGAGAAACTTTGGAAAAAGTAGTTAATGATGTAATAAAATACGGTTTCCCCAAACTGTCAAGGTCTCATATTCGTTCAGATCTGTCGGGGAATATCAATTTTAGAGAAAATCGTTTAATCAGTTTAGTTGACCAAGACGAACAGACGGACGGATAGTCGAAGAGGCGTTTAGCAGTGAAATCTTTCGGTATAAAGTAGTCACATTTTGGGAATCACAATATGGAAGAAATACTTTACCACATACATGTACACGCATTATCCGTTTTTTCG
The DNA here is from genome assembly GCA_017312745.1 of Gryllus bimaculatus. Lineage (NCBI taxonomy): Eukaryota > Metazoa > Arthropoda > Insecta > Orthoptera > Gryllidae > Gryllus > Gryllus bimaculatus. The sequence continues at coordinate 3,334,298 of BOPP01000087.1, read as the reverse complement.
TTGTCAGGACTCCGTGATTGTTTTTTTATTTGAGAAAAAACGCCTGTTTTACTTATGAGTACGAATACGCCAGGGAGTACATCCGAATATCGGCGAGAAAGTAAAATAAGTAGTGATGTATAACATGTTTTCTCGAAACAAAATGTCGGAACTGTCTGTATTTTACGTTCCAATCGACGCACTCGAACGGCAAGAGTAAAATATGTAGAAGAATAAAGTTTTCTAACATGTGAAGTGCACGAGCAACAACTCATCTGCTCCGAAGTGGTGCCATGTGGCTCCATCTTTCCGGTTTCAGTTGAGAACGTCACGATTTCGACCGCGGTTACCTGAGGCTGCTTCTCTTCCAAATCTGTTTTTACACGTGTTTTATTGCTGCAACTGCACGAAACACAAAAACTTTAACTCGGTAGTCGGAAGTGTCGTAACTTTTTAGTCGTCGTTACGAGAAGAGCTGGCTTGTTCCCTGGAACATGGGGAAGTTTCCCGCCCGTAGATCGCGTTAGTCGAGTCAAACCTCGAACGACTTTCTCGACCCGAGTGGCACATTGCAGGGCATGTTAAAAGATGACGCATAAAAAAGGATGATGCTTCTTTACTTTCTCGCCTTCGTAAGAACAGAAAATTATGTAATCGTGTGCCTCTAAAAGCGTAGAATTGTTTTTAACTTCTGACGCTGCAATGATTTAATATTTTGGAGAGTAATAATTGAATTTACTTATTTTTACTTCAATACATTAATGTTTTGATCGAGTATTGGACAATAGATTTCTTTGTTCAATGTGCACTTTACATTGTACATTGCGCTCATATATTTCATGTGCTTTAATTTTATTGCCAGGAAGTTTGCATTGAAATATGAATGCATCTATGTTTAATCGATATAACTGAAACGTGTCAGTCAAAAAACTAGACTATATATCAGTTCAAAAAAAATTCAGTTTATCCGATTCAACTGAATTTTACGAAATTATTGTCATCATATAAAACTTCTAAGTAAGAATAGTTACTTAATGAATGATTAATAAAGGGAATAATATTTACTCAATGCTGAATAAAAAGTTTTATATTCAAAATTCAAATGGATAATGAATTTATACGTAATGATTCTATTAGTTTAAAAATACGTATGACAAATCTTCTTTTGAAATTTCTTTAAATCTTCCTTCTATTTGGTGTTAAGTCATAATTACCTAACAAATTGGTGTGCAGATCACTAACTTGAAAACATTTTGAAAACTTTCTATTAATTCGAAAATGTCAGTGCAATTTTCTGTCAGTTTGTTGGTATTCAATGCTCTGGGAGAGTCTATAACAAGAGCGCGTGTACGGAAAAGTTCCAGAGTGTTAATAATTGTGATTATATTATTACAGACAAAACTCTGTTAATATCGCACCTCACAAGAAACAGATAATAATATACCAAAATCTAAAGAGCAAGAAAAATATGGAGTATGGACATCAAAGGATAGATTCTAGAGAAAAATATAAATGCGGGTTGATATTTCAACTTCAATTAGAGCTTTCAATCATTGATATTCGTTACAAACCTATTTTCCCTTGCAATGTGTGAATGTTCAGAGTTCGTTTTTTATTGAAATGCATGTCCAAACGTTCATAAATCTAGGAATCATATTGGATAGTAAATAATTCCTATAATTAATTATTAATTACATTCCTTATTATTTAGTTGATTGAATCGTATTTCAAAAGTTCAGTCATCAAATTACCCCACACACTGTGAAATCGTAGCGCACAAATCTCAACGTGGTACGTACTTGATTCGTTTTCCCCGATGTAATGTAGCGGCAATTTAGCCCCTAATTACTATTTAGCCAATAGTCATCAGATTTCAGACTAATCACGTTGACAAAAATAAACGTCCTCGTGTGAAAAAGGAATACGAGAGAAGACAGAGAACGCTGCTTTAAATCACTGTCGATAATTAATCGTGTAAAACAAACACAGCGCGTCTGTTAGGATCGATCGATTCATTTAAATGTAAATATCTTTGAGGACTTTTAACGAAATCAAAGAGCCTATTCCATTCCGAGCCTCATTTTCATTCCGCAACACAAAATTGAAGATAAATATGAGTGAAAATGGGGTTGTACTATGTTTCGCAGAGCGTAAAGGAAGAATAAAATTGATACGATTAAAGAGACACCACTATTCATCGAGCTTTCCAATTATTGATGTCCATTCTATAACTTGAGTATATGATAAAAGTTTCAATTAAAAGATGGATTAAGAGCAAAAAAATAGAAAATGGTTCAAGAAAGTAATGTATATCTCAAAATTATATTTACCACTACAAACATACTTTGTATACTTCACAAGAATTTCAGTAAAACAGTAATAATAAATATTAAATAAGAAAACATGCAGCAAGAAAAGTTCCAGTGTAATTATATTTGTTACTAATCAATGAATATATCTAGAAGGAAAAGTTGAGTGAATATTCTTCCCACTCAAATTACAGTTAGATTATTTCCAGGTAGAGAGTAAGCCTGGATTAAAAACAACACTACGAGTTCTCGTATGTAAACTTACGTTCCAATGTTTATCACAACAAGGACCATATTCAATCAGTGCGAGGGGACAAAATTAATTCTGAAAAATAAATGACGTCTGGGAGTTGGAAACTCTGTGTAGAGCGTACGTGTTTCAAATTGGAGAAACAAATGACATCTGCATGCTTCGTTGAGCAGAGAGCTTGCGGTAGGTTGCAGAGGACGTCAACCTTGCTTATTGGTCTCACTGCGAAATCCCAGAGGATACAGAGAAACGAAATTGCGGTTCTCAGCTCTTTCTCGATAACCCATATGGATGAAATTATATAAATTTTGGGAAATAAATTACGTGCTTCTATTTCATTTTCTCTTTGATCAGTGTCGGCACCAGTTTATAATTCATAGAAAAGGGAAAGGGAATATTTCAAAAAAATATCCTATTTGTTTGTAAATTGATAGGGCAGTCGCAATCTAAAACTGTCCAATGATTGCCACGAAGTAGAGAGAAAATTACAAAATTCTGTGCAAAAAACAGTAAGTTTACGGCAGAAAAACTCTTATTACACGGTTCTAGTAACTAAAATGTGAATCTAAATTTAGAAAAATATCCTTTAACACGTCGTGTCACCAGAATCCATGTTGTGTGGGTTCTAGATACCGAAAATCAATTAAGCAAAACATCTATTTATCCGTCTGTCTGTCTATCTGTCAACAACGCTAGCGGTTAACCCTTCAGACAATTTACTCCAAAAGTGATATTTGTCAATCGATCTGCCTGATATCACAGACCCTTGAATATGAAACCGATATGTTAATGTTGGGGCGTACTTTACAATGAAGTCACTAGAACATTTTCATATGTTTCAAATACGTACAAAAAATTACTGCATCGTTTTCGATTAAATTTTGTTGTTGGATAGTGTTACGGTCATTTAAGAAATTATGTACACAAATAATCAGAAAATCAATGACAAACTAAACAGAACAAAATCCGAGCATAAATCATTAAATATAACCGTTATGTATGCTCTCCCATAGAACTGAGTGACGTTTGCAAAACGAAATCAAAGTGTATCCGCAATATTTTCAGTAGTTGTGTTTATTATTTGTAAAAATAATATAAGTACTTATAAAAGCCATCGCTGACGTTAGTAGTCTACAATGTATGAAGAGGAGCTCATCTGGAACTGCGATAAAATAAGTAACGGTGGCCACGAAAACATAACGTAAGACATTAACTCTCGTCCCCTCTGGGATTGAAATCGCGCGAGGCGCCACGCAACGCCTGGCAGCGTCTCCTTCCTCCTCGCCACCTCGTCTTTTCTTTCCCCGTTCGCAGGGGCGACTCGCCCGTTTCGATCTATCCTCACGCAGCGCGGCAGCTGTCTTTTCATTAGGTCGCCCGGTCGTACGCTCTGAGGAACATCACCCCCCCCTCCGCAAATTCCTTCGCGTTTCCGCTTAGGTCCCCCCTCCCCGCGCTCCCCCTGCGCCACAGGGCTTATTCCCTTTCGGCCCATTTCGTGCGTGTGTATATCTCTGGGGGCGTTGCTGTTCTTTCCCCTTCCTGCAGCCCCTTCCGCAGGCTGCGGCTGCGGGTTGGCGACAGGGGCCGCGCTGGAAGTGTCGGTTTTTGTGGTGAAGGCAGCGTGTGAAGATTAGATGGCGAAACGACGGCGAGAGTGGATGTTGTGTTGGAAACCGTGAAGGAAATAGCAAGGAAGGTGGCTATTATATATAAGAAGAACGAATAATGGTGGGGGTATTGGAAACGGTAGCTGTGGAGTTGGTGGTCGTTGTGAAGATGCTCACAGTATTTGTGGTGCGAACGGTGATACAGCGAGTGTTGAGATAGTAATAGACTCGTAGATAGTATACTCGACACCGTGTTCGATGTGCTACGAGACAGACGACGGTGGAGGCGCTAATAGGGACTATCACGAATCTGGTGCTGGAGGCGGTGTTGGTGACGGCGGCAGGGACGGTGGTGGGTGGTGATGGGGCGGTGGAGACCGAAAGTGGCGACGACGCGGCGGCGAGGGCAGCTAATGTGTTCGAGTGCGGGGGTGGGGACAGCGGCGGTGGCGGAGTTGTAGGGGGACCTCCACCCCCTCGACTTTCTCCCCTTTTCCTCCCCCCCCCCACGATTACGTGAACGGAAAGGGAATTGCAAGTGATTTCGGGTTGCTTCTCCTCCTCTGTCGTCCGTTTCGCGTGCCGTTAAACGCTGCAGTCGCATTCTCAAAAACCAATTATTGTGTCTCTCCGTTCGCGCTGCTGCAGGGAGAGCAGTTATTTTGGAGAATTAAGACCTCTGTTGGCGCGACCGCCTAATCTCCCTGCGCTGGGAGACTTTCCGTATAATGTACTCCTCGTCATTTGCGAAAAGCAGTTGCTTTTAAAACTAAAGTCCTGTAATCTCATCTGTTCTGTATAATATACTCATTTTCTAAAAGCGAAATTAAATTAATTTTTAATCTTCAAAGCCATTCTCCAGTTCATGATCAAAAGCTTCCCTAGCAGGCGGTCCGCCCTTTTCAGAAGGCCATCTATACGGTTTTGTTATCAAGTATGTTTTTTTAAACGCGAAAAACCGTGTGGATAAATACAACAGTTGATTTACAATAATGCTCAATTCAGTCATTGCTGTGAAATATTATAAATCGTTAATTTATAATTTATCATAATTTATTTTTTAATACCTTTTCATAATAGCAAATCAATAGATGTTATGTGATTAAATGTACACAATTTTATGTGACCATCCTTGCAAATTCTCTAAAAAAGAAGTCTTAAAATATTCACAAAATTATTGAAAAAAAGGAACTGTATTTGTTACATTCCTCGTTGTCCTTCTCCGTAGTGTTAAGAAAATTCTTAAAGCACTTTTGTTTTGGAAGAAAAGCCTCTATTCCTTGGTCATTAATTTATGGTTTATAAAAAATTCATGTTGTTCCTGTGTCGCTGAAAACATTGAATAGGAAATCGCTGTGTAGAGCATTGAACTTGGTCTGTGTCCTCTTACGCGGAGAGCACTTTATCAACAGGCCGATTCTCTTTCATTCAGTAAACTAAAAACAAAATGGAAAGAAATTAATGAGAAATAACAGCAACTTCAGATCTGTTCTCGAGAGATCAAAATTTAATATTTAGTGACGATGATGATGTTAAATATCGACCTAGATATACCGTGCAGAAATTCAAAGATTATTATGCCAGAAGCTTTAAATTGATTTTCAAATTACTGGACAATATTGGAATGCTCAAGTCTTTTCCGAACATACTTTGTCTAATTGTGGATGATGATTACCGATCCCGATACTGAGGAGCTGGTAAGTGTAGATTATAGTACTCCAACTCATTGGAAACGATTGAATTTTGAATTAAATGGATTTTGGAATAGAAATTAATTGCTAACATGGAGATCGCCAGACAACTTTGGAACAGGTTTATGGTGCAGTGAACCGGCTCATCGCCGATTGACTAAGGCGTTGATAATGATGATGAATTCTGGTTTTAAGGAAATGAGGGGAAGTGAAGACAGTGTTACCACTTCATCCCCTTTAAATGGCTGTTTTCAATTAATGACCAACACGGAAATCCATATTCGGAATAGTCTTACAATCAAACTTCGATAAGTGATGATGGTGATGACGAATGATTGTAGGAGGAAGGAAGCTTGTAGATGTGTAGAGAAAAGTTCTACATCATCGTATTTTCATGGATGGATTAATCATTGAATTATTAAGAAGAGGTCTTCAGAAAATAACTCAGTGTTTTCATGATTGACGACGCTAAATGCCTTTTCTGTTCAAACACTGCGTAGAATTCGATGCCGTATTCCGCTGAGCGTGTGAGCACGCCGGACGCGCCGCTGCGGCGCTGGCGCCGAGGCTGCGGGCGGAGGAGAGCCCGGTGGAGGGAGGGCCCGGGCGGCGCCGGGGCTAAATCGGGTTTCGTATCTGGAGCATCTGCGGACGGGAGGGATACAGCACGCCTCGCCCGCCCGTCACCTTTCATCCGACGCCCCGCACCCCACGCCCCCACCAGAACGCCCCACTTCCTCCAACGCCCCGCGGCCTCCGAACTCTGCGCCCCGCGCCCCGCCCGCTCGCACCCCGCGTCCCGCGCCGCTCCCCGAGGGCCTCACGCTCCGCGTTCCGCGCCCCGCCCCACGCGCCACGCCCCTGCGGCCCTATCCCTCCTGCCGGCCCCGCGTAAGCGTCCGATGCGTCCGGCTGCTTACGCGCGCGCCGCTGCTGATGCGCCAAACCGGCAATGTTTGATGTGTGCATTGGGTTTTGCCGCGTCGTACTGAATTGGTGTGGAATTGGGTGTGGGAACTTGTCATTGGTGTTTCTACGTAGCATTGAAACCAATGTTGCCACTTTGGCCACTGTGGCCGCTGTCAGTTACTTTCACCCTAAGTCTTTGGTTGGCCAATTGATACTTATTCTTTCCTTCCCGATTGATGACCTACAACACCCACGATAAAACCATCTGCATCGGCCGCATACGCCATTCCCCTCCGAGGCAGCGCCGCTTCGCCGTCTCCGTCGCCCCGCTGCGGGCGCCTCCCCGCGTCTTCGGCGGTCGGCGGCGGGCAAGGGGTGCGGGGGCGGCGCTGGAGGGGGCCGTGAAGGACTCCCATTGTCGCGCGGCGCCGCCCTCCCTCCTCCCCCCCAACTCCATTTGTCCTTTTCTCTTCGCCACCGCAGTCGCCCTTCGCTGCGACAGACCGCGGGCGCCAGCCTCTCGTGGCCCTCCCCCCCCCCGGCTCGACGACATTTTTGTCGCTTCTCAACTGTCGATTTCGGCAGCTTCTTCTGTTCCTTTCTGAAATGTATCACGCACCTCTCTGGCGGTAATTAACGTTGAGCTTCAAATGTAAAAGCTAGGAAGTTAAATGATTTTTCGATGTGAAGTTTTGTTCAAAGAGGTAACTTTTTGGAACAAATAAGAAACCCTTAGGTATATCACACAAGAAAATTAATGAATGCACTATTGAATAATTCAATAACAGTGAAGTAATGATGTAAAATCATAGTCAATCTCTATATCGTTAAAACCGATGTGTCTAATACGAATTAGAAGTAATGGTACGCGATGAGCCGACAAACACACGAACTCATAATTTCTTTTCGGGGATTCCACCGAGAAGGGTTCAGCCGTTTTCAATTTTTAAATTATATTAACTAACCATAATAAACAAATGTATTTAAAATGCGATTATTGACTAAACTCGAAAATATATCACTGATTGCTTCACCTAGATACCATCGAAAAAAAAACATCCCAGCTTCTCTTTGTTCTTTGTAAAGTTACATTTACTTGGAATGAGTCGTTCTGTCTACTGTAAATAACTTTTCAATAGACATGAGTACTAGTAGGGTATACATTAAGGTATTATGTAAATACTGTTTCTCGATGCCAGAGAGAGAGAGAGAGAGAGACAGGGGGGAAAGAAGAAGAATGAGGTAGAGAGGGGAAGAGAGAGCTACAAGAGAATTCACAAAACTCCAAAATATATTCTCACGTTCTCTAACAAGGCCGCCTTAAACAAGTAATCACGAGCATCAACGAATTTATTTCGGCGAGCCAGCGCGCCGCCGGGCGCCACGGCTGTCGCCGGCCCTCATCCCGCGCGCCGGTTATCCGCCACATCGGCCGGCCTTCGGCGGCGGAGGCGCCCCTCGCGACGCAGCGACGC
>BOPP01000087.1:3314321-3326050 GCA_017312745.1 Gryllus bimaculatus | reverse complement strand
GACTGGGCGATCGGCAAAGCGGAGCCGCGCATGGAGGCGCTAACTCGCACCGCCTCAGCGCCGGGGGGGGGGGGGGGAGGAACCGGCGGCACGCAACGTAATTGCGAACCGCCACCGCTGCCGCCGCCAGCGGCGGTGCGCGCCACGTGGCGCCCTCGCGCAGATGGCCCGATACGCCAGGCGCGCGCCGCTGTCACTCAACGACGCGTCGCTGGTCGCGAGGCGCCCCTCCCGCCGCCGAAGGCCGGCCGATGTGGGCGGATAACCGCGCGCGGGATGAGGGCCGGCGACAGCGTGGCGCCCGGCGGCGCGCTGGCTTCGCCGAAATAAATTCGTTTTGGATGCTCGTGATTACTTGTTTAAGGCGGCCTTGTTTAGAGAACGTGAGAATATATTTTGGAGTTTTGTTGTGAATTCTCTTGTAGCTCCTCTTCCCCTCTCTACCTCATTTCTTGCTTCTTCCCCTGTTCTCTCTCTCTCTCTCTCTTCTTGGCAATCGAAGAAACAGTATTTACATAATACCTTAATGTATACCCTACTAGTAACTCATGTCTATTGAAAGTTTAATTTACAGTAGACAGAACGACTCATTCCAAGTAAATGTAACTTTACAAAGGAAACAAAGAGAAGGCTGGGAATGTTTTTTTTCGATGGTATTAGGTGAAGCAATCAGTGATATATTTTCGGTTAGTCAATAATTCGCATTTTACAATACATTTGTTTATTATGGTTTAGTTAATATAATTTTAAAAATTGAAAACGGCTGAACCCTTCTCGTGGAATCCGCCGAAAAGAAATTAAATGAGTTTCGGTGTGTTTGTCGGTTCAATCGCGTACATTACTTCTAATTCGTAATTAGACCACAATCGGTTTTAACGATATAGAGATTTGACTATGATTTTACAGGAGAGAATTAACTTCACTGTTATTGAATTATTCAATAGTGCATTCATTAATTTTTCTTTGTGTGATATACCTAAGGTTTTCTTAATTTGGTTCCAAAAAGTTACCTCTATGAACAAAAAACTTCAGCATCGAAAAATCATTTAACTTCCTAGCTTTTAACATTTGAAGCTCAAGCGTTAATTAACCGGCCAAGAGAGGTGCCGTGATACATTTCAGAAAGGAACAGAAGAAGCTGCCGAAATCGACAGTTGAGAAAGCGAACAAAAATGTCGTGCGAGCGGGGGGGGGGAGGGCCACGAGAGGCTGGCGCCCGCGGTCTGTCGCAGCGAAGGGCGACTGCGGTGGCGAAGAGAAAAGGACAAATGGAGTTGGGGGGGAGGAGGGAGGGCGGCGCCGCGCGACAATGGGAGTCCTTCACGGCCCCCTCCAGCGCCGCCCCCGCACCCCTTGCCCGCCGCCGACCGCCGAAGACGCGGGGAGGCGCCCGCAGCGGGGCGACGGAGACGGCGAAGCGGCGCTGCCTCGGAGGGGAATGGCGTATGCGGCCGATGCAGATGGTTTTATCGTGGGTGTTGTAGGTCATCAATCGGGAAGGAAAGAATAAGTATCAATTGGCCAACCAAAGACTTAGGGTGAAAGTAACTGACAGCGGCCACAGTGGCCAAAGTGGCAACATTGGTTTCAATGCTACGTAGAAACACCAATGACAAGTTCCCACACCCAATTCCACACCAATTCAGTACGACGCGGCAAAACCCAATGCACACATCAAACATTGCCGGTTTGGCGCATCAGCAGCGGCGCGCGCGTAAGCAGCCGGACGCATCGGACGCTTACGCGGGGCCGGCAGGAGGGATAGGGCCGCAGGGGCGTGGCGCGTGGGGCGGGGCGCGGAACGCGGAGCGTGAGGCCCTCGGGGAGCGGCGCGGGACGCGGGGTGCGAGCGGGCGGGGCGCGGGGCGCAGAGTTCGGAGGCCGCGGGGCGTTGGAGGAAGTGGGGCGTTCTGGTGGGGGCCGTGGGGTGGCGGGCGTCGGATGAAAGGTGCGGGCGGGCGAGGCGTGCTGTTCCCTCCGTCCGAAGATGCTCCAGATACGAAACCCGATTTAGCCCGGAGCGCCGCCGGGCCCTCCTCCACCGGCTCCTCCTCCGCCCGCAGCCCTCGGCGCCAGCGCCGCAGCGGCGCGTCCGGGCGCGCCACACGCTCAACCCGCGGAATACGGCATCGGAATTCTACGCAGTGTTTGAACAGAAAAGGCATTTAGGCGTCGTCAATCATGGAAACAACTGAGTTATTTTCTGAATAAGCCTCTTCTAAATAATTCAATGATTAAATCCCATCATGAAAAATACGATGATGTAGAACTTTTCTCTACACATCTACCAAGCTTTCCTTCCTCCTACAATCATTCGTCATCAACCAATCATCACTATATCGAAGTTTGGATTGTAAGACTATTTCCGAATATGGATTTGGCGTGTTTGGTCATTAATTGAAACAGCATTTAAAGGGGATGAAGTGGTAACACTGTTTCACTCCCCCTCCTTTCCTTAAAACCAGAATTCATCATCATTATCACGCCTTAGTCAGTCGGCGATGAAGCCGGTTTCCTGCACATAAACCTGTTTCCAAAGTTGTTCTGGCGACTCCATGTTAGAATTAATTTCTATTCGCAAAATCCATTAATTCAAATTCAAATCGTTTCCAATGAGTTGGAGTACTATAATCCTACAACTTACCAGCTCCCTAGTATCGGGAATCGGGTAATCATCAAATCCACATTAGACAAAGTATGTTCGGAAAGACTTGAGCATTCCAATATTGTCGCAGTAGTTGAAATCAATTTAAAGCTTCTGGCATAAATATCTTGATTTCTGCACGGTATATCTAGGTCGATATTTACATCATCATCGTCACTAATATTAATTTTGATCTCTCGAGAACAGATCTGAAGTTGTGTTATTCTCATTAATTTTCTTTTCCATTTTGTTTTTAGTTTACTCGAATGGAAAGAGAATCGGCCTGTTGATAAAGTGCTCTCGCGCGTAAAGAGGACACAGACCAACGTTCAATGCTCTACACAGCGGATTTCCTATTCAATGTTTTTCAGCGACACAGGAACAACTTGAATTTTTTTTATAAATCCCCATAAATTAATGACCAAGGAATAGAGGCTTTTCCTCCATAACCAAAAGTGCTTTAAGAATTTTCCTTAAAGCACTACGGAGAAGGACAACGAGGAATGTAACAAATTACAGTTTTCCTTTTTTTCAATAATTTTTGTGAATATTTAAGACTTCCTTTTTTAGAGAATTTGGCAAGGATGGTCACATAAAATTGTGTACATTTAATCACAATAACATCCTTATTATTTGCTAATTATGAAAAGGGTATTAAAAAATAAATTAATGATAAATTATAAATTCACGCGATTTATAAATATTTCACAGCAATGCCTGAATTGAGCATTATTGTAAATCACTGTTGTATTTATCCACACGGTTTTTCGCGTTTAAAAAAACATACTTGATAACAAACACGATAGATGGCCTTCTGAAAAAGGGCGGGAACCGCCTGCTAGGAGAAGCTTTTTGATCATGAACATGGAGAATGGCTTTGAACGATTAAAAATTAATTTAATTTCGCTTTTTTTAGAAAATGAGTATTTATACAGAACAGATGAGATTACAGGACTTTTGTTTAAAAGCAACTGCTTTTCGCAAATGACGAGGAGTACATTAAATACGGAAGTCTGCCCAGCGCAAGGGAGATTAGGCGGTTCGCCGCCAACAGAGGTCTTAATTCTCCAAAAAACGGCGCTCCCTGCAGCAGCGCGAACGGAGAGACAACAATAATTGGTTTTTGAAGTAATGCCGACGCAGCGTTTAACGGCACGCGAAACGGACCGACAGAGGTACGGAGAAGCAACACCGAAATCACTTGCAATTCCGCTTTCCGTTCACGTAATCGGGGGGGGGGGAGGAAAAGGGGAGAAAGTCAGGGGGTGGAGGTCCCCCTAAACAATCCGCCACCGCGCTTGTCCCACCCCCGCACTCGAAACACATTAAGCTGCCCCTCCGCCGCCGCGGTCCCGTCGCCACTATTCGTCTCCACCGCCCATCACCGACCCACGCAACCGTCCCTGGCCGCGTCACCAACACCCGCCTCCAGCACCACAGATTTTCGTGATAGTCCCTATTAGCCGCCTCCACCGTCGTCTGTTCGTAGCACAATCGAAAACCCGGTGTCGAGTATACTATTACGAGTCTATTACTATCTCAACACTCGCTGTATCACCGTTCGCACCACAAATACTTGTGAGCCATCTTTCACAACGGACACCAACTCCACACTACCGGTTTCCAACACCCCACCATTATTCGTTCTTCTTAATATATTAATAGCCACCTTCCTTGCTATTTCCTTCACAGTTTCCAACACAAACATCCACCTCTCGCCGTCGTTTCGCGCATCTAAATTTCACGACGCTGCCTTCCCACAAAAAAACCCGACAACTTGCAGCGCGGCACTGTCGCCCAACCCGCCGCCGCAGCCCGCCGGAAGGGGCTGCAGGAAGGGGAAAGAACAGCAACGCCCCCAGAGATTAACACACACACGAATGGGCCGAAAGGGAAATAAGCCTGGCGGCCGCAGGGGGGAGCGGCGGGGAGGGGGGGCCTAAGCGGCACGCGAAGGAATTTGCGGAGGGGGGGGTGGTGTTCCTGCAAGAGCGTACGAACGGGCGACCTAATGAAAAAACAGCTGCCGCGCTGCGTGAGGATAGATCGAAACGGGCGAGTCGCGCCCTGCCGAACGGGGAAAGAAAAGACGAGGTGGCGAGGAGGAAGGAAGACGCCTGCAGGCGTTGCGTGGCGCTCGCAGCGATTTCAATCCCAGAGGGGACGAGAGTTAATGTCCTTACTTATGTTTTTCGTGGCCACCGTTACTTATTTTATCGCGAGTTCAGATGAGCTCCTCTTCATACATTGTAGACTAACTTAACGTCCAGCGATGGCTTTATAAGTACTTATATTATTTTTACAAATAATAAAAACACAACTACTGAAATATTGCGAACACTTTGATTTCGTTTTGAAACCGTCACTCAATTTCTATGGGAGAGCAATACATAAACGGTTATATTTTAATGAATTTATGCTCGAATTTTGTTCTGTTAGTTTGTCATTGATTTTCTGATTATTGTGTAACATAATTTCTTAAATGACGCGTAACACTATCCAACAACAAATTTAATCGAAAAACGATGCAGCAATTTTTTGGTACGTATTTGGAAACCTAACGCTATGAAAATGTTCTAGTGACTTCATTGTAAAGTACGCCCCAACATTAACATATCGGTTTTCATATTCAGGTCTGTGATATCAGGCAGATCGATGACAAATATCACTTTTGGAGTAAATTGTCTGAAGGTTTAATCCGCTAGCGTTGGTTGACAGATAGACAGACAGACGGATAAATAGATGTTTTGCTTAATTGAATTTTCGGTATCTAGAACCCACACAACATGGATTCTAGGAGCACGACGTGTTAAAGGATATTTTTCTAAATTTAGACTCACATTTTAAGTTACAAATAGAAACCGTGTAATAAGATTTTTCTGGCCGGTAAACTTACTGTTTTTTGCACAGAATTTTATAATTTTCTCTCTACTTCGTGGCAATCATTGGACAGTTTTTAGATTGCGACTGCCTATCAATTTTACAACAAATAGGATATTTTTTTGAAATATTCCTTTCCCCCTTTTCCTATGAATTAATAAACTGGTGCCGACACTGAATCAAAGAGAAAATGAACATAGAATCCCCCCCCCGCACGTAATTTATTTCCCAAATTTATATATTTCAATCCTAATGGGTTATCGAGAAAGAGCTGAGAACGCGCAAATTTTCCGTTTCTCTTGTATCCTCTGGGATTTTCGCAGTGAGACCACATAAGCCAGGTTGAACGTCCTCTGCAACCTACGCAAGCTCTCTGCTAACGAAGCCTGCAGATGTCATTTGTTTCTCCAATTTGAGAACACGTACGCTCTACAAGAGTTTCAACTCCCAGACGTCAATTTATTTTTCAGAATTAATTTGTCCCCTCGCACTATTGAATATGTCCCTTGTTGTGATAAACATTGGAAGTAAGTTTACATACGAGAACTCGTAGTTTGTTTTTAATCCAGGCTTACTCTCTCCTGGAAATAATCTAACTGTAATTTGAGTGGGAAGAATATTCACTCAACTTTTGCCTTCTAGATATATTCATTGATTAGTAACAAATATAATTAGCACTGAACTTTTCTTGCTGCAATGTTTTCTTTATTTAAATATTTAATTATTACTGTTTTACTGAAATTCTTTTGAAAGTATACAAGTATGTTTGTAGTGGTTAAATATAATTGAAGAATATACATACTTTCTTGAACATTTCGATTTTTTTTGCTCTTAATCCATCTTTTAATTGGGAAACCTTTTATCATATACTCAGTTTATAGAAATGACATCAATAATTGGAAAGCTCGATGAATAGTGGTGTCTTTAATCGTATCAATTTTTATCTTCTTTACGCTCTGCGAAACATAGTACAACCCCATTTTCACGTTCCAATATTTTATCTTCAATTTTGTGTTGCGGAATGAAAACTGAGCTCGGAATGGAATAGGCTCTTTGATTTCGTTACAAAGTCCTCAAAGATATTTACATTTAAATGAAATCGATCGATCCCTAACAGACGCGCTGTGTTTGTTTTACACGATTAATTATCGACAGTGATTTTACAAGGGCAGGCGTTCTCTGTCTTCTCTCGTATTACCTTTTTCACACGAGGACCGTTTATTTTTGTCAACGTGATTAGTCCTGAAATCTGATGACTATTGGCCTAAATAGTAAATTAGGGGCTTAATTGCGCTACATTACTCGGGGAAAACGAATCAAGTACGTACCACGTTGGAGATTTGTGTGGGCTAACGATTTCAGCAGTGTGTGGGGGTAATTTTGATGACTGAACTTTTGAAAATACGATTCATTGCAACTAAATAATAAGGAATGTAATTATAATTATTATAGGATATTTACTATCCAATATGATTCCTAGTTTATGAACGTTTGGACATGCCATTTCAATAAAAAACGAAACTCTTGAAATTCACACATTGCAAGGGGAAAATAGTGTTTGTAACGGAATATCAATGATTTGACAAAGCTCTAATTGACAGTTGAAATATCAACCCGCATTTATATTTTTCTCATAGAATTATCCCTTTGATGTCCATACTCCATATTTTCTTGCTCTTTAGATTTTGGTATATTAATTTATCTGTTTCTTGTGAGGTGGCCGATTATTAACAGAGTTTTTTGTACTGTAATAATATATATCACAATTATTAACACTCTGGAACTTTTCCGTTACACGCGCCTCTTGTTATAGACGTCTCCCAGAGCATTGAATACCACCAACGACAGAAATTGCAGCTGACATTTTCGAATTAATAGAAAGTTTTCAAATGTTTTCCCAGTTGTGATCTGCACACCAATTTGTTAGGTAATTATGAACTTTTAACACCAAAATAGAAGGAAGATTTAAAGAAATTTCAAAAGAAGATTTTGTCCATACGTATTTTTAAAACTAATAGAATCATTACGTACTAAATTCATTATTCCATTTGATTTTGTTTAATATAAAACTTTTTATTCAGCATTGAGTAAATATTATTCCCTTTCTTAATCATTCATTAAGTAACTATTCTTACTAGAAGTTTTAATAGATGACAATAATTTCGTAAAATTCAGTTGAATCGGATAAACTGAATTTTTTTGAAACTGATATATAGTCTAGTTTTTTTTTGACTGACACGGTTTCAGTTATATTCGATTAAAACAAGATCATTTCATATTTCAATGCAAACTTCCTGGCAAATAAAATTAAAGCAGCATGAAATATAATGAGCGCAATGTACAATGTAAAGTGCACATTGAAACAAAGAAATTTATGTCCAATACTGATCAAAACATTAATGTATATGAGTAAAAATAAGTAAATTCAATTATTTACTCTCCGAAAATATTAAATCTATTGCAGCGTCAGAAGTTAAAATAACAATTTCTACGCTTTTTAGATGCACACGATTACATAATTTTCTGTTCTTACGGAAGGCGAGAAAGTAAAGAACATCATCCCTTTTTTATGGCGTCATCTTTTTAACATGCCCCTGCAAGTGCCACTCCGGGTCGAGAAAGTCTTCGAGTTTGACTCGACCTAACCGCGATGCTAGCGGGCGGGAAACTTCCCGCACTGTTTCCAGGAACAAGCCAGCTCTTCTCGTAACGAGAACTAAAGTTACGACAGCTTCCGACTACCGAGTTTAAAGTTTTTTTGTGTTTCGTGCAGTTGCAGCAATAAAACAGTGTAAAAACAGATTTGGAAAGAGAAGCAGCCTCGAGGTAACCGCGGTTCGAAATTCGTGACGTTCTCACTGGAACCGGAAAGATGGAGCCACATGGCACACTTCGGAAGCAGATGAGTTGTTGCTCGTGCACTTCAACATGTTAGAAAACTTTATTCTTTCTCAATATTTTTACTCTTTGCCGTTCGAGTGCGTCGATTGGAACGTAAAATACAGACAGTTCCGACATTTTGTTTCAGAAAACATGTTATAATCACTACTTATTTTACTTTCTCGCCGATATTCGATGTACTCCCTGGCGTATTCGTACTCATAAGTAAAACGGCCGTTTTTTTCTCAATAAAAAACAATCACGGAGTCCTGACAACGAAAAAACGGAAATAATGCGTGTACATAGTAATGTGGTAAAGTATTTTCTTCCATATTGTGATTCCCAAAATGTGACTACTTTATACCGAAAGATTTCACTGCTAAACGCCTGCTTTCGACTATCCGTCGTCTGTTTCGTCTTGTCAACTAAATGATTAAACGATTTTCTCTAAATTGATATTCCCCGACAGATCTGAACGATATGAACCTTGACAGTTTGGGGAAACCGTATTTATTACACTCATTACTACTTTTTCCAAAGTTTCTCAAACCATTTCCCCAAATGTTTTTTTTTTTCACTTGGTAGAGCACCTAATAATGCACAAAATTGACTCCAGGTTGCATTTTTGTTGAAACTGTGTACCTTCGGAAAAAAGTCTTTCTACAACTATCATTGTTTTTAAATGAATAGTGTCTGCCCGCCCAGCCGCCCGACAGCCCCACCGACTGCCCGCCGTCAAACCAGCGACGGGCGCACAACTGCTCCGCATGCTATACTCCCAGCTGGCGGACATCCAGTACCCCTAAGCCTCCTGACTATCCAGTAGTCCAGTTTCGGAGAGTTTCTTGACCACTCAACCCGCCGTCAGACCAGTTATCTATCCTACCAATCGCCGCCCACGTAGCCACCACTCTACAACCTACTGACGATCCACACGATCTCTTGGCCACACAACATCTCAGTCACAATCACCTACCGCCCCAATTGACTAACCACCCCTCTGCCGAGTCACTCACCACAAAGTCGCCCGACATATAGATTCCACAGCTCATCCATTCAACTCCCCAGGTCAGTTATCTTCCAGCCGCTTTAGTCATCTGATTGCTTGGTACCCAGTTAACCAAGAGAGAAGAAATACTTCAGCCACTCTAGTTATCTAACTGCTAGCTACTCAGTCACCCATCTTCCTTCAACATTTTTTAAGCCACTCAATTTCATCGGCATATATTTTCCGCACCATACGTTTTCTCCTCCACAACCACCGTTATCAATCAACACTCAACACCACACATCTACTCAGCCTTCAAACTCCCAGCCACCTTGCCGCTCAACGTTACTACTTTTCAGCCACATGACCTTTCTACCTCATCGTTGCATAGTAGACAGTTTTACCTTCACTACCCGTCGCTTCATTGTTACCGACCCCTCTTCCTCTAAACTTCATATCATTTATCTATTGCGGCCGCTTCAACACCACCAACATCAATTTCACATATTTCCCTCTCGAATCCTGCAAAGGTCACCTGCAAATACCTAACCACAGCTCTTACAATTCCATTGACGTCTCCTGCGGCAAATCCGCACCCACTCCCCCTCCCCCCACGAGCCGCGCAGGCCGCAGGCGACAACGTCGGTTTTTATAATTGCCAAAACAATTGGGCCGAAGCGGCGCGGAATGGCGGAGGGCGCTGCGCGGGCGGGGCCCCCGCGTTTAAATTTATTTGTCTAATTAACGTATCGCGTCCTGTTTAATATCGGAGTGTACTAAATATCGGGATTCGCGGAATCCGGGGGCGTCGGCGGGCAGCCAGATAGCGCGTGTTTACGCGGGCGGCGATAAAAGCGTGGAAGGTCGCGCCCATGACTGACGGTGGTCGCGGACGATTCTGCCGCCAGGGGCGACACGACAGGAGGGGGGGGGGAAAGAGATCCCGAAAGCGATGTGCGCCCTTGTCAGCACCTTGCGGTTGCGTGGAGGTGGTGGAATTGCACGCGCGACTTTGTGTTGTGATAATTTTGTTCATCTTTGCTGTTGTCACTCATTTTAATTGCGGTAAATTAGAGGTACGGTAATTATGATGGTATATTGAATTATTAATACGGAAGGAAACAATAATAATAATAATAATAATAATAATAATAATAATAATACATTATATTATCGCCTTATTTGTGAGTGTTTTCTGCGATATGGTTGCAAATATTACTATATTCTGCGAGATCATTACGATCTGATCTTTTAGACAGAACAATCGTTTTTAATTTTAATATGATGAATATATATTTACACTTAACCATTACGACGTATAATTTAGTTAAATATTGTTTTCGGGAATTTCATAGTTTCTATCAGATAGAAACTGATATAAGGATATATTGTATACATAGTAGATGCTAGCAGACCATAAAATGATTCATAATATAAACGACCGACAAAATCTTTAATTTGAGAGGCATCAGCGTTTTGGGGTATTACGAATTTGAGGTATTAGTGTATTGTGAATAGTATAATTTACACGAAAATCCACAATATGAAACGTGAGACGGAGATTTTCTAAAAATAATATGACAAATTAATACAAAAGATCTGTAGGGCGTGTTCATAGTACGTCTTTGCATGAACATTATTTACCTGTATGTATCGGAACATCAAATTTATTATATCAGAGTCCTCTTGCTAATTTTTTTAACGAAATACCTCTGATATTTATTATATTTAATTTCAGAGTAAAATTTATTTTTAATTCTGCGCCGTAAATGAGAAATGTTCCTGTACTTTGTTTTTATATTTGTTTCACTATAAATTATGCATTCGGCCAATATCGTAGAATAATTATTACTCCATTAAGTTTAATTGCTGATGTAGATGGAACATGTTCTTGATATCCTGTGCACATGAACGATATTCATAGTAATTTAACATCCTAAAAGACAATATATTGTCTAAAATTTATCACCACGTTGTAAACCCCAGGAACTTATTGCGTCCCAAAAATACTTTTATTCCCAAACGGTAGCAACTGCTTATGAAAAAATATCGAATATATACAAAAGCAAACCCAGGCTTAAAAAACTACGATCAATAAAAAATTCCAATTGTAGTTTAATTCTTTGACGTGAAGTTCTCAGGCATCTTGTTTTTGGACGCCAAATAATTGCATTCTGGTTGTTTTAATAAACGAGATATCTTCGCATCTGCTACTTTATGACAATTGTTGTTTCCACACTTCAACACAAATCTCTACACTGTAAATTGTGCCAATAATTGTACATACATTGTTATGTATTATATTTGGGACCACCCTCTGTCAGATGTAAATGAGTA
>BOPP01000087.1:3253463-3306830 GCA_017312745.1 Gryllus bimaculatus | reverse complement strand
GTTGAGAAAGTGAAAGAATTTCACGTGGGTGAGTGTCATCGAATAAGAACGTGAAGATCGATACAAAGTGGAGAGATAATAAGACTGGGTGAGCAAATGAGTAAGCAAGTGGGTGAGCGAGCGATAGTGGGGAGGTTCATCCTGGTGAGCTAAGAACTGTATAAAAGTGCGAGTGGGTGAGAAAGAGAGTGTGTAGGAGATGAAGAATTGTGCGGAACCGAATGACAATGAGAATGTGCAAACGGGTGAGCTAGTAATCGGAATGAGGGGGTGAGAAAGCGAGCGCTTCGAGCGGCAGCTGGGTGATGCATCTTAGTGAGCCACGAACCATCTAGACGCGCGAGAGGGTGAGCAAGCGAATATGCAGGTGGCCGTGAGCCCGGCGCGCGAGCGAAGAGCTGGCTTAACGGCAGGTGCGCTGAAGACGGCGAGCGCGCCTCGGAATCGAGCAGTTACGACTCTGCGTAGGGGAGGCCTCGTTGAGTCTCCGCGTGCGAGGAATGCCAACTGCTGGGCGCCGTGAGGGCGGCTCCGCGCAGCTCCGTTCAGGAGACACGAGACGTGGCTTGCTATGGGCGGTGTCTTCCAAGAGGAACAAGTCATGAAGGAAATACCTTCTCTGTTAAGTGAGGCGTTGGAGATTGTAATGGAGACTGATTTTGGGGATGACAAGTGGCTTTTGGTATTTTTTAATTATTTGTCGTAAAGAAACGTGCAATACGTGCACGATTTCTTCACTTGTCTGATACCTATTCTAAAACATATGCATATTAAGTTGAAACATAAATATATGTAGTGTAGTAAAAAATACTTACGGAGATAAGTATTGTTTTATGTAATTTGTGCGCTGGCAGTGTACACAATTCTTTTCTAATTATTTGCACTCGGTCCTTATCAATGCGGTGTGATTTGAGGAGACAACATTTATTTCCAACCGCTTGACGATACCTTTTCAATATAATAATTAAAATTAAGTGCTTGAACTTAATGAAAAATTTAGAAAGTTAGTTTTGTATTTAAAAAAGTATTGTACAAGGGAGAAACATGCATGCACACATGTTCGAGAATGGCTTGTTGTCACGACTACAGCTCACAAACACCAAGCTGGCGCTCGCCCTAATTTTCAGAAATCACACCCTGGCAGAATATACGCACGCAGATTAGCAAGCAGGGTAAAATTGCTAACCCGATGACTATTACGAGTTGGATTATGTTCCGTCAAAGCGAACACGAGCTTTAGCAGCCATAATATAGAAAACAAATGACGATCTGGGCCTCGCAGAAGCACGTGGCTTGCGCTCTAGGCTCTGCTCTGGACGAGTGGCAAGAGACGCGAGTTATCGTTAGCTGAAGTAAATACGCCGCAATTCGCTCAGATGATAATAAAGATCACACCAATCCAAAAACAAGCGAATGAAATGATTACGAGCCAACGAGCTTACCATAGCTAGTCATGCAGCCCATCGCTGTCGCATTCGCAATGGATTCCCTTTGCTGGCTGGCTGTACTCGTGCTGGACACTAACGCGCGCGTAATCGTGCATGAAGCCAGTTTAGAATGGCTGTAATGCTGTTGAAGTTCTGCCAACCTCACAATGACATGAATAGAATTTCGCACACAAACTCGCGTATTTAGTGCCACTTGTTTATGAAGAAATCTTTAGTTTCGGAGATCATGTAATGAATAATCCTTTAGTGACTTTGACTTTTTTAGTGAATTGAGGCGATTTGAAACAAAAGCAGTTCATTATATTTGCGTAGAATTTACAAGAGAATAAATTCTTATCCCATCCACATGCGCTATGACATAAACTTAATATGTTATGAACACATTTTAGATAATAATAATAAGGTATTGATATATATTTGTTCTAGATGTTAAAGAATATTCAAAAGTATAAAAAATTCATGTATGAAAATAAGTGAGTTTTAGTCATGAAGTGAGCTGAATTTTTTAGTCACCACTTTAAATAGTTTTCAACTTTTCGTGAATAAATTTATAAGCTTTACAGTGAACATAAAAAAGCTAATTTAACAATTTGAGACATTTTTGAGTAATTAAAAAATAATATATTTCACTTCAATGATATTTGTTTTCTTGAATATCTGCAGGAAAGCCTAATATTCGAATATCATTTTATTCTCTTCAATTCAATGGTTGTACAGAAAATTTATTCACACGGATACTTCTAATATGCTATACAGAAACTATTTTAACTTATAATTCTTCTGATTTGTGTTTGAAAAACCTATGAGCTGTCAATATATATCCAGGAGCTATGAGATATAATTTTAGTAATTTTTCTAAAGCATTTTCCATTTTACTAAAAGTGAAATAAAATTATGTTAGTTACTATAATATTACTGAAATTGTCATAATCACAAGTTATTTTAACCAGTCCATTACCAACTTATGCCCCAAAGGTGAACCGGACGCCAACTCCAAATAGTTTTGAAGAGTTTAAACTTTTCTGAATCAGAGAATGCTATTTTTTCCTATATTAATTTGTTTTTTTTCGATAGAATGACAAGACTTTACCAGCATTACATTATTTAGAATATATATATATATATATATATATATATATATATATATATATATATATATATAATGCATTATTAATTTGTATTAGCATCGCCGTGGTAATCTGTATCAAATTCATTGATTATTCATAATTGATTATTCATATTGATTCATTCATAATTGAATCATTCATTCATATCAATTGGGTGAGATTTTTTATTAGTTGAACATCATTATTGAATTCTATTAAAGGGACAAACGTTTCAAAGTCAGTTGTTTTAACGAGGCCAATAAAAATGCAGTTTCAAAGATGTTCACTTCCAGCCATAACAGTACCATTCATGTTGTTTTGATGTAGGGTAGCTGTACATTGTGACTTCTATGTGGTACAGTCTATTTTAATTATTTCTTGAAAAGGTCGTGAAAAGGTCTTCAAAAAGACTGACAAAGTGGATTCGGCCAGAGTGATTCGTTGTTCTCTATTTCATTCTATTTCATGAGTCAAAGGTTAGAGAGCCGATAAGACAATGTATTCTGAAGATATTCTATTGCCTTCAGAATAGTTGTTCTTTAAGATTTGTTTAATTGTTTAGAGTGAATTCGATATGCCAGCCGTGTTTCTCAAACAAAAAGAGTCAAGTTATTAGTTTCATCAAATAGATCGTGATGTAATTTATGAACTGAGATTAAAGTAATATTTTTAAATTAATAAATTTAGAATATGAAATGAGTGAAATTTTTGAAAACATTATACATGAGATTATTTCGTTATAATTCCTCTGAAATGAGAAAGTTGCTTGGACACTTCCTAAAAAACAAAAACAAAAAAACGTAAATCAAGATAAAGCGTGAGAGTTCTTTGGAAACGCTAATATTTCTTTCTCGGTTGCCACGGTTGTTGGTGAACCCATTTCGTCGCCAGTCAAGAGGGTAGGGTTGCTGAAATCTACTCAGTCGTTGTTTCCTCAAACATTATGCACAGTGACGGACAAAAGTGGGTAAACAACAAACCCTTTTAACGAATTGGTGACCGTAGTGTAGCGACACAACTCATGTCAAGTTTATTGTTGTTATAGTTCACTAGCTTTGAATGTTGTTCTTTTTTCTCGCTAGACCTGTACGCGCATGCACAGGCGACGTACGTTCGTACGCTGCCAGCGGGCGTGTGCGTGACATGGCCATGCACGGGTTCAGTGATGGGGTGGAAGAGCTTTGGGAAAGGGTAGCGGCCCGCAGTGACAGACACTCGTGCGTCAGAAATAAAACGTCACGTGAGCATTGCATGACACAGTGTAATCGCGCGGGCGTGGGTGGTTAAGATTGTATCGAGGATTCCCAGCCCACAGGAGGCACGGGAGGCGTGTTAGGGGTGCATACAAATCCAACTGGCTCATTTACCTGCTTTATGAGGTAGACGCAACCCACGCCAGCTCATTACGATGATAATATGTTTGAGACACGTCTACAAATGGAAGTGATAACATCGTGAAAATGCGAAGGCTGGGATTAATGTCACTAAAACGTAAATATTTTGAATTCGAGAGATGTTAGCAAACTACCGAAAGCTGATAAAGGTATCACGAGTCGAATATATACCTTTTACTACAATACTTTCCATTCTTTGTACGCGTTCTAAAATTGCATCATTAAGTAAATGTAATAAATTAGTAAAATCCAAAATTAGATGTAAATTAATCATAAATAATTTTTTCATTATTTTAAGAAGATTGTTTTTGTATCATCACACATTTCTCAATTTTTCATGTTACATTCTAAAAAAATTAAATACTATTATTTCTGTGTTTTGTATTTTAGAATTAATTACAAGCAAGAGTTTCCATGCACAATTAGGAATGTTAGCTGGTACTTCTCAAATTATTTGTCATTCGAACGATGAAGTTGTCATTCAAGGGGAACTGTTGCCTCACAGGGCGCTTAAAACAACATAAGCAAATCCTTAAATTGCAAGATTAGAATTTTTGACGTGCGTGTGAGATTTACAAATGGTCATTCAACAAATTAGATATTTGAACTTGATACATTGGGAACACGGTATTTCAAAATTAGGATTTGTAGTTAGTGCAAAGTTCGGACACAAGCGCCAAGTTTCAAGTTAATATTTAAATCATTGAGAACTCTTAAATCATTGTTATGTGCTTAATAATTAAATTAATTATATTGCATTCCAATAGACCTAAACACTGGGGTGAAGGATGGGCCAAGACGTCGTTTGGAGACTTCGATCGTAACAAGTCAATGTATAATTTTAAGAAATATGTCTTTTCTTTATTAAATGCGAAATTGTTACTATAGAATCGTGTTATGTGCACTCCTTTAAGTCTTATAGTTTAATATTAAAATAAGTTTGTCAAAACGCGTACGAAAGGTCAACAGGAAACAAAGCTTTTGAAACAATGGATGTTTCGAAACAAGCATTTTCATTGGCCAGAGTCAATGAAGAATGGAAGGTAGACTAGTATCATCACAACAAAGCAACGAGAGAGCGCGGTGTTTAATTGCAAATAATAGAAATGATATTTCATTACGTTTTGATAAATCAATAGCAGTACATTCATGTTAACAATTACGGTGGTTTTACTATGTTGTTTTTTTTTCAAATAGCTTTCACCTCACTGAAATTATTAATATACACAAAAAGTTGCACATACGCTGTATAAGGTTTTACATTTCACCATTCGTGATTTGTGGTATTTGATTTTTTTAAATACTTCATGGGACATTCTGCATCGCATTTTTTATCACCGCGTTATTAATAGTTAGACAATAGTTTTATAGCTAATTACATCGCAGTGATATTGTCTGAGGTTTTACAAAATAGTGTATTGAATTCAAGGATTAAATAGAACAATATTTGTGTGTTACGGATTTGTTTGAAAATATTCTCTATTTTGTTATTTAATTTTTGTTGCTACATTTTATGTTACCATATTATATTCCCAGAGAATTATTTACGATACAATCACAATTTTTAGGATACAGGTATATCAAGCCGGGTATTCGAGCACCAACACTGAAAAATCTATCACTTTTGACTTGAATGATCGTAGGTTTGAATCCCATCTCAAGTACAAATGCTTGCGTGAATGTTAGGGAAGGTTAGTCTTCAGTAGTAACTCCTATTTGTATTATCCATGAACCTTCTTGTTTGCATTGGTTTCATTTAACTGCATCGGCTGAGGTGGTCTCACAGCCTACTTAGGCGCTGAAACATAAAACTATCCAAAGCGAGCCTATCGGCTACACAGACTGAGGTGGGGTAGACGTAGCGCAGGGCTACCGCGATTTGATTGGTGATTTCCCTCACAAACAATCAGGTACAAAGATTGAATTTTTGACTATCAGGGAGACGCCGCGTCGTTGGCTGGGGTTCCCAAGCCAACGACGCGGCTTCTAACGGATAGCCGAGAATTCGTGGATTCGAGCGGCGGAAGCTTACGTATACAGGTACAAAGATTCTCGTCCAACATTCAATAAAGCGTGGATTGTTTCGAGGGTGTACAGGACGGAGAGGTACGCGTTATCCCATAGCTGAGTGTTTTAGATGACCACCTGAGAGAGAGAGAGAGCTGTTGCCGAGACGAGGGTCGACTTACACGAGAGACAGTAGGATCTTAAATACAATAAATGGATTAAAATATTCAAGTAACAAGTAATGGTTCCAGGTACTCTTCCACTACGATTTTAGTTTGAATTGTTTTTGGAATGAGTCACATCTCATTATTTCTCGTTATTGATATTATGAAATGTGAAGTAATGATAGGAAACAATAATTTCAAGAACAATTAAAAACGAATATTTTTTTGTCGGCCGAGGAGATCGCTGCGGAAGGCAATGAGATCAGGGCTGAAAAGGGCCGAGGAAAAAGCTGAAAGATAGAAAAAAGGTCGGCGGGTGGGTTACAATGTGGGGTGGAGGATGGGGTGAAGAGGTTGGATTGATTTAGTGATTCCGGGCTCGTCAACTACCAGGGTAATCAGTCCCATAGGTATAGTACATGTTTTTTCTCGGAAGGTGCCTCGCTATATAGTGATGTACGGTGCCGGCTTACCATCGACTAGCCGTGTTTTCCCCAACCAGGTTTCTCCCACCAGCGGGACAGCACCCCAACCGGAACAAGCTCTAAGTTCCGGACCTGTCTCCCAGTATGCGTGCTTATGTAGTGCGTGTTAGTGAAGGTGTGTGTGTTAGTGTAGGTGTGTAAGACAAGAGGATAAGAAGAAATAAGAGGTAGGAACGTCCGTGGCCCGTTTCTTAGGGTACTGCTTCGGCACTTGCCTGGTGTTGATCAGAGAAACCACGAAATTCTATCGATTATAGCAGACGACTGCTAGAAGTTTCGTTCTAACAGCGACTGAACGTGACCTAGCTATCTAGCGAGTGTCGACAATTCTGCTACCGTCGTAGGTGTACCCTAGGAACTCCCGGTCGGGAGGGATGGGAGGAGTGACATCAGTAGACGCGCCGGCCCATCTCTCCCGCAGAAGACGTTGCAGGGAAGGGTTGTTTGCTTCGGTGGGGTGGGGGCGGGGCGGGTGGAAGCAGGGGGGGAGCGGAGTTGTCTCTCAAGCGCCCCCGGGCGCCGCCCGCAGCGCTGAGCGCAGCTTATTGGTTAATACGTGAAGGCGCTGCCGGCCGCCCTGTCAATATGTACAAAGATTCCCGACCAATATTCGGAGGAAAGGCCGTCAGGGCGGGGCAAAGAGAGGGATTCGGGGAAGAGGGTGGTAGGATGTGCTCAGGTGTAGGGAAGTGAACGGAAAGGGGTGCGGAAAGGAGTTGCGAAGGAAGGAGGAGCTAGAAGGGAAGAGCAAAGCGAGACGAGAAAGTGGGAAGGACGGAGCGCGGAGGAGGGGTCGGGAAGGGGTTGAGTGGGGCGGAACCGCAGAATGGGTTGGTGCGGGTGCGCCGGGACGATCTCTAATGGAATGAGACGCAGTGGGGCAGGGTGGCCCAAGGTAGAACAGGACAAGGGAGGGAAGGGCGTTCCCAGCAGGGGGAAATGGAGGCTGAGTGGAGGCGAACAGGGCGAGGAGCAGGCGGCGGACGCAGCAGGCCGTGGCAAGAAAGAACGGGATGGAAAGGAGCCGAGTGAGAATTGATTTCGGTCAATTTGAGCTGCTCTATGGCAGTCCTTTTAGTGTCTTGTATGTTATGCTCAGGGAAGGAGCGCTGTTGTTCCAGTTGAAATATAAGACTCGGCACATACCTACATGCTTTACGGGTTTTTCCTTCCTAATATCTCCCCTAATAAATTGACCTAAGCTCACGACCTGTCGATACGTATGGTAGCTTATTGCATGTAAGTGTATAAATGGAGAGAGGAGAAATGTCGATGAACGATAGCGCACGGCCCTTGGTCTGTTTATTAAGGCACTGCTCTGGCCTTCGCCTCGTATTGATCGCAGAAAGCACGTAAACATACCGATTGGAGCATCTCCTGCCGATCAGAGAATCAAGCTTGAATTCCCCTCCAGACAGAGGTTGACATCAATGTTTACTGCAATGACTGTGAAGTGACCACATGTTTCCATCGCGGGAGATGGCAGTGTTCTTCTCCCGCTGGGTGGCGAGATCCGGCGCCGACCTATGTAGGTTGGTGGGTTATTTCCCAAATCTCTCACCAGACACCGCCCCAGCCGGGTCGAGCTCTGTGCTTCCGACTGTCTCGCAACAAGTGCGCTTGTGAAGTGCATGCGAGTATAAGAGTGTTAAGAAGGGATAAGGAAAGAATAAATAAGAGGATGGAATGATCGGGCGCGGTCCGTGACCAGTTTGTTAGAATTCCGCGTCGGCATTCGCCTGGAGTTACTGGGAAACCACGGAAATCTACCAAGTGCAGTGAGTGCAGTCATCCACTAGATCTCTGCTGCAGACAGCGGCTGAATTCAGCCTAGTAGCTCGGAGCTCGCGGCAGAGGCGCTGCAGCGTCATCAGTTGATGCCCTGAGCAATCGTTGCCGGTCCGTCGCGGCCGCAGCCGGAAGGAGCGGGCGAGGCGTGCTGGGCGGGGGCGCTGTGCGTGGCGGCGGCGCCACCCACAAAGCGCGTCACGCGCTGCGCTGCGCCTCTGACGCGCGCAAATGGATCGGGGCGGCGTACGCGGAGGGGGGGGGGAGATCGACGCCGAATGGAGAGGACTACGGAGGGATTGCAAGCTGAAGACGGACACAGAATAGGCATGAAGCAGGCTACACCAGGGACGGAAAGGGCGGGCTTGTGAGAAAGAATCGTGGTATATGGGAGCAAGAAAATGATAAAAATTAATGAACAAATTAAAATAATAATATTAATGAGAAATTCAATCAATGCGATGCGGTGTTGATTATGACGCAATGAAGCGACGCAAGCTTTGAGAAGATTGATGGCGTTGGGCTGGAAGTGGGAAGATGCTGGTAGGAGCTATAAATATTTGAAACTGGGAGGTGGATATGTCCTGAGATATGTGAGGAGATAACGTCCAAACGGGGGTAGGCTCTGGGCCATACGAGACAGGAAGCGGTTGCTGGCACTAGCAAACTTAATACTAAATGGTAGAAAATAGTAAGTATGTGTGATGAAATGAAACTGCAAGCGGGAGAATAGGGAGCGGTAATCGAAAGAAGTAGCAATAGGCAAAAGGAAATTGGCCTTTGTCATGACGAAGACTGAAAGTTGGCGTAGATGTGCGACAATGATGAACTGTCGAAGATAGGAAGAGGATGTGGATACTGGTCAGCAGGGAGAGGTGAAAGATGACGGCGAACAGAGGATCTTCGGGAAGAGGGGGTCGGTTAGGCGAGAAGCGGCCAATGAAACAAGGAGAAGAAAGGGGGGACTAACAGGGCCTGCGGGTAGTTCCAGAGCTGGAAGGCATGTGAGATTGGGCGGCGGGTAGGAGCGAGCGTCGGAGAGCTACCGAGCGCTCGGGAGCGAGCAGAGGGTGGAGTGGGTGAGGGTGGGGTCGGGAAGCAGCTCGGAGAAGCGAGTGGCCGGCGATGAACGAGCGGGGAGCGGGTCAGCTGGGTGTGGCGAGGGAGCGATTGGGTGGCGGAAACGGAGAATGTGGTGGGGAGTCAGCCGCAGGCGGGGAGCGAGCGGGTGGCGGGGAGCGTGGGGAGCGGGGAGCGAAGGAGCAAGTGGGCGGCCGAGAGTGGGGAGCGAGCAGTCGCGGGGGGGGGGCGCCGCCGGAGGCTGGGAATCCAATAGTGGAACGCAGGTGAAGCTGCTGCAGCTTGGAACGTGGGATAAAGGAGCAGCAAGGAAAGGGGGAGACAGCGAGGATCTGTGCTGGATTTAAAGGACGAGTGTAAAGAAGTAGGGCCTGAGAGACCAGAGGGCAGAGGGCGGAGCTCGAAGGGCTTAGTAGCAGCCCAAAGCGAAGGTGGCAGAGATTGGTGCCCCGAGGCTCCGTGTGTCGGAGGAACTGCGAGCGGAGAAAGAGCAGAGGAGAAACCCTGTATACAGTAAGATGACGACAAAACTGGAACAGTAGTCATGGAATAGGAAACGTATTAATAAATAGTAGTTAGTCAAACTTATTTTTTAGTGAGATATAGATTTGTAACCGTGATTAAAAATGAATTTCATATTTATGAAAAATAAAGAATGGCGTAATGGGAGAAAAATTAATGTAAAATAATTATGAAATACTGTGCAGATAGGTGGAGATGACGCGAGAAAGGCGGGTAGAGGGGGGATAAACTGGATGAGATGGGGTAGAGAGAGTAAAGAGAGGCAGGTATGTTGAGAAAGGCGCTGGGGTGAAAAGCGCAGAGTGGGCGTAGCGTGGCGGGGGGGGGCGGCGGCGTCAGGGGCGCGCGAAAGGCTTCAAGTGCCCCGCGGGTTTTAAGAAAATGAAGCGACGGCAATTTCGCGCGGTCGACGGAGCCATGAAAAATGCAGCTGCGCGCGCCGCAGCCTCCGCCGAGGGGCAGCGAAAGGAAGGCGCGAGGAGGAGGAGGAGGCACCCACAAGGTCGGCGGGGTCAGGCGGGGTCAGGCGGGTTCCCCGCCGCCACGCCACGCCACGCCACGCAGTCCGGGAACAAAACCAAGGGATGCGCTCCCGGCACGGTAGACGGAGCGGCGCGAAAAGCAAAGGTGGCCCGTGAAGGGCAGACACTGCGGACCGGGTAAACCTACGTCAACACCTGGGATATAAGACGCCCACGTGCAAAATCCCCTTATTTACTTCTTTCAGCAAAGTATTGTCTTAGCCCTGCCTGTTTAACATTCATGTTTTCAGTTGTTTTTTTCTGGCTGCGATTTGGCATCTCGTGCCCACGCGCACGCGCAACCCACCGGCGCTCGGTTACATTCGTCAAGCGCAGATGCGCGTGACTTTATTGGGTGGGAATAGCAGTTCCACGCCGAATCCGTTTTTAGACCCCAGGTCGTTAGCCCTCGGGGGTGAGGTAAATTATAATGATGATGAAGGATGAAATGGACAATCACATGCAGATACACACAAACTCAACCCTGCCCCTGGCGGGACTCAAACCCGCTATCCTTCGGACTAAGGCGGCCACGGCCCTACTGCCTTAGCAATCTCCGGTACCCGGAGCGGCAATAGTTTCTAGTTGTTTTTTTTATTTTAAACAACCTGATTTAGTTCAAAATAGCTGTTACATTAAAAATAAATTCGTTGATGAATTTCGTTTCAGAGGCAATTTTGTTACTAGTCAACAGATTTCTTCTCCAAGCTTCGGACTTTAGTTTCGTTATGTACTTTAGTTTCTGTAGTGCACTAGAAACAGTAACCAAATGCCTAATTTTGCTTAGCTTCGTTTCTGTGGCCATCCTTGCCGGAGGCAACTGATTTTCGATTTATTAAATAAGTAATACATACGTAAAAATTGAAACAATGGTGTAAATATACTAGAGTACTAAAGTGAATGGAAAAAAGCTGGCTGTGAGTCATGCCAACGCCGGACAACTGTACTGAAGTTGCTTTGTTGTGAAGGTAAATTGCTGGTCGAGCGAGAAAGAGAGGTAGGATTGACGTCAGTGAGGATGAAAGAAAAATGATCAATAATTACAGGCATAAAGATTTCTTAGAATTAATGACAAAAACGGGACAGGTTACAATACCGTGAACTATTTACATTGTGTGGAATGGTGTGACATTATTTCTGTACTGAAAATATTATTGAATAATTTGTGTATGCTGTGGTAAACACATTCGACACAAGATTAGAATTGATTACCTCCTGGCTTTTATCTGTGGATTCTCAGATAATACTAGAATGGCGCCCTGTTTGTCTAAAATAAAAGGCTTATCAAAATCTGAGATCATTTAGATATACTCGTATGTTAATAAATTTAATGAATACAAGATTCTGACTCTTTGATATTGCTAGAATGCTCACGCATATGTAACTTATTATGCTTTTATATTGCCTTACATATATTTCAGGTCAATTTCATCAGCCCTATTATTTCTCACAAGTGTGTTAGATTTAAACACTTATGTAAAATAGTCAACGATGTTCTTACAGTAAATTTTCATTGTGTAAGGCAGTTGAATATGCTTAGGCACATAGTGCGTGCAGTTTCTGGTGTAAGGGTTTTTGGTTCTTTAAAGAAAGAAGCATATATCTTAGGATGTTGAAGGTCTATGAAATTCTGAGCTTAAACAGAACACGCCTTAAAATATATAACGACTCGCGGAACCAACATCAGTCAAATGGCTTTCTTTAGAGTTGTTACTCTGTCCATAATCATTAAAAAGTTTCTATTGGCCGTTTATGTTCAGGAAGACGAACTCAGGCGGATGAAAGCAGGGTTTTACTACTATCATGGCTCATTGGTAAGTGATTCGAAGCTGCTTTTCTAAAGTAGGTCAAAGTAGAAAATAAAATAAATACTAAGAAATTATCAGCAAACCAGATCTTTTAAAGAAATGGGAGATTTAAAAAGGATTTTATTTAGAAAACTACTTTTCAGGAAAATTTATTGACGAAGATTGAAAACGAGACTTAAAATATTGAAGGGGAATTGTATGGTGCCTTGCTTACTATTATGAGTGTAATTACTAATGAGTATGATAGTACTTATGATTATGTATGTAATATGAGTGAATAGTAATCGTAATTAAGTCATTTACTACCATTATTGATCTTCTAGTATTGATATAAACTTTGAAAAGTGCCTTCAACATTAATTAGAGATAACTTATTTATAATTAAAGTGCCTCGGATCTCCAAAAACTTTTGAAATGGGCCATGCTAATTTTCAGCCCACGGGTGGAATCAGTTCAGTAGCAATTCCTGATACAAACATTGCCTTATCTTCTACTAACGGGGATATGAATTCAACATCAAATAATACCAATACAACTCCAATGCGTAAATTTCATTCATCAAATGAATAAATTTTTCAATAAAATCAAAGTATTTCTCTCTCAAGTGTACAATACGCTCACCAAATGATTCTCTATTGTTTCAACCTACTCCATCTCAACAAAATAATTTCAATTTTAAACCATATGTTTCATTACCTTCTAATGCAAATGTGAATAATATCTTAACCATTCCGACAGGCAGTTTACGCGACAAAGTGAATCTCGAAAGAGAGAAAGAGCTAATTTTAGTAATTGTTCAGGTAAAAGATTGTCTAAAACATATAATCTTCCGTCGACTTCTGGAGTTCCATTAACCAATAAATATTCAATACTCTCGGAAGTCCAACCAACAGGAGAACAACCTCCACAAGTCAAAATACCACCCACCATTCTATCAAACGACAATAACATGCATAGTTTCATTGCCTGTTTACAATAAATTTTTAAAAGTGACTTTTCGTCCAAAATAATAAAAAAATGCAGTAAATATTACATTGAGTTCACTTGAGGACTTTCGTAACTGCAGGACGTTTTGTGAATCAAATAGTATCCAAGTTTATTCTTATCGTGATTCAACCATTGAAACTACTTCTGTTGTATTTAAAGACAATCCTATTGTTATAATAACGAAGGAATATAGATATGGAATTACAACGTCTACAAATTCCAGTTCTAAAAGTTTTTCGCCTCTTACGAAATAACGAAAACCTAAAAAATCAAGATGCTTCACAAACATTCAATATAGAAAAACTTTTGGATAGTGTAATACAAACATACTATACGTAAAATATAAAATATGCAATATAATATGTTATAAGAATTTCAAAACTTGTACAGACTTCTTTCAAATAAAAAATTTTATTTCAATACTCCAAATAATCCCACTTCAAACATTGGCATTGTTACTATCAATTTAAATGCTCAAAATTTTCCTTCATTGTTTACTAGCTCTCATCCTTCTCAATATAACTATACTACTAATAGTAATATCAATACCCGTTCTACTCACTTCCCACAAAACTATTCTTATAATTACGATTTCACTTATTCCTACATTACCAAAATAGCTCTCACTTACCCCAATTTTCAAACTTAATATCAAATATTGTACAACAAATAATTTCTTTGCTTATTCCAAAAAATTATAATTTAATTGAAAACAGCCTTCCAAATTTACTTCATGGCTATTAATATAAATATTATAACTATTAAATTTAAATGCATTGGTCTAAAAGACAGAAAGAAAATTTCAGTATTTTTTAAAGAATCATAACATTTACATAGCTTGGATTAGTGAAACACATTTAATACCAGGAGAATAACTATACATACAAGGATATAAAATTTACAGAAATGATGGTAGATCTACACACGCTTCTGGTGGTGTAGATATACTTCTTAAAACTAATATACCTCGTCAACAAACGTTTTCCCCTATTTCACTAAAATTATAATGTGTTGCATTAGCTATCAATATCGTTAACAGATACTGGTATTCTCGTGAGTTATCGTTGACATTTACAATTTCGTCATTAACAGATTTTAAAACATATGCAGCATATAAATAATCTAATAAAATATCCACGTACACAATTAATAACAATATATTTCAATTCTAATTGTTTATTACTTGGTGATTTCAATTCTAAACTTACCTTGTGGGGATGTAACAGTACTAACCGTCAAGTTATTTGCCTATTCCATTGCATTACACAGAAAACATTATAATGAATACTCCCTTCGTATGCACATATTATTCTTCTCATAATAATATTGTTCCCGACATTCTATACATTATCATGTAAAAGAATCATTTTCTAATCTTTCAATCACCTACCTCGCAATGCTGAGTTCAAACATAAATTTTTTCGCGGTTTTATGTTCAAATACGGCATATATACTGCCCGCAAGATCTCTTGAAGGTTAAATATACTAGTGGAAACCGGTAGACGTTGTTCTGCCCTTTATCTTCCTCTCTCTTTTCTCACCTCTCTTCGCCCCTCCTTCTCCCTCTATCCCTGCCTCTCCCTCTCTCCCCGTCTCTCCATCCTTCCACACCGTCTCCACCTTTCGCTTTCTCTCCATCTCTCCTCTCTCCGTCTCATTCTGTCTCCCTCCGTCTCTCCCTTTCTCCCTTTATCTCTTTCCCTCTTTCCCTCTTCCCCCCTCTCTCTCTCTCTCTCTGTCCCTCTCATATGCATTTAGTTGCAAATTCTGCACGTATCTGAGCAAATAGGGTAATATCGGAAGGCGCCAGTCCAGCAAAAATGTTATAGAATGATTTAGATGTTCTCATCTTACAGATTACAGAGTGAGAAACGTTTTTTAGTGGCATTTGGACTCTGAATTTTCATTTTTAATGCTTTAGAACGCTTCGTTTAGGATTTATTTAAAGCTATACAGTAAAATATCCTCTCGTATGTTACGCGTTGAATGTAGCAAGGATATTTAGTTGTCTTTTATTATTTTTTTTTCGTAAAGTTTTCCGATATTTTATTAATTATTCTGCTATTGCAAGTGGGTTATATATTGTGGTTGTGTGCGTGGATGAGTGCGTCATTCCTTCTTAGAATACTGGAGTTCACCGTTTTCCTCGTTTTCTTAAAAAGAACTTCATTACTTTTACATTCACATCATTGTATTTTTAAAATTTCAAATGCCTTAAAAATAATTAGGAGCAGGAGTTTCTTACTTTTTATTATTTGATTTATAAATGGGTGTGTTCAAATGACAACAGTACACAAAAAAAATTCAAAGTATAATGGGCATACTGTGTAGTTTATTTTTGAATTTAAATATGCACTCGTAGCGGTTGCTTCGTCTACCATAAAGAGCACATCGAATACGTTTGCTTTATATGGTTTAATTTTTCTGATCAACAACGAAGTAATATACTTTAGTAATTATGTTACAGTCAATTTCTGGAATAATAAATAAACTTTTGTGTTGCCAGCAAATTGGTCTCTAGGAATTAGACACGCACTTCTAAAGTTCGGCCAAAATTGCTCCGAACGAAACAAAGTAACCGCGTTCTAAAGGGAAAATCAATTTTTGACAATAATTTTCGCTTTGCAAGGATTTCATCGGGCAGCACTAGTGAAGTCTGATCTGTACTGTTTTCCCTGAATTAGCGGGTCGGGTTGACGTTATGAAAGTCCTATTCGAAACCTGTGTAAATTGAATCGGGATGGCCTTGTGCAAACGAAGCTCTCTGATTGCGACAATGTTCTCCTCCCTTCCAATTGGTGTTTTTAGGATGCCAAAATGTTTTTGTTATGGGAATGTTAATGTAAATGTTTGGAAAACTCTTTTAATTTAAGATTCAGTTAAATGTCAAGATTTTATCAATGATACAATAAACAGATTCCCTTATGTTAGCAATGAATAAAACAATGAACCATATAGTTGGAGACTGAGACATTAGGATGTTCTACTTCTTTATTTGGCAGATACGGGCATGACATACACGAATAAAGTCCACCATATATTGACTAGCGGCAGAAGTTTCAATTTTCACCTTTTAGGGACACTGATTTATTCGATTCACAATTCGACTTCAATACTGAAGATGGGCAAAAAATGGGGACTAGAGCACCCTATTTTCTGCTGGTCTAGAAAACGCGGTTGCTCTAGTCAAAATGGAGCGATGCTAATAGCATACTTTTATCCTGAGCCACCGACCACGAATCTACACCATCCCCACTCATTCCCTGGTCGCCGCCGCCGCCGCACCAGCTTTGCTGCCACCCCCGCACTACCCCGGCTCCCGCAGACAGGCCACAAGGGAGCCGCATAAACGCAGCCGAATCGCATTCATATGTAAACCGCAATATTACAAAAGCAAACCTCGCGCTTGCTAGGCTGCGGGGGGCGGGGGCGAGCTGAAACGGGGACAACAGGAGGGTGCGGAGCGGAGAAGAGATGTTGCGGATGCGAGTAGCGACTGCGGGAGGAAGAGGCGCACGGGACGAGAATGGAAAGCAGCCATTGGCGGAGAACCTGAAGAAACGTAGAAGAGAGCGGAGCACGTTGTTACGTCACAAAAGTAATAAGAAGAGATGCATAGAGGAGAGTTGGGAGTAAAAGCGGCCAGTGCATAATATCAGCGTGAGAGTAGGAATAACAGACGTTTAAACTATGTGGGAATAGGTCAAACAGAATTGTAATGATGAGAAGAACAAGAAACAAGAAATAATGAAATAGAATTCATAATAAATGACACATGTTAAGGAAGTTATATATCACAATAATAAGTAAAATTAATGTAGAATAAAAACCAAAAAAAATCGCAAACAAAATTATAAAGAAAATTAAAATTGGTACTTAGAGACATAAAAGAATACGACAACCGTTACAAACGTGTATACAAGTAAAATACGATAAAAGAAATGAAATATAAGTAGCTTTCATTATTCGTATCTCTGGGGCATCCGAAAACGATAGACAGGAGATTAACACAAACATAGAGAGGGGAGCGGAAGTGGAATAGACTTTGCCCATATGCGGATGGAAGCGGAGCCGGAGGAGATCGAAAGAGGAGAAGACGGGCAGAGAACTCGCAGCGCAGGGAGAGAAGCCAAGCGCCATGGAAGCTGCGGCAGCCTCAACCGCGACGGGCGACCGCATAGAACGCCCGCTCCGACCAGCGCATCGGAATGAAAACGTCACCCAGTGAATGAAAAGTCGCATCGGAAACATCTGATTTGGAAATGCGTTTCAATTTGCGCGAGAACCCGTCGCCATGTATAAAACATGACCCAGGTGAACGTGCCGCCGCCCCCCCCCCCCCCCCCCCCCGCCGCATCCACGCTCGCTTCCCTGCATCGCCGTCCCCACGCGCCCATCCCCTTCCTCTGCTTTCTCTCCTTCCCGCCCCTCTTCTGTCCACGCATCGGATCCGGTACGCTCCGTCTCCGCTCAGCCCCACCTGCGTACGCCCTCTTCTTTTCACTTCCTCTGCCCGCCTTCGCCCTGACTACCTACTGCCTCCGCCCCGCCAACTCGCTTCCTTCCGTCTCAGTGCCATCTCGCTTCCGCATCCCTTCCCCGCCTCTGCCCCAACTCTGCCTCGCCTCTGCCCGCGTTCGCTCCTCCGTCCGCCTCCGCCCTGACCACCTGCCATCTCCACTTTGCTCCTTCGCCCCTCTTCGTTTCTACTCCACCACCTCGCCCCTACCACGCTTTAGCCGTACCTTGCACCCCCTCGTTGCTGCCTGCACCACCCTCGCCCCGTCCCTGTTTTTATAGTTACCGTCCCCGCGTACGTTTCCGCACCCACCGCCGCGCCGTCCCGCCACAGCTCCCCAGCAATACCGCTGCCGACCGAGAGACCATTATGAAAGCTGCAACCGTGGTGAAGTCAAATCACCACTATTGTAGCATCGGCCCCACCTTTGCCATTACGTCTGTCGCATTCGGTCCTGACCGCCACGTTCACCGACGAACTCGTCATCCGCGTCACCAGTGCCGACCGCTCTCCCACATTCTCTCAACTTTCACTAAACCTATCACTTCCACGGTAACACTCTCTAGAAACCTATGCCCTCATTACACCCAATTCCGCAAATTAGTTCTGTCACCTCCTCAGCTGCCTCCGCCTCCACCATAATTTTTACCGCCACCGCTTCCCCGCCCCAACCCAATTTACCCACACCATCTTCACTTCCGTCTCCGCTTCTTGGAACCCTTCATCCCGGGGACCGTCTTCACCACCATCACCGCCTCCCTCCCCCCCTCCAGGCGGAGCGGAAGTCAAAGTCGCCTCCCGTCGCCCTCCCGCGGGACGCGCCCGAGGCCGCCGCTGCCTGCGTGAATAGGGCGCGCGGCGCCGTGGCGGCCCGCAGCCGCGCCACGCCACGCCCACTGCAGCAGAAACCGCCCCAACGGCAGATTTACAGGTTATATTTTACTTTTTCGTCCTTTTGTGTAAGAAGAGAACGTATTGCATTCGGGCGCCGGGATAAAGGAAATTGTAGACAGAAAAATTCTTATTGGCAGACCCTGGTAACCTGAAAGTGGATAAATCTTGTTCCTACATATTGCAAATTACTTCCTCTTACACGGCGCGTAGTCAAACCCCCTGGTTTGTGAGTTTTTTACAACAAAATCTTGATTAACAGCAAAACATTTGTCTGTCTGTCTGTGGACGAAGTTAATCTGCGATCGTTCAACTCTGAATTTTCGAAAATTGCAAATTTATAAATTACGCGATAAGGTATGTACAGTTGTAGCACCACTAGTTTTTGAATAGATGAAAGACGAGTTGTCTTTGATCTATTCGAAAACTAAAACTTTCATCTATTCGTGTTCATCTTGTCGTGGTCTTCCTCAGGGCCAGTATGCCGGCTCTCATACCAGCCCTGAGGAAGACCACGACAAGATGGTCGAAACGTCGGCAACTCAGCCTTCGACACGGCGTCACCCGGAAGCCAAGATCGTGCACGAAATATGTTATTCACAGCATCATCTGCAAGAACAATGG
This sequence comes from Gryllus bimaculatus, assembly GCA_017312745.1. Taxonomy (NCBI): domain Eukaryota; kingdom Metazoa; phylum Arthropoda; class Insecta; order Orthoptera; family Gryllidae; genus Gryllus; species Gryllus bimaculatus. The sequence goes on along the minus strand of BOPP01000087.1, from coordinate 3,287,486 downwards.
CGCAAACAGCATCTCGATACCTCAAACAGTTTTCTATATATTTGCTGTAACCAACTTAGGTGGTCCACTCTGCATACATTCATATAGCTCTTACCATTGGACAATTCTACACGCCCTATGTAATTGTGTGTGAGGTATTTTGTAAAAAACGTCTTTTTTTAATGACTTGCAATAATTAGGAGTAGTAGTTTCTTACGTTTTATTATTTGATTTATGAATTGGTTTAAATAACAACAGTACACAAAGAATTTTCTAAATATAATTGGCATACTCTGTAGTTTATTTTTGGAATCAAACATTTGTACTCATAACGGTTGCTTCAACTGACATAAAGAGCACATCGAATACGTTTGCTTTATCTGGTATAATTTGTCTGATTAACAACGAAGTAATATACTTTAGTAATTATGTTACAGTCAATTTCTGGAATAATAAATAAACTTTTGTGTTGCCAGCAAATCGGTCTCTAGAAATTAGACACGCACTTCTAAAATTCGGTCAAAATTGTTCCGAACGAAACAAAGTAACCGCGTTCTAAAGGGAAAATCAATTTTTGACAATAATTTTCACTTTGCAAGGATTTCATCGGGCAGCGCTAGTGAAGTCTGATCTGTACTGTTTTCCCTGAATTAGCGGGTCGGGTTGACGATATGAAAGTCCTATTCGAAACCTGTGTAAATTGAATCGGGAAAGCCTTGTGCAAATGAAGCTCTCTGATTGCGACAATGTTTAACGAGTTTTGCGCAGGTACAATTGCGAACAGTGAATTAGTCTTGATTCATAACTTGCCAGACTGAATGGAGAATGACTGTGTTATGACTTTTGAATTCAAAACTCGCACCTTCGATGACATCGGCTGATAATGTGCTCAGTGAAATATGAAATTAAATTGGAATTTTTTTATTAATTTTCCTGTACATGTCTGTTAAAAAATATTGAAATTATTTGAATGATAAGGGAAATGAGATAACGTTAAATACAGACTTAGAGACAGAGGTAAGTAGAGATAATAAAAGGACAAATGCAGGGAGAGGGAGTGTGCGTAAGACATAGTGAATGGAACGAAAGGACAATAAGACAAAGTCGAGGGTTGTAGTTGGAAAACGGAGACAGACGGTGAGAGGAAGACGAAGAATGACAGGAGAAAAGTAATGAAGAATGTTTGCATATTAGTAACAAAACAAACCCACATGGCTAAGTGTTTTCAAGTTTGTGTAAATGAAACGCTTTAATTTGCATACACGTAGTGAAAGTTGGTTGCGTGGTGGCATTAGTTTAAGCGTGTGGATGCAAATTCTCCGTCAGTACTTTCCCCTTTGCAATCATTACCGCGTAGGGAAACTACACCAGATTATTTATTTTCACCATGTAATAATTTCCAAATCATTTACAATAATATCAATGTTACGTTAATTAACACGATCCAAAGGTCAACAGAACGCTGCATCCTGATGTTTTAACTTCTCAAATTGGGTTATAACTTTATTGACTCGAAGGTGAAACTGCAAATTACGATGCAAATGAAATTACAAGGACATAAATATCTGTGACCGTTCCCAGTATGTGAGGTTCAACATTTAAGCAAAACAAATAACTGTTAATAACGCAACGTTTGATGCGTAATTATACAGGAAAATGACGTCGATGTTTATGTATGAGAACAGGCCCATCAGAGGGCGTGCGTGTTACTCGTTTTGGCATCTATCTGCCCGGGAACTGAAACTGTTTTTAAAGCACACTGTCTAGGATCTAGTGTGCTATATTCGCTAGAAAAAGATAATGAAAGAATTCATTATTAATGCCATGTAACTGTAATAATTTAAGCATTCTTCAATTCTAAAACATTACAATGCGCACTAGAATTAGTTAACTATAATTTCCTCATGTGTCAAATATTATAACTTTTGAGTAGAACAAATTTCAAAATTAATATTATTTATGAACTGTGAGCTATGAAAAAATCTATTAGAAACTACGATATTTTAAAATAAAAATACAAACTGGAAGAAATTCAGCCGGATTAATAGTTCATTAATTATCTTAAAATGAGACTAATATCAATAAGTTAAACTACATTTTCAGTACATACGAATATTCCGACCACTCAACAGGTATTTTGTATCATTTACTTACGTACATACCTTCACACGAGTTGTGAAAGGATTATTAATATTCTTCCTAATAGTATTTATTTCCGTTTCACATGTAACTTTATCACTGATATCCATCTTATGATTTCAACACGTATGTTTATTTCTTTAAATATATGAAAGATTTTTTATTATTATCAGCAAACAGAAGTCTCTGAACTGAATAAAACTTTCACTATTCTGTTACAAATACAGGTTAGGACGAACCAATAACTCCGAAGTTACTTCATAATGTATCACTTTAATATTCCCTCCGTTTATAAAAAAAATCCTTCATTTGGCTGACACAGTGAACATTGTTTCTGAATGTTTCTCAAATATATGACAGTATTTCATGATTTAAATTGTAGATGGAAAACAAAATACTACAATACAGAACACTGCAAGTCGTTTTCGTTTTAGCCGGATCGTACGTTTCTGGCTATGACTTTACTTCACCACAATTATCAAGGAGCGAGACTGGGTCTGCTTTCACGGGTGCTGTGGAGGATTCGTTCAGTTAATCTCACTTTTCTTTCCTACGACGCGTAAATAAAGTGGACTAGAGTAACCATAGCTATAGCAATGGCATGAAAAAATGTGAAAGAAGGAGAGTCTGTGGATGCATGACAATGAAGCTCGCTATTGTCATTCTTTCATTGCCGCAGAAATCAATAAACCTGAACTCACTAAACGTTTCCGGGTAAAGAGTAAACTGCTGCAAGGGCCTTTACGTCCTCTTGGAAGAGCATGAACCTGACTTGAATACTTGAAGCAGAACTGTTGGCAGTCACGGTAACAAAACACTGCTAATTACAGCCAGCTGCTGTGGCTCATGAGTACGCAAAACCTTTCAGACGTGGTTTACCTTTTGATTTCAAATTATCACAAATTATTTAAAATTGTGTGTTTAGCATTTAGTAAATATTGTGTGTGGTGGGGTTTATCTTGAGACACCACTGAAGTCCGGCCATACCCGAAAGTTCACACCGTTATCTGCGTAACTCCTGGTCCTAAATTTTATTTTATATAGAGCATAATAAAATATTTGACAATAAATGCTCTTACATATTTTTTCAATAATTCGTATCATTAGTTCAAGTACTTGCAACCTATAAAACTACGACTTCACAATAGCTTTTTGAGTCATGTTAAACTTGGTACCCAAAATTTCATCGAAACTGAAAATGTTCGTCTGTAATACTGTTCCCAAATTATCCCGGATCGATCTTTTTTGTATTTCTTGAATATATTTTCATTTCGCATGTTCAAAAAATGTACTTTAACTCAAAAATGGTAAGATATATCAAAAAGTGTATACAAACATATCTACTTGCCCGTACTTATACATATGTACGGAGTAATATAAGTAGTGCAAAAAAAGTAATGTAGTGCAGTGCGAAAAAACGGCGGTGTGTTCCAAAGAGGGTTGGTAATTTGCTAAAGATAAGAGATCTGAAATGAGATTTATGTTTGAAACCGAGTCAATATGAGTTTTTCCTTTCTTTTGTTTGATTTTATTTATTTGTGAGTATTCTATCCAGTGATTGATATAATAGATGCACCAAGTTCACATTGAATTCTGTGTTTCGGGTTTCACACCCGAAAGTTCCCGCTGTTGTGAGGTGAATATATGCTCTCATACCATTAGGTGCCGGGTGGTGCTAATTAGGCGGGAGTGACGTCAGAATATATTTTTTCATTTCTTATGGTATTACAAATCAGAACTACGTTTGACCTAGTTGTGGCTACGAAATTGTGACCACATCATAATTGTTCATGTAAGGAACGTTAGAGCTAAAGGTTTCCCAATTAAAAGAAGACCTACAAAAGCCCTCGTCTTTGGTTTTCAGTCCCGCCGACCTGCCCCACTGTTCCCCAAGCCCCTTGTCTTCCTCCGGATCCCAACGCTAACCTCCCCGACGCTTGTGTGCGTTGGGCGGGGGGGGGGAGGGGAGCAGTTTGGCCGAAGCACATGGCCCTCCCCCGCCCACGGCCTTTGTCCGGCCCTCCCCCGCGCGCGGCCTTTGTGCCTTCAAACTCGCTGCAGCGGCTCCAAGATTCCCCTTTGAGCTCCAAACAAATGGACGCCTTCCGCCGCTCCTTCGGCCCCACCCCCACCCCGGGCCAAGGGGCATCAAACGGTGGTCTCGAAGGCCCCGATCACCGCTCACTGGCGGGGAACCCAATCGCTGAAAGCGTGTGCAGGGGTCTTCAAACCAAAGTCACCCAAACTTTTTAGTGGGCCATTCGATGAAGAAAATTTAGAGATAAATATTAGGTAACTCGAATTTGTGTCTCATAGAAGCACTTAATGGCAGTAATGGACTCCATTGTTCTGCAATTTATATAGTGGAACGTGCGCTCATTAAACCAGATTCAGAAACCGAGCTACAGCTCCACTCGTCTGGTTGACTCGTTGAGAACGTGTAGCGCTCAGACAGCGCTCAAGGAGACATTTTACGCGCTGGCCCGCTGACAGGCGCAGGCGAGGAGCTGAATTAACTGGCGAATGCAGAGGCCGTAAGGGGGCACAATCTGCGGTCGGCGTCAGAACTAATTGACATACCCAACGAGAGCTTTGAACATAATAAGCGTACCTGATTCTAATAGATAGAGCGTGCAATTGTATGTGGAAAAATAGCTGGCTATGCTGAGAGCTCGAACATATCGTGCAACCATTTCATAAATGACTTGGTCGCCTGGGGATTTGGCTTCGTGGGACAAGGCTACCGATGCCAGGGAAATCGGTACCGACGGACCGACAAGATCGCCGAAAAGAGGTAGCTCTTGCTACCGGAAAGTTTAAATTGTACTCGCGTTGTAGAGGAAACTGGCTGCTTACTGCAGCTGATACATTCTTGTCATCTAAAATAATTCTGGTTCACTTGGTAATGGATGTCCTGTGGTATTGCAGAGATATGTTCCTGTATATTGTTCGTTAATTCCTTTTCCGTGTAGGAATTTGGGACTGTTCAACAAGACTGGGAAGCATGTCTTTGCAGGGAGAGGCCTTGAAACGCTTCCGTCGCCGAGCAGAATTTTTCATAATTGGGGAACACTAATAAAAGTCGCATTGTATTACCAAATAGGAACGAATATTGAACTGTATGGATGCAATGAGTATAAATTTATATTTACACAGACGATATGGTGAAAGGTACAGACATGTTTTGAGGATAGAATGAAAAACTACTTAACTGAAGAAGTGAGAATAGAATTATTTCTATTGGAAAGACGTTCATTATACGTAAATTCATGTTGCAATATATTATTACACATTATTTTCCGAGTCTACATCTAAATATTACCATCTTCTATAAACAGTGTTGAATACAAAAAGCTGCAATGTGAAAAGCACGATCTCTTCAGGGCATAAGAAAAGCAGGAATCTAATGTAAATTCGACAGCCTGGGAGACGAGCGCGAGCAACACTTCTGGGCTCAAGTTTCCAGAGAGCGGCAGCCGCGAGTCATAACTTCTCTCACCCCGTCGTCGCCGAGAGGAAGTTAGCCAGCCCGTTTCTGTACCACCCGTCTCTGTTTTGCACACTCCCTCTTGAATCTCTGCGCTGCCGCGGCTCACACTGCAAACAGCACGTTCCACTTTTCTCAAAAGCTTTCTGTCTTTGAGCATTCCAGGACACCCATTACCTTAAAAATTAACTCTTATGCTTTATTGCACCACTTCAGCACCCTTGTTATTTTTCTTTCGTCCCTTGCCATCCCATCATTTAATTTAATTTCTCAATAACCACTTATGTATCGATAAGTATACATTTTTATCTATGTATATCCATATATTTTATTTTTCTGAATAAATGTTTTTGCACCTTATATTCTAAATTACCAGTAAAAGTCGTCATTACTATTTAGTACACCAGCACAATGTCATCTCCAAAATATAAACCGAAAAATAGATCTCCTTGAAATAGCAACATCAAACACCCTACGTTCCACACAGTTCACCTTGAACCCATTATCCTGGTCATCGTGTGTCTGCCCCTTTCCATCGTTGTAAATCTCAGCGACCTCATTCACCTTGAGCGTCTTCTAACATAACCTTTAACACCAGCGCCATCACCGAAATATCACCACCGCGGTGATGCACGTCGTCGTCGCCGTCGCGTGTGACGGTCCCTGCGCCCGACGCCCTCCCTGCGCGCTGCCGCTTTTACACCCGGTGCTCCGGCCGTTGGCGCCTTCGGTGGCGCCACCACTGGGTTTCCTTGGCCCCGCCTCCGCAGCGGCCGTCGCCCGGGCGTCCCCTCCGCCGCGCTGGGCGGCTCCGCGTTAACGCGCGCGCATAAAGTGCTTTAACGCGCGACGCGTAATCCCCGCGGGGCTTGATTGCGCGATAGCCTCCAACGCCTCCCTCCCTCCAGCTGCCCTTCCTCACACCTCTTCTCGGCTGGTCTCTCGCCTCTGCACCTCTCGAGCCGTCAGCCTGCCTCCTCCTCCTCTCCCTCCGACTTCTGTCCCGTTCCCTTCCTCCCCCATCATTCCCTGTTCTCTTCTCTTTCCCTCAGCCACATCTACCCACCCCAACTCGTTCCCCTCCCCCTGCCCTGCCCGCTGTCCCTCTCGCGTGCCGCCTGCCCCCTCTCCTCCCTCTCTGCCCGAGAGTCGTGCACTTAACGCGGGCGTAAATGTTGCACGGGAGATTTTACATTCTTCAGTGACGGGCGTTATAAAAATGCAACCGCTCGTAAAAGTGGCCCCGCGCGCCGCTGCATTATTTCATGCGTTTTCGACGTCGGCGCTCGAAAGTGGCCTGTGAGCGCGGATTATTCAATAGAGAATTACAGGCGGAAATTGGTTGCCGGGGCTCCTGCTCGGCGCGGATAAAGCGTATCTCGTTTAGATGATGTCGCTCGTTTCACTGTGCTTGTTTAGTGTGTAAGGAAGTGAATAATATACGTTTCTTTTATGTCGAGATGTGTTTGTTTCTTTTTTACCCTAATCTAAGTTGGTTCTCAGTTTGGAAGTGTTAAATGAAGAGGAATAATAATTTCAAAGCATGCAAAATTGTGTTACTTGTATTGAAGAATTGCATTGTTACAATAAGGTAAAAATGAAGATTATAAAGAGAGAATATTAAGCATGGCTTTAAAAAATAATAGTATAAAGTAATAATATATTATTCAAAATATTACTATTTATTAATAATAATATATTAATTTTTTCTAAGTGATTCAATCGAATAGAATTTCCTAGTTAGTTGAATATATTCAGTTCAACGTAATTTAAATATTAATATCAAATTTTAAGTTTTTAATTACTTTAATACGACGGGACAATGTAGATTTATTGCACTAAAATACATTGTAAGTAAGTGTTTTAGACACACAATGCATCTTTGCCATTTCCTACAATGGAAGGTATCGAGATCGATAGATATATCACATCAGACATTCGATATTATCATTCTTGGAGAGTAACACTTTAAAAACATAGTTAACATTGATTTGTTAAGTAGTGGTGCTAAAATAGCGCGTATATTTTCTCGCGTATTGTCATGCAAAATTACGCCAGAAGAACTCAATTTTTTTAAATTGCACAAGATCTTACTTTAAAACTTCCTTTAAGGAACAGATTTCGTTAAGGGAAAAATCTCTATTTTCATTATTGTAGTTGAAGGAAGACGCCAAAAGAGTTATGAATTTTTGCAATTTTTTGAAAACTTAGAGTTTTCATCTAAAATGAGATCTTTACCACCCTCTTAAACGTCCTTTGCACTATTAAACAACAAAAGTTAATTAAAATCGATGTCATTTTTTTAAATATTCAAAATGATCCGTAGCGAGAAAGTAACTAGTTGTGCTACAGAATGGCAGAGACTTTCTCGTACTAGTTTTCTATTTCCTTTTCTCTCAACTAGCTATTCAGACTTACCACATACTCTTACCAGGTGCCACCTATCGCCGCCCAAAGTGCATTTTTTATAACTTTTCTTAATTTTTCGGTCTTCTAATAGTAGAACAGAAATAATAAATTTGATATTTAAATTCTGAATTTTCAAAAACTCTGATAGTCATTTAAAGCACTTTAATTTACAAATACAATAGTATTTACAAATTGTTGGAAATGTGAACATTAATGGCCTAATATATCTGCAGAAAAATTTTATTTGTGTAATTGTAGAAAAAACAATAAATAACCCAAAATTAACTTAATTTCATATTAAATCGTGCAATTATCACTATCCCTTTGAAAAGTTTAGAGACAAAATTTGGAACCGGTTTGGGAAACTGGCGATTAAACGTTTCTGAAATTGAGGAATTTTGAGGTCGTTTTCCCAGAAAAGTTTGAATGTTTTCGAGAAACTTATACGCCGATATATAAAGAACATTTATACATAAATATAATAATGCGAACAAATCACCGCTGTAAATATTAACGGCGGGAGAGATAAGTAAATAAATGTAATTAGAAAACAAAAGAAAAACAATAGGGCAAACTGATATTTATGTCATCTGGTAGAGTACATTTGGCACCTACGTCCCTACCAATAGTTTAAAGAAATATTTTGGAACTTTTTTCAGATAATCCTATTCTTTTTTAAATTATACATATTGCACGCAATATTGTTTGAAAACTACTAAAATTTTCCAAAAACAAATGTATACGACCGTAATTAATAAAGGAAACAAATATGGAAAAGAAATTTTTGTTTAAGGAATAAACTGTATCTTCAATTTTGTAATTGTATGAAGACGCCAAAAAATTCAAACTTTTGCAATTATCATTTACAATACAAATTGGATCTATGCTAACCTTTATAAATTTATTTTACTCAATTCCAACAGAAATTTAAAGGAAAAAATATTCAACAATATTTGAGAAAATTTTGAAAATATCCCAGGGAGTTCATGTAAAGTAATCCCGATATTTTGAAAAATGTTTTTCAAAATCTCAGAGTTTCGACTGGAGACAGACGGACATAGGTTTCTTCAATTTGAAAAAAAATCCTACGCATTGTTTGGCCGTGAACGAATGCACGTCAGACAGACGGACGTTTTGAAAAAAACACTTTTTCGGCATCTGGGGACCCCAAAACGTGTATTTCAGTTGAAACCTCGAAATCAATTTTCCGCAGCATTACGTAGCTTTCCCTATACTAAGTATATTACTCCGTATGTAGGTACTACGTCTACGGGAATGTAAAAATAGAAGTATAACATAGCAGGGCCAATAAATAATCATAACATCAATAAAGTAGAGTGATTCATTCTGTCGTGATAATTTACAGAATTATTAACAAAGATTTATGAGTATTATATATCTAAAAAGACTGAGTATTTCTTAACGAGGTTGCCAAAATTTTCATTGTAAATTTATTCCAAATATCCACCTTACGCAGTTAATAAGAGACTGATGCTAAAGTGACTTCATTCAAATATTATTTCATTTATTATTGGTAGTGTAGAATTTGAATTAACATAAAAAAGTTAAATAAACTGCAAAATTTGTTTTCGTAGCTTTAAAAAGTACTGTAATGTTTCTCAAGAAAAACGTATATAACAATATTCCCAATGAAGACGAAAGTGAAATAATAATAAACGCCGGCGAAACAAAACATCACTTTCAGGGTTGCTTGTGCTCAGTAAATCTGTGGTTGTAACCCGATAGCAAATATTTCTGAGTTAGTTCGAGAGAGGGCGAGAAAGAAAAGACGAAAAACAAACAACGCGAACTAACCCTCGAAAATCCCTGAAAATACAATCCTCACAAAAGGAAACGGATGAGACACATAAGACGGGCAAAAAGTGTGCCTCTCCTCCAAGCACATTCTTCGTCGCCGCGCCCCCCCCCACTCGTCTTGTTCCCGCCCAGCCCCGTCCCGACCAGCCCGTCCCGTCCCGCCCCGTCCCCCGTCCCGCCCGTCCGCCCCGTCCCGCCCGTCCCGCCCCGTCCCGCCCGCGCCCGTCCCGCCCCGTCCCGTCCCGTCCCGGCCCGTTCCGCCCCGTCCGCCACCCCGCAGCCCCGCCCCGCCCCGCCCGTTCCGTTCCGCCCCGGCCCCCGTCCCGCCCCCCCCTCCCCGCCCCGCCCTAGCCCCCTGCCCGCCGCCGCCCGCCCCGCCCCGCCGCCCCACCCCGCCCCGGCACCCCCGCCCACCCGCCCCCCCGCCCCGCCCGCCCCGCCCCGCTCCGCCCCGCCCCTGCTCCTCCCTGCCGCAGCCGCCCCGCCCCGCCCGCCCTGCCCCGCCCGCCCTCCCCGCCCGCCCCCCGCCCCGCCCCTCCGCCCCGCCCCTTCCCCGCCCTTCCCCATGCCCGCCCCACCCCCCCCCCCCCCGACCCGCCCCACCCGCCCCACCCCGCCCACCCCGCCCACGCGTCAGCTGTGCCACCGAGCCGACGGCCGGAAAAGGCGTTTAGCCAAAGAGAAACAGAAATACCAGTGTTGAATGTCGAAAGTAAGACTTGTGGTACCAACGCGGCATGTCGAAACGATGCCTCCTCTTCGTGTTAACTCAACATATTTTTGTAAGATAGTTCTATCATTTAAATATCAATAATTAAGAGAGGAATTGCATTGACTATTCCATCCGTGAAATTTTATCCAATAGGGTTTAACTGTACGTATAATATGCCCCAATCAGGTGGTGTATGTCGAAAATTTTATCTTTTTTCTATCCTATTTTTCTTATCTCTCCTACCTACTGGCCAATCATAAACTCGTGTATCTTAGGAGATGGTGTATATTAACAACTGTATGCAATGAACGGCCTATGTATTACATAACCTCCTTAATTTTAAAACCGCTTTTAGTTATTTTCAATAGGAATAACGTGGTTACATTCGGTGAGAGGTCTGACGACGAAATCAATTAAATAATTCGTTGAAACTCGAGAAAACACGAAGAATATGAAGTATATTTGTCATAAATATTTAGATGCGTTTTTTAAACAAGCCTTTGCTATATTTAAAGACAAAGTGTAGATCGTCATGTCTCCGTAAAATTCTCCTTCTTTAGTGACCTCATTTATAATGATTGTTTGCGTGTGACAGCCGCAAAAAGCACGTATACTACTTAAATAATTTGGGAGACGATGCTACTACCTCATCACTGAATACTACCTAAAAATCAATGACAAACACCTCTCAGTAATCATAATAAATTAAGACAGACAAATACATCAGACACGTCTGTTTCAGAATCCAATAATATTGTGAATGAAAACGAAGCTTTTTCAACATTTTACTTCATTATGTAAGTGTTTAATAAATGTACTTTCACCTGAAAGAATATGTTTCTTACTTTAAATGTTTCTTACATCAAAAGTTAGTTCAAATGAAAATAAACATACATTTCATGTCATCTGTTGTATTCATTTTTGTATCTGTATACTCATTGATCTTGATTTTGATACTATCGACCGCACGGATTAACCTTGCTCATCTGCTACATTTGCAGATGGCCCTGGTAGATCTAGTGAAATGTGAAATTGTATAAATTAATTGAATAAAGGACATTACTATAATATTAATATGTCACATTTTGGAACTCTGTTGGACGTAATTTCATTTGTGGACTAGCCCTATTAAATACCATTCGTGGTTTGAAAAGTCTCATAAAATTTATTGACAATTTCCAAAGCATACGTGGTATTACTTATGATAAACACATTTCTGTTTTTAATATTGAAGGTGAGGCTTCGTTTAAGAATAAGTTTGAACTTTGGAATTATCAAAAATTCGAAGTTTTAAAGAAAATTGCAATTATTCTAGATTAATAACGACGCATATTTTGTATTCTGACAAAGAGTTAAAAGAAAGAAATAGATTTTTAATCTGATTTATATCTAACACTTGCTTTCATCCATGCATCATGTAGCTAGTCATAAAGTCTAATTTTGTAGGTAAAATTTCATAAATGAAGTCTCTTAATCTTAAACATCTTTGAATGGCACCAATATAACTTTGTCCTGGCGTTTGCACGCATTTAGAGCTCAAAATATCATTAATCACGATCTTTATGACCAAACATTTAAGATCGTATTGTTCAGACATTTTTTAAAATATGATGCAAAGAAATTTCTCTAAAGTGCATATTGTGAATTAGGAAAAAATATTAACACAATTTTTAAAATGGCAACAAAATGTCAACAAAGTTGTGTAAGTGGAATTCAAGTAATTTGATGCTTTGCGAGCTTAAACTGGAAACATGGTACCTTACTGAAAAAAGAAAAATTATGATTTTCAATAAGAACAATATTTTAGAGCAAAGCAGAAATAACTTTTTTCAGCATGTTATAAATTATTGAAAAATTTACATATAGTTCGGGAATTTATATATTAGCAACAGAGTGGAAGTTGAATCGTAATTTGTTTGCATATTGAGCTTAGAAGATGGAAGAAAAGTTCGACCAAGAAAAGAGGACAAATGTGATTTTAAAAAATCTCAAGAAAGGGAAAAGAGATTTCTCTGAACCACGCAGTGTGAGAGTGAGTTAAAACAACAAATGAATCGCGAATACAATGAATTCGTGAATGTATATACATATTTACTTTCAAGAAAGCAATCTTATATTTGGTGTCTTAAGTTTACGGACAATCTTTTAGGAGTCAAAATCAATACAGGTCCATTTAAATAATTTTAAAACGGTTGAACCGCATACTTTATTTCTTAATATCATTTCGTGAACATGTTCACCTCATCTGGTACTTTAAAATCTGTAAGTAAGAAAGCATGCTGTACAAGTCACAAAATAAATTATATAAACGATAAAATGAGTTTAATACATGTAAATACGAGTGAAAAGCGCAGTAAGATGAGAAAATCACCTTGTCACAACTTTAAAATCCAAATATTTTGTGTACTGTGATATAATGGTTGGCGGTTCAACGCCGAATAGGGTTGTGGCCTAACAACCTCTAAAGGTCAGCGACGGAATGATGTACGAGGCCGCCAGCCGTTGGAAGCAGACGCCGGAGAGAGGCATTCTGGCTTTGATGAAGAGGGGAGGAACGGTCAAAAGCAAAAGGAGAGGAAACGCTTGGAAAAACTGACATCCTTCGTGTTGGCAGTAGCCTCTAAGAAACAAGCGCCATCAGTTCATATATTATTGGAAGGAGAACTTCAAGTATAATAAATGAGGCTGAAATTAAATGTAAAACTGAAGCAAGCTGGTTGGAACCTTTTTTCAAATCAACAGAAACGAATGCGCCCATGTAAAGCTTCTAAATTGTAACAATAAGGCCTATCCTTGCAAAACTAAAGAATTGGAAGAGCCTATGAAGCGACAAAAATGATAATTTTTGGCTTATGAATCTATTACAAGTATTTCATAGTACAAGTTCGTTGAATGTATAAATGCTTGTATTGAATAGCTCCACACATTTTGCTACAGGCATGGCGTATCGCGTACTGTAGGGCCACAGGAGTCGAGGAGTCGTAATGCGGCAAAACGTGGGCCTAAACCGTGTTTGAACCCATTCTACAAACTCTTAATCTTATGTGTATCCGAAATTCTCAATAGTGATAACAATATCGTAGAAGAACAACAAAAATCGCTGGGATGTAATTAACCTCTAATTATTGGTTAAAGTGTTCATACAAACAAGTAATAAACAAAAAAAATATTTGCAGAATATATATAGATTATCAAAAGGTTATGACTCTGTCCCAGATTTTTGGCTTACAGACGTGCTAAAAAGTTCAAAATCCTTCCTAAGTTGATAGAATTGTATGCAATACATCAGGTCAGTGCCTAATCACCACGTGGAAGAAAAATAGTAATAAAAAACAAGGAAGTGAGTATTATCACGAGTAAAACTAACATCAACCGTGGTATCTTCCAAGGTGATTCTTTCAGCCAGCTTTGGTTTGGCTCCCGACCCGTTGTCTATCATCCTCAACAGCAGTAAATGTGGCTTTGTGATCTTCAGCACTTATAAAGACTTTCCCACTAAGCGTATATGGATGTTATAAAACTGTATGCATTAACTGCTAGTTCATTGGAGTATCTACTGAATGAGGGTTGTTCCTGCAAATAACAACATGCCCATCAAATCATATTTTTCAGAAAAAGCAAAAAACCTATTGTTGACACATTATCGCCTTTATATATGCTGTAATATGCTTACTAGTATAGTAATAATAGTCTATATATACTGCTATCAAATCATATATTTTTAATTATGACGTTATTTTAGGTTAAACGTTGGACGTGGTCCAAATGGACTTATCCAACAGCTGGCCAGAAATACCATTCCAGGTCAGAAATATCTGAAGAATTCTCTCCACTTATCTCCTACATTCATTCAATAGATCTGCTACATTAGATCTTTTTGCCAATAGTATACTCATCTCAAGTGCCAACACCCAGTACATATTGGAATTTGACTGAATCTCGTGACTTTACAAGTAAGATTATTAGGAATATATTTGGGTTTTCTCCTCCACATCAGAACAAAAGATGCAGCTGACGGTCATTACAATTACTGAAATGTGAACTCAAATATTTTCTGATGTACATGTTGCGTTTTTGCATTAACGCCTCTCCAAAATCACAAAAACGTTCTCTGTAGATTTTGGAATATAATTTCGTATAGATTAATAAGTGTATAACGGGTAACGTGGCACGTGGCATATTAATGAGAGGTTAAGAATACTAGACGCAAAGCAGCAATCTTATTAAGCCATTAGAGTCTGATGAAGTGAACAAATATGTTCGTATAGTTCAGTCTGGAACTAGTGTAGTATTCTACTCGAAAGTGAAGAAACGTATAACTGCAGAATTGTAGAACCGTCTCAAAAATGTTCTTAAATATCTTTGAGTTCGCGAAATATTGCCACCACAGTATATACATACGCTTTCCTGTGATAATACACTCAATGCGCTTAATATTGGAGTCAGGCAGACTTTGAGGGAAGGGATAGACATGTACAATCCACCACGCTAAAAGGGAGGTTGAGGTAACCATCTGGAATGTAAAACATCTCTAATGAGAAAGTGCTTCCTTTGAAGTGCAGAAACATTGACAGTACATAATGCTATAGTATGTGCTGATTTTTTTTCTTCTCCTTTAAATCTTACAAATTCTCAGTTTCAACCAGAGAATACAAAAAAAGAAAGCCTTATGCGGCAGTAGTGTTAAAAAGATTTACATGGCAGACATTCCAATGAACTATTGAGCAAGAACATAGATTTTAAAGTATCTTACAGCAGGTAGACACGCTGTTTACTGTACGCAGAAACAGAAGGCTCTAGGACAGCCATTCAAGACCAGGTCATCACAACAAGAAATTACTAACGATCTACAAGTATACCTTCCGTAGTAAGTGGTAAGTGTAGAAGGTGTATGCAAAACATGAAAGCATTCAGAACATTTCGCCAGTTGTGGTGTGTTGGCTTTCACTGCCTGCAAGGATAGGTACGATATGGATAAAATAATTCATGGACGATTAGAAAGTCCAGTAATATTTCTTATTACAAGTACAATTCTTCTCCAGTCTTGTAAAGTGAGGAATGGAAGCTATACTGTGACGGAAATAATTTTACAGACACAATCATTTCGAACAATAGCCCATATATAGTATTTCTAAACAAGTTTTGAAAACAGTCGAGATTATCGATTTTGCAGTCGTCAACAATAACAACCTAGACTGTCTGTATCTTAAAAATTCAGTAATATGTTCTGTTGTCGCAAAATCTTCGCAATCAAAGGATACTTCAGAATATCGGCATACAACCGATGAACATGTCCACCACAGGATTTATACCGAAACACAGAGTAAATGCAATTCTAGTGTTCGAATTACCATTTTATACGTAGATCAAATACAATAAGCAGTAGTACTGGACATCTGCAGACTAGTGAGGGAATCTCTGGAGTGTAATACTGAGTCTCGAATGGCAGCAATGACTTTAGAACAACTTCGCTCATGCCGTGTCTTTGTTAGATCCACTGTGCCTCGATCAGCAGTGATTCCTCAGAGAGTAAAAAATTCTGATAATAAGAATTATGATGATAATAATTATGATGATAATCATGGTAATAATAAGGATGATGATAATGATGTTAATAATGATGATAATATTAATAATAAATATGTGTTAATGAATTTGGAATATATGAGAGTATAATTTTAAATAAAAGGACATATGTTTGCTATATATTTTTATAACTGCAAGAAATTTGCATTGTCAGTTAAATAGTTTCCTTGGAAACAACTAACAACATGGGAACTTTCGGGTCTGGATAGCGCTGTTTCTTAGAGACAACTGCCAACACGAAGGATGTCATGCTGAGACAGAGTACGAGACGCAATTACGACAGCCGAAACGCCGGCAACTGTACTTAGAACACGACGTCTTCCAGTCAATCAATAACATATCGACTCCGGCCACTGCATACGTCATCATTTTCGCCGAAAATACGTTATGCGTGTTTTCGCCATTGCGGTGGTTTTACTGCGCGTCGCATCACCTCAAGAATAAAAAAACGAAAGCCGTCGTCCTGGGGCCCGCGGCGTAGCCAACGGCAGGTGCCGCACACGCCGCGCAAAGTAGCCACTGCTGCCCCCCGCAGCCCCACTCCGGCACGGGTGGGCGTAGTCCCGTTTTAATATACGAGATGAATCGCCCGCGGCCCCACGCCGGCGGAGAGCGGCGGGCAGGATGCGGTGCCAATGGGAGGAGAGGCAGAGGCGGCGAGCAAGATGATCTCTGCGGAGGGCGGCGCGTTGCACGTTGAGAATAGCGGCGACGAGGGTTGAAATTCATTAACTACGTCCGTCCGTAGCAGAGAGAGGATATACAAGAACGATGGTTGGAACTGAGAGAGGTTGCTAGGTGGTGAGCGTGTTTTATAAAGTGAGTTGAGAAATTGTGATAGGAATGTGGAATTAAAAATTTCGCCATTGGCGAATGTTGTGATCTAAAGGATATTATTTTATAAGAGGACATGTCATAAAAAATAGAAAAATATATGTGAGAGTTGTATATCAGTATAAATGTGGAATTGACTGAGCTTAAACAAATCATGTTTTGAAATAAAACAAGTAGATTCAATATGATGTCGTTTATTCTATTTGTTTGAAAGAGGATAAATCTTGAATTATTTTTAACTCACAATTTAATATTTAACATTGCTTTTAATAAACAAAAATTCAACCTCTCCATTTTTAGTATTCTCTGACAAAAGTCGAAAATTAAAATAATAATTAAATGCTCACACACAGCAGAGTTTCAAAAATTTCAGTAATCTAAATAATATATAACCTCCAACTAATAAAACCTAGACCATTAATAAACACAACAAACAGGTTCAAGATTTTATTAGGAATTTCATAGGAAATAAAATAATTAATTTAGATACAAAAATTTATATATATATACTTTTTAAAAAAAGAGACCATTGTAGATTCACGACCTTACGATCGAAAATGGAATTGATACCCTGATTATCTACATTTTATATTAAGCAATATAAAGTAGATAATGTGATTATTTTGGTTTCTAGAGGAAATAATGAAAAAGAAACAAAACACGAAAACCCAGAAGACAAGTATGATGCTAAAGGTCATACGGGTACCAAGCGAGCGCCACTGGGCAGGTGGCCACTGCGGAGGGAAGTCGGTGGCCCGGGAGGCGTGCGCGAAGCAGGGCGTGAGCGAGTGGCCGGCTGGGGCGACAGGCGAGGAGAGGGGGAGTGGGGCGCAACCCCGGGTCGGGCGGGCGCGAGGAAACGAAATTACTGTTGTAAAACCCAGAGGGCTCCTGCGGTGGCGAGGGCGCGGCGAGGGCGCGGGCAGGACGGGCTGTCGGCCGCCCGGGGACAGCTCGGCGCCGCAGGCCGCGGGGACGCGCTTCATCTGTCAAGCGGCTGCTGCCGCGACGCTCTGAAAAAGCGCCGCCAAGAGCCCGTCCGCCACGCCACGCCACGCCACACCGCCCTCGGTCGCCGCCGACCGGCTCGCCCTCGCGCTGTCTGCTACAGAGGACACGACGCCCGCCGCCTCGTCCCACCGCCCCTTCACATAGACGCCTCCCCGCCCTTTGCGTTCCTTCGCTCCCCTCCACATTCGCTCTCGCATCTCTCCACGGCTCTTCCCCTACATCCACCCGCCGTTCCACTCTCAACATTTCTCCTCCGCTCATCCGCCCCGCCACCTCTCCGCCACTACATTTTGCCACTCCCTTGCCCCGCCACCACACGCACCCACCGCCTCACCATCCCATCATCCCTTCATCCCTTCATCCTTCCGCTTCGCCATTCCTCTTCCCTTCGCTCACTTATTACACACTTTCTCGCACCCTTCTCCACCACCCCTTCTTCTTTCTGAGCGCCACCAGTCTCAAAGTACGTCTCGCCGCCCACTAACACGTCTCCTATTGCCTGTCCTCTGTTAACCGCTAGTCTGCTACCACGCCCAACACGTGTCATCATTCCCTTTTCATATCACATATCTAACATCCAAGGGTTCTCTCTGGCATAATGGATAGAGCATACCCCTTCAACCGCTAGGGCTCGGGTTCAATCCCCGGCAGAAATTGTAGAGGACAATTCGTCTTGGCATATTTTTCCTGAAAAACGTTTCTCCATTTCCTTTTCTTTTAATTCTTCATGTACGTATTAATTCTTCGTGTTTTGGCTCCTTCTTCATCATTATGTCTATGATCAATACATTAAATCGTCGCTCGTGAGTCTCAAAGACCTTAGCGACTGGAAAGTGCTCGATCGTAATGAATACAATAAATATTACATTCCACGTCTACACATAATGATTCTAGTACTATACTTCACATTCTTCACTTTTAGGGCATTTGCGTCACACCTTGTTTCAAGTTCATAGTACACAAACATCATTTGTCTCACACATCTCTTTCCTTGCTTCCTAGCTTCCCATGTCCTCTCTTCGTTCTGTTATTTTCTCTTCTGCCTTCTCTCTTCTTTTCTATCTTGTTCAACGGTGAAAACCTTTGTCCCACATACTTCACCCGCGCCGGAGGATCTAAAGTCGCATCTTGTCACATAAAAAATGCAAGGACACGTGTTCGCGCTACACGCTTCACATTTCACTGCTAATGGATTCACCACGTACCTCGGCCCTTTACAACGTACCATCCTTTCATGTACTTACGTCTATTTGCTCCGAATCCGCATGCAATTCTCCACCTTTCATTAAAACATAGCAGCCATAGACTTTGTTCAATTGACATTCTCATTTCCACGTCACGTTATACGCATAAAAAATACTTGTTAATGATCATTGACGAAGGCGTATTTTGATATATCTCCATCAATATCCGCTAACAAGTTATGAATCTACCTGGCAAGGCACCGTCGTCTTTGTTTTCACTTTGAACACTACAGTATATTCTGCTCCCGCCTACCAATTCAGGCTGCCACTAATACTACCCTTCAAGGCGATCAAATGTATGATGTGCAACCATTGTATTCTAGCTCGTTTCAGGTCTTGCGCTGGAGGATGCGAGTAGAAGCTCTTCGCTTGTCCATTTTTTCCGCTTCGTGTTTGTCATTCTAAGTGTTCAATTAACACCAAGTACGGAAAAGAGCAAAATATGGAGCATTTCGTACTTCCGGCGGTGAGTTCACTTCTGTGATATTATGAACGGTGAACTTCAAAGTATTCATAAAAATAACTAAAACTTATATTTAGGGTTTTTATTTGGTTATCAGGTTAAAACATGGATGTTTCAAAATGCCACCACTTTTTCACGTGTTATCCCTCTACATTATGCACGATCTTTGTTACAAAACAGTGAAGATATCATAAAGTATGCCATTTTTAGTCTTGTGTCCTGAAGTGCGTAGGTCGTGTTATAAGGTTATTACTCAAACCTACGTCACATACATTCTTGCCCGTGGCTTTTTTCATTTCAATCCAGCAGAGACCGCGAGAACGACCTGTCTACCGCATCAGGTCAACACTTTTTCCGTCATATATATTCGCGCAATTTATTACTATTCACCTCGTTCCGTTTTAGTACTTGTCTACGCTTAAAAATACAGTTACAAGAAGGGTTGGGTTCATTTATTCAAAACTTTGCATTTTACTACCCATGCAATCTAATGTTAAATTGTTCTGTACATACAGAAATACCGCAGTTCTGACCAAGTTACGATCATCACGCATGCGGCAAGCATAAACTGAGACGTAAAGCGTACGAGGCTCTCCCCTCCGCAAGCTGTGAATCGCATTTTCATTCTGTAACCCACCTCGTAGCAGTTGGGAACGCGCGCCGTCGCGTTATGCAACCCACAACACGGGGGTGTTGCGCGGGCGGAGTTGCCTAGGCCGGTGCCGGGCGGCGCGGCGCGGGTCGGAACGCGAAGAACCGCAGACGCGCTGTGTTGCCTCAGGGCAGTTGCCCAGCACGCGCACTGCGCTGTCGCATGCAACATTGACGACGGTAGCCCCTCCCCCCCCCTCCGCAGCCCTCGCCCCTGCCGGACGTCGGCGTTGGCGTTCGCTTTAAAGCGCACTCTGCGCGAGCTCGACTCACGGGATTAAATTATTATTTTAATCCCTGCTTCGACACGGACTCTTTCGATTTGAGTATGCAAGATTCGGTGAGGATAAAAATTTCGAATAATTCTTTGTGCTTTTTCAACGTAATTTTGATTCGTAAAAAATAAAATATTAGTTTCAAACTATTACTTTTTAAAGTGGAATACAAGACATAGAGCAGCAAATGAACATAACTTTTTCTACATGGCGTTATAATAAATGTCTATAGGCGATAATCGCTAGCAATTCTAGTTATATTTTTCATTACATATAAATACATTGAATTTGTTTATTTCATATCTAACATTAGTTTATTGCAGTAGAATTCCAAATATAGGGTTGCATCTGTGCCGCACCCGGGAGATACGGAGAGAGGGCGAATGGCGACGCATCATGTTCAGTGAAGAGCCCTGCATCGCCGTAACCTCCGATGACAATAGTTTTCGAGTGTGGCGGCGTGAAGGGCAGAGAACACTTTCTTTCCATATTCTGAAGTGACACAAAGACGTGACGCCGGGCATAATGGTGGGAGAAGTCATCAGGCATGCTTTCAAATCACTTCTAATAGTGCTTTAGCAGACTTTGACGGCCCATACAGAATGTTTGTCTTCGGACTACCAAGAGCGTGTTGAGATGCTCACGGGGTGGCCACAAGATCCCTGGACCTCTTTATCATTGAACACGTGGGGAATGACATTGGAAGCGGATTTTGATCAGCTTCATTGAGGACGAATTTACCTTGAGAGAGGGTCCAAAGGCTGCTTGACACCATGCCCAACCGCGTATGAGCTCGCATTGCAGCCAGAGCAGGGGCGATGCCCTATTGACCTGGCGCCAACTTTCCATATGAATTTCCCCTTTAATCCCTCTTTAATTAACATCATTTTATTGACTTCTAACCACTCCTTCTAAGTGCAACACTTTTTTTGGCAGGGAGTGTATATTTAAAGTAAATATGTTACAACAAAAAAATAAAAGTCAACAACCAACTAAATAGGAAAATTACAGTAATAAATAAAACTTATTCAATTTCTGGGTTCATTATTATCATCATCATCATCATCATCATCATAATTTGGTGCCTTTTTTAAGTAAGCACTTCTGTTTTTCCACCTGAACAAATCATTATTATTCTGGAAGGAATAATAATATCAGTCATTATTTTTTACATTTGTTGCATTGCGCATTCTTGTATCTTATTATTACATTATGATTCTTTCCACAACTGAATATTAGTTCTAATGTCACAATTGGAAAATACGTGCGGAGTTATTTTAGAAAAAGAAACTTTTAGTCGAAGTCTTCATCCACGACGGAGACGGCCAAACCCGCGTTCAGTCTCTCTTGTTTTTCGTAGGAGCTAAGAGGCGTTCTCGCTGGCCCAAGGACGAGGAAGGGCCGTGGAGGGGAAGACGCTCGGCCAAGGTCGACAGTGAACTGGTTATTCGATTCTCTTTCTCTCGAGGAAGAAACGAGAGCCAGTCGACCACGAGATTCCCGGGTCTCGTAGGGGCAGAGAGTCCTCTAAAGCAGTGGTTAAAATTGCTTTCTTAGTGGAGAGTGTGGATTTCCTTCGCGGTATTTCGTCGCATTCATTTTACAAAGGACTATACCAAAGGACACTGATGTAAATATTTTTAAAAATGGAGTGCCCACTCTTCGTGAAAGACCAAACGTAATTCTAAGCAGCGCCAGTTGGGAGAATTACAAGTTAAATGCAGTACAATTATTAAAGTCGTTTCATGGTAGAACCTACATTATTTCGGTAATTACATGAGTCCTTATTATTATGCTCGTACCTTTTTGAATTTAAGAGAGGAGTTTTGTAAATACCTTCACTGTTCGAGTAATTACTTTTTGGCGAAAAATTGAATTAATTCATTTAAGTAAAATAAAGTAAGCGCAATAATCAAATGTTTCCTTACATATTAATAACATTACAATTGTATACATCGTCAATGCGGCAGAGATGACCCAGGGCAACAACTATTTTAAAATCGATTAACTTTTTCATCGATATTTTGCGCAAAATATTTTTACGTTTTCAATGTTTCGTTTGTAAATGAAAACCTTTCAATCTCATTGTAACAGTGTTGGAAAGTTGGGAACGTTGCCTTTGTACTCTTTTCATGGAGCAGAATACCTCACACATGAGAGTCGACCCCGATGTTATGATATTTCCTCCGTCTTTCCTCGTTCTTCGCACGTGGAGAGGATTAAACGCATGCGCTGCAGGAGTAAGGCCGCCCCCTTTGCTTCGGGCGAACTGAGGAAGCCTTGTCACTTCGACATTTTTGCGTTTCCTTGTCCTGTTTTTATCGCGCAGCATTACTTATATTACTCCGTATATACATATGTATACGGGAAAGAAAAAATAATTATACAATAACTAAATTATTAAAAATGTATTAACAATTATGCATTACTGCATTACAAAAATGCATTGCGTATTTGAAACCGTGCTTTTATTTTCGCATGTGATAGGGATAAGATCAGCTATGAGTAAAATTATTTTATTTTGTGATAAGAATAAAATCAGGTAAGAACTAAATTTGTGATGTGTAGGAAGACTTATTTCTGTGTACGAGGACATCTTTGTTCTTTCCTTATAATATCTGTTCAGAGAAATGTACTAAATTCGATATCCCATATCACCAGCTTTGCTCCCGGGCGTGTGTCCATAGTCCATCGAGCTCTTGTTCATGTTTGCGAAGACCGTTGGGTTGCCCCTCCGTCTGATGGTCTAGGCTACGAGAATATGGAGTTGACGCGTTCTCGAGATTGCTTTCTCGTTGTACGAGAGTACCGTGGGCCTCACTCTCGTTCAGATCTTCAGTTCTCGTTCAAAATGTGCGGCACATAACCACCTTTGATCATCAACTTCATCCGTATTTATCGCAAGTCCTTAAATATTCACACCACATACTTCTACAGGCAGAATTGTCTAAATGCACAGTGCATATCATGTCAAAATTACCTACCACCATCATCTCCATCGTAAACACATTCTTTAGTCACTGGTCAAGCCGACTCATCTAACATCTCACTATTATCAAGTCCGTCACAACTCCTGGCCCACAGGTGCATCATCCCATTCGTCACTTAATGTGACTACCTCAGTCTCGCCTTCACTTACTGACATCAAGATTACCATCATCAAATTCTCTATCCGCCAATCTCCAATCACTCCCAACATTTTTCCGATCGTGAGAACTTAGAATATGTGTAAAGGCAGAGTAAGGGAAAGAGAGGACCGTGCACACGGTCCTTGGTCCATTTAAGGTATTTTTTCGACAGTTGCCTGGCCTGTAAAGTACTGACACCCCGCTAGAAGTCTTCCCCTAACAGTCGCTGAACTCGACTCAGCCATGTAGCTAGTGTTTAAAATTCCACCCTCCGCCGGGATTGGAACCTAGCATCTCCCAGTCTGAGGGAGTGCAGTGACAACCGTTGGAGCCCTGAGCCACCGAAGCGTGTGCGCGCCAGCCTCGTCGTGGCGGCTCCTTCCAGCGTCGCGACGGCGCTGGCGCCGACGTCCCCGACGGTGCAGCGGTGGGCTCGACGCGCGCCGAATCGCGCCTGACTAGCAGCGCAGAGCGCAAACTTCGCATAACTCAATTACGCCTACAAGACAGGGAATTGGCAGGCCGTCCTGCCCGATCGCTAAGAAGGTTCGCAGTGTCGATGGATGACAACGACCGTCCCGCCTCCTTCCGGCGCACGTCGCCACCGCCGCCGCCGCTTCAGACGCGCTCGAGGCGCCCCTTGCGGAAACTTCGTTAAACAATTAAGCGCCGTCGGAGACGAGCGCGCTCTCGGACGACAAAAGAAGAACGATAATTGATGAAGTTTAAAGACAACAGAGTACCTGAAGGAAGAATTTTCGTTGTTTTGAAAGTGTTTAGTTTCAAAGTGAAGAGAAATGAGAACGAAACGTAGGACAAAACTCAATAAATGCCGTCTGCCTGCGCCATTTGCAGGGCTCGAGTCAGGGTCTCTCTGCGTTTGACGATGCGCACTCGCAATTAAGGGTGGGAGGGAGGAATGGCCAGGCGGAGAGGCGTTTCGTGACGCGAGCGTTTATTTCCGAGCAACTATTTTGAATTACGTATTCATTAAAATAGAGATCTTACTTATTGTGATCAGTGGGTTTTCCTTTACGAAGCACTTAAAACTCGTCAATCTACTGGAGTGTATTCGTAAGTTTAATAAACAAAGATGCTATTTGGTACTGTTTTAAAATTGTATCGGTTGAATAGTTTTATATTCGAATTTTAAACGCGTACACGAAAACTTTATAATATACACGTAATTTCAAAACATGTCTTTCGTAAATAAACACGGACTGTATATCAGACACGCAGAAAATACGTGGATATATTGTATTTGTAGTCCTGTTTATACAGAGATAATATTATTTGTATTTGCAGTAACGTGGCTTTTCTGGTAATCCGGCGCACCATTGTGCGAGACATTTGAAAGTCGTTTATCAATAGCTCGTATTATTTCATTTTTTCATTTAATTCTTCGTATTGTATCTTTTGTTCTTATCTAATACTGTGTTCTGTGGTGTAAGGGAAATTAATTGTTTGTCAATTAAAACCTGTTACAGTCATATCTTTTAAATGTTTCTTTTTAAATTGTATAAAAGTGAAATAAATATGAAAATACTATTTTGAATAACATTATGATTATCTCTAAGGAATTGAATATTCGAAAGTAAAGTGTCATATTTTATTTTAATTTTGAAAGTGTATGTTACTGTAAAAATGGCTCTCATTTACATTTATTGATTTATAAAAAAATTAAACTTTCGGTGAAATATTTTTGGTGTACAGAGGAAACTAAAAATTATCGAAGAACCTACAGAAAATGAAACAATCACATGTGTACATGACCGTGCAGAACGCATAATTGAATGGTGTGACATGGCCAATATTGATTCTCTATGCTATTTTGACAAACAAACCCTGCCAGCGATTGCGTGAAAGTGTGCACGTGATTAGGAATTTTAGCAGGCGGTACAGATTAACATGCGTGTATAACCTGCTATTCATCATGTTGGCGTACAGTAAATATTGGGAGTTTTTCTAGCAAGAATATGGAATTTCATTCCGAGCACTGTCAGTGCAAATTCGTACAAGAGGGCGAGCGACGACTGCGAAGCAAGTGAAATATTAATTAGAGTGGGTGCGGGTGAGTTCCAGTGTGAGATATTGTGCAGACTTGCGGTTTCACAGGACAGTGTTCGGGCTCTAAGTCGAACTGTTGGAGAGTCAGGTGAGTGAAAAATAACCAGACGAAGAAATAATACCAATGACTAGGGAGGTAGTAATATCAGATTATCAGGTGATCTGTTAGATGGTTGGTTAGGCGGTTGGTTGGGTGGTGTGTTGAGTGGTCGTTGGAGTAGTCGTTTAAGCATTTGATTGAGATGTCTATGGATTGAACAAGTCAGTTGAGTCATTTAGGTGGCAGGTTGAGTGGTTGGCTGAGTGGTTGGTTGAAAGCTTGAGAGGTTGATTGTGTGGTTGGTTGAGTGGTTCTTTGATGAATATGTTGATCGATCTAGCTTTACGAACTGATCGGTTGATCGATCGGGTAAGCGAACGGTTGAGTTAATGCATGACGTTTCGTTGGAGTGATCGGTTGTGTGATAGGTTGAATGATTTGAATGGTCAGTTGAGTTGTTGATGAAGTGGACAGTTCAGTGGTCGGTTGAGCTAGTCAATTATGTGGTCGAGTGCATGGTCGATTGAGTTAGTCAATTATGTGGTCGAGTGCGTGGTCGATTAGATGACCAACTGGGAAGACTTATGAGCGGTTGTGCGATCTAGTGCCAGAATATATTTTTGGTGAGTGGGTGGACGGCCATTTGGTCTGGCCGGCGAGTGGTGGGCAGGGGAACTGCTGGGCAGAAGCCCCTTCCAAACGTCGTGTGTACAGGCGCAAGGGAGAGCTGTGGACTCAAGCTATTTACCTGGGTATTGTTTCACGGCCGTTCAATATTTGTTTCAATTGACGAGCGCCGGGCGTTCCATCGAACGGCTACACGGCCTTTGCCATGTTCCTCTTAACCTCGAAACATCTTCACCAAAGTTCCTATTTGCGAGTAATCATGTACTTGACTCGATGCAAAATTTAATGATAATATTACAGGAACGAAAATGAAATATAATGTATACAAATTATGTTGATTATCTGCTAATAAATTCTATGTTTTTCATTATCTGATGTTTTATGGAATTAATTTATATGTAACCAGTAAATTGTATTACTTATAATTTTAATTATTGAAATACCATGTTTTATATTGCAATTACGTTTCACAAACTAATTGTTTGCATCATGACGTACATGTATTCTTAGCATGTTTTAAAAGTTACAACAATTTTTTAAAATTTTATTTAAATATATGATCACAATCAGATGTAAAAACACTGTTGATTAGAAATTATTGCGTTATTAAAATCTATAAATATGGTTTCCAAAATTACCCTACCGTGCATTCGTGTCTCTTTGCCAAAAATAGACGGATTGTTAAAATCAAATTTATGTGATTGCTGAATTCCGTCCTCACATAAGCACATAAGCAAAATTATGTGTTTCTGATTAATAAAACTCATCTTTTATATACAAAATGTCAACAAATAAAGAGAAATCAATACAATAGCTATCAATTATCAAGTACTATCAATGAGAAAATATACGTTTTCGTAATAGACAGTAAAAATGTGTGCATTTAGAATATATATTTTTTCTAACTGATAAGTATAAAATATATTCTTTAAACGTAGTACTTGTTTTGACACGACTAGAGGCGCATTGTGATAGTTATTGCCACGTTTATCAATAATTAACAGTGCACTATTTAAAACTAACTGTAAGATATATTTCCTGTATCACTTATTGTTATCATATTTTAAAAGTGTCACAGTAAGCTTTCTGTCATTTGAAAAAAAGGAATTGAAAACGAAAAAATTGCAAATGTCTCGACATTTGTCTCGGAAAGAATGATATCAAGCGTCACATTTCAGTTATGTATTCATGAAAAAAGTTAGTTTAAAAATATCTCTCGGAAAACACGAGAGGGACGTTCCGCCCTTTCTCTCTAAGAGAATTCCCGGCACGTGATCACATGCGCCGAGAGCGAACTCCGCGCCTCCACTTCCATTTCTGCAGCGCAACATCCGGGCGAGCGATGACGCATTTCCGTTGTGTGGCGAAGGCGGAGGAGCCTTCCAGTGAAGTTGGAAGGCAAGAGGGAAAGCAAAGATGAAGCCTGCAGAAAAGGGAACTGAAGGTAATTTTCTGGTAGACCTAAGATGTAAATATTGCGATTACAGACGAAAACGTTAGGGATTGCTCCATGGGGTTAGTAGAGTTGTCAGTTGTAAGGTAAGATTCAATCGTTGTGAGAGTGTGGACAAATGAAGTATGAAATACAAACGAGGAAGCGCGTGAGGAGGAATATTGCAAGAACGAGTCATGAAGATCGCGGAGATAGTATCGATTGCAGTTTGAGCGATTAAAACCAAAATGTCCGCTGGCATTCGAGAGAATGGCGAGGTCTGCACGGGCGAGGGGTTCGATACCACACAAGAGGGATGAGGACTGCCTCACCTGCAAGGACGACGAGAATTTCGAAGTCAGTGAGGGCGGTGGGTATGGCGAAAGAGGTAAATGTATAGAGAGAAGAGAGGGCGGAAAGGACATTGAGTGAGAATGGTGAAAGCAGAAGTGGGGGAGGAATCGCAGGGTCAAAGAAACGAGCATAGGAGCGGCTGTGCGCGTTAATGCTGCCACGGCAGGGAAGGCTCAGTGAGAGAGACGCGGCCGCACCGGTTGAAAGCACGAAGACGAAAGAGGAGGCGGCGAGTGAGGCGAAGAGAGCGGAGAAAACGGAGGCGGTAGAGAGCGTGAAGAGGAAATAGAGAGCATGGGCGTAATATAATGAATGGAGAGCATAAATGTAAGAGAGAGTGGCGAGGGGGAAAAGAGGACGGTAAAGGACGAGAGAGCGGATTAGAAAGAAAAAAATAGGCCAGGAGGGGAAGATACAGTGGAGTGGGAAGGGCGAGGGGGACTAGAGGAGACCGGTGGGAGAATGGAGACAGAGCAAAACAGCAAGACAAACGACTAGGTGGAGAGATCGTAGAAAGAAATAGTGTGCTAGAGGGCGAAGAGAGCAGAGAGTGGGAAGGCGGAGAGCGTGTTGAGAGCAGCGGAATCGCGAGGAAAGGGAGGGCGACAAAGAAGGCTCGGCCAGTGGGGGGTGGAGAGACGCGTGCCCATAAATCAAGTGAAGTGGAACACGAAATCGCCTCCCGCGCACAAAAACACGACACAGCAGCGTTGGTGGAGAAAGTTTCCTCTTCTCAGCCCCGCCACTACAAGCATATCCCAGACTTTTTATTCTAAACTGCACGCAAAAATCCATTTTTGCTTAAATATACGACTATCTCTACGTTACTATGATGCCTACATAGTTAATAAGCATCAATTCTCAGAGACTAATTGTGCTATTGAAATGAATCAAAATGCATATTGGAGGAAAGTTTAGAGAATATAAGTTAGATTCAATTTACTTTCATCAATTTACTTACCGGTTTTCAATTATTCACAAAAGACCTTAATCAATTCACGCTTAAAGTTTTCTTTAAAAGATAAAAAAGAGGGATAATGATATTTTAAGACGTCTCATATCAGCAGTAAGTTTGTTCTTGTTTTGAAGATCTCACGTACAAAATTTCATTAAAATCGGAATACCAGTAGATTTGTATTACAAAACTAACAAAATTGACTCTTTGCATAATGACAACAAGACAAATTTAGACAAAAAGAAGCTAAGTTCTGCTCGAAAAAATTCTGTTTTTCAGTGAAAATCGCAATGAAATCGGTGAAGCCACTCTATATATTACACAGTACACACAGGCAAAAATTGTACAAACAATTGAATTTGTTTTTGTAATGTTTAAATAACCATGAGGTTACAAAAGTAATATTGTTTGAAACCACAGGCAGGCTCTAATTTCGTTCATACAGAAAATGAAATATTGAATATAAAGAAATTATCTCAAATATTGTTTAAAATTCATCTTGAATATGTAACAACAACAAGCATGAAATTGATCACCTGATACACAGCAGATACAATATGTCGAATGAATTACATTGGACCCATTTTAAGCCAGGGGTTGATGAACTTCGCCTGTTAGCATATCAGGTTCCCAATTGAATTCAATCTAGAATACAATAAACTGAATCACTCCTCCCTGGTGTGTTCATTTGTGGACCTAAATTGGTTTCCTAGTACGCACGCAACGCAAAAGGAAGAAAAATATGGAATATCATTAAATAAAAATAAAAAATCACAAAAATATCCACATCGCATATTAAGTCTTTAAATAATTCTCTTTTCAATTTTTTCAAAGAAATATTTTCTATATGAAGACATTAAAGTACAATAACTGGAGGAAATAATACTGAAAAGAGATTTACAGCTAAAATGTTTTGAAGAAATGTGTGCATAAGAAAAGCTTCTTATCCACTTTTTTTAATTTCATAGCAATTGAATGTAAAGATCCACATCCCTACATATATAATGCAGAGGAGAGGAGGTGTCTATGGAAGTTCATGTTGACTAGGCTCGCTCGTCGTGGTGGCTCCCGAGCCGGCTGAGCGGCCAAGCGCGCGCCCGAAAGTTAACTCGGAGGTCGGGACGACGCCATTCAAGGGCAGACGGGTTTCTTTATAAATTACTCCTCAGAATTCCCGGCGAGGTATGTCAAATATCATTTAACATCATCTGATCTCTAAAAATATTTACTGCATATTGAATAAAATAAAAACAATTAAAAGCTATCGGAACTGTCATCTTACGACGAAAAGCAACTCACGAGAGAGCAGCCAGAATTTTCGTAATTATTTTGTTGTAAATTGCATATATTATAATTGCTGTAATTATAAACCAAGCGAATGCACATAGATTTAATAATGTTGCAATAGTGCGTTGATCGCTTCTTGGTTAAATTGGGACGCTTTTTAAATAATAGCTGAGGTGCTAGTAGCGCAGAAAAAATAGTATTTCAATATTACGTACCTGTTTTCAATAAAGCGAGAAAGTATGTACTATTGGTAGCACCACTAGTTTCATGATGAAATGCTCGAGAATGTAGTTCATCCTTATAATTGCCCAATGGTGGTCTTCATTTGTTTTTCCCTTGTGTTCTTCAAAAATGTACTTAAATAAGGTAAATTTTGAACATCAGAACCAGACAGCAACCAACAATTTGTACGTGGAACCAAAGAACTTAATTGTAATCAGAATTATTATTAACCATAAAATATCTCAAGTATTTTAAATGTAGATAAATATAAAATAATTATATGAAGAACGCAGCCATAATTATTTTTCTTAACAAAACAAATTAGTTTTGAATTAATTATACCTACCATCTTTAAAGTGTGGATTAGAGCAGTTTATCTTGTAAAAATTCAGTTTTGTGGTAATATTTCGTTGCTTTGCATTAATTGTAACCGGAAACATTAATCTTTTATACGAAAAAAGAGGAGCTCAAACCCTACATATAATTTTTCACACACACAATTACACAATAGTTATATTTTATTATTCTGCAATGATATTTTCGACAAAAAAAAAGTATTCTAGTGGGCAATTGTCCATTTTTAGTTCAAACGTGCGGTAAACGAGTGCGTATCAAAATGTTTAGAACTTTATTAAATTTCAGAAATTCGGGAAAAATAAAATAGATATTGTATGCACAAAGTAAAATACTTTTTTAAAGAGAAAAATTCGTTTTTAAAGCATTCAAACGAATAACCCATCATCACCCACAAGGAATATGAACTAAGGCGAAATAGAATTAGATTATTTACTGTCGATAATTCCTTGGACATTATAGGCTCAAGTGTTACAAATCAGATAAACATAGAAAACTCTAGGAAACACAGCCATTGATATTTGGACACCAGTAGTGATGTGCTATATTCACAAGACGTGATCTCTGATTTACTAAATTTGAATGTATGAGATAGGGTTCCAGAATAAATAATAATATACTTTTAATGAGCTTTAATAACTTATATTTTGCGAACGGTATTATGAAATATATATTTAAGCTACGTTCACAATTACGTTCAAAGTATAAAATTACATTGTTACGAACTTCGTCAGTAACGGGTGAACTCATTACGTGGGCTCTCTCAACTTTCGGAAATCCTTTTTGGGCTTAAAAAATACAAACTAATTAAAGAAATGAAACTCGACTGTGCCAGTGTTGGAAGAACAAATTTTACAAATGACCGATAGTGTTAAAATATTCATTATTGCGCGTGAAGATGAGGAAATAAATAAGACCCCGCGCTGTAATATGTTCCAATCCAATGCGCTGAGCGCGAATGCGACTCGAAAGGCGCGAGCGAGGGGCGGCGGCGGACGGGAGGGCGGCGCGAGGGCGCGAGAAGCGATCGCTTTGCATAGAACACGCGTCTCCCTCGCCCTCCCCGCGCACCCGGTCCCTCTCAGAGCTCAAGTGGCTCGCATTACAAACGCGGAAGCGATGTTCCCCGGAGGTCTTCCTGGCGCCCCCGAATGAATCCGACGCGCGCGCCAGCGGCTACTCGCGCGTCGGCCGCTAGGGCGCAGCACCACGCACACGCCTCGCGTGAAGGCGAGGGCCAAGTAATGGAGGACGGGATGGGAGACGTAAACGTAGAGCCAAGACCGAGTTGAAGACTACGTATTTCGAATTCGAGATCAGAAAAGTGTCCACGTAATTATTGGAGGCGGATGAAGTGGGGTTGAGAAAGCTACGTTAAGTGCTAATGCTTCTCAAGACCTGACTGAAGATTGACTATTTTGATTAAATAATAGTAATGTTAAAGAACTTGCTGAATTGTTGCTATTACATTGCAAAAAATTACTACTGAAACATTACAACAGAAAATTACAACACATGCCCTCTAAGCAAAATCGAAAACTTGAAAATGTTTAAAAATTCTCGACCAATACAATCATTATTCTCTGTGAGCATAAGGTTAACCAAGTTTATGGAAATGTAATTTAAATATTTTATAGTTAGCAATATCTGTACTTGGATATTAAATAGTTTGATACTAGGTAATTTTGCTATTCACTTTCACTAAAAAATGTATTTGACCTTGTAAATAATCACTGAACATTTTGTAAAGGGAGACATCAGTAAAAGAATTGTGAGAATATCGTTTTCTTACATTCACTAATACATTCTGTAATCTATGCATTTAAAAACATGGAATCTTTGAACTGAAAAAGCTCTATATTTTCTCTTCTCTCTCTATAAACCCACACACGTAGAACACTGTTAATAGAATAATTATAACTTTCTCAACAAAATGACCAAAGACAATTACATTTCGACTGCACAATGAAGTTGGTCTTGAATACGAAACAGTACTAACGTGACGTCTGTGCATCGAAACATCGTGGATTGGTTAGCGGAGGTGTGACCAGTGTTCACTGGTCAAACTGTAAAACTGTGAATGCAACCAAGAAAACAAATGCTTTCGTCTGCTCGCACCAGCCACTACATGCAACACAGTATCCAATCGAGTAATGTGTATGCTTCAATGAAATTAGAATTAAAATCAGCAAGCCTGTATAAAAATAACGCATGACACTCGTGGGAATAGTAATTTCATGAGAGATTGCACCATTCAGTCTACCCACCTCGCGGCTCAACCTTTTCTCCTCGCAACCTAAAATGTTTTCGCCGCACGTCTCATTAAAAGCCTTCAATGAGAGCGATGGGGTTAACTGTTGACGCCCACTTTGTAGGAGTGGCTGTAAGCATGCACGCCCACTTCGAACACTGAGGGTCTATTTAAAACGGATACCTCATTAACGCAATGGATTTCGTGCCTCCTTCACTCGAAGAGGAGACATTTTTTAGACACGTCCGTGCTGCCGTCCGACTATGCTTTAAGAAATTTCTTACTGCTTCCTGTGACATTTCCCAGCTTTGTCCATTGCATTCCAACGGTTACACCCTAGTCATCAATATCTTTTGTCTCTTTCTTCCTCCCTCTCTCTTACACACACACAAACACGCATGCCCCCCCCCCACCTCACTGCAACCGTGTGCCCCGCCGGTGCCTCATGACACCCCTGCGTCCTGCCGTCCCTGAACCTTCAGAGAGGGCCTCCCAGGAATCCCTTATTGAATGCGAGCGAGCGAGTAAAAAAAATGTGCGGCCGTGTCACAGGGTAATTACATCGTCGCGATTTTAAGCGCCCAAGTCATTAGTCGCGCCATTACAATGATCGATCACAAAGCAATTTTAATGTAATTATCGGCGCGGCCGGCAACTGGAGAGGACAGTCGCATAAAGGGAAGAGAAAGGGAGCGGTG
>BOPP01000087.1:3167894-3218063 GCA_017312745.1 Gryllus bimaculatus | reverse complement strand
ACCCCTCCTCTACCTCACGTCTCCGCTCAGACCCCACGACAACGTGGCTTCACGTCTCTCCCTTGCGTCTTCAAAATGCTCTCACCATGCATCCAGTCCTTTCAGTTGGTTATATTCCCTTCTAAGAACATCCCCCACCTAGGTGTTCATTCCCCTCCCACTTCCACGCCGAAACCCCACACGTCACGCGCACACGCCGGCCTCCTTTTCCCTATTGGGGACGCTCCTTGGAAGTCCCATATCCATCTTAGCTCATTCAGCAACGTCGTTTGAGTTCACTGCCACGCCCGTGTTTGATTAACCCCAACTCCCACTCGTCCCCTTTCCCCTCCCTATTCCCGATCTCACATCCGTTCTCGCTTGTTCACCATGCACAGCTCTTGTCACAGCCACGCCCACCTCAACTCTTGCTCCAACTCCTTTCCTACTATCATTCCAAACCTTGTCTTCACAACGCCTTTTCTTGCCTTCCTGTCCGCATTGTAAGTTCTAAGTCCTCCCCTTCGGACCCACATCCTTCCTTACATGTTCATCGATAGCGTCTTCATTCCTTAGCCCGCTCTTCTCCCGTCTTCCTCTTCTTCAATCACATTTCAAAATTCACATCGCCCCACTTCACTCCCCACGTCGCCCGACGCCCCTCCTTTGTCCGATGCTTCTCACTACCTGTTGCCTCCCGTCTGTACTCGTCCAAATTACCGTTCTCACCCCCTTCCCATGCGTCTCTTTTCATCCGCACCTTCAGACCACCTCAGAGCATCAATTGATGTCCCTGTAGCACCTCTGACCGGAAGATTATAGTGTTGGAATCTTGACGGTGGCAGCATTTTTGACAGTAGCTAGATAGCTAGGTGAAATTTATACGCCGTTTGGGGGAAAATTATAGCCTCCGGCACCTCTGAACGGCAGTTTTTCGTGCTTGGTCGATCAATACCAGGTGAACTGCCAGAGCTGTACTCTAACAAACGGGCCACGAAACGCGCGCGATCTTTCCTTCCTCTATCGTGTCCTATCTTCACCCCTTACACACACATACTTACATGCACTACACTACCACACATATCAAGAGACTACTCTGGAGCTTAGCATAGAGACTGTCCCGGCTTGCATATGGTGTACCTCTAGTGGGAGATACGTAGTTGGGGAAATGACCGCTAGTCAACAACTAGATCGGCTCCGTATCTCGCTACTCACCGCCACCTCGTGCGACAAAGCACGCACCACACGGGACTAATGGGTTAGTAGTTGACGCGCCGGAATCATCAGTGATCCAAATCTGGTCGAGCTCCTTCCTCATCTGACCCCACGAGGCTACGTTTGTTTTCCTCGCTGCTCCTCATCCTCGACGCTTTCCATAGCCCCGCCAGCGTGCACACCTCCAACCCCACACCCGTCCTCTCCGAGATTTCGCTCTCCTCCATCACACCCACGCCCATTGCTTGCACCCTCGCCGCCGGCTATCAGCACAACGCTCATCAACAAAAATCACTTTCTGGCTCTCGTTTGTTCCGGAGCGCCCGCCCGTTAATTTCTTTCGGTGTCATTGCTTTCCCATTCTATCTTTTCAGAATGCTTCTTATTGCCGGATGAATCCACACGTGGTTGGTTAATTTTGAATCTTCTGGTTTGATAAATAACTGATGGAGAATTAAATAACGTTATTACAAATAGGTTTAGCGGAAGAGGTGCTTGTGACCGGATCTCTTGACGCTAACCTAAAGAGACCCTTAAGGCGCCGCAAATAGTTTTCAATATTTTTGATTTCAAATGGAATATTTTGAACATTTTAATGATCGTAATTTTGCTACTGAAACCCTAAGTTATTGCATCAATGTTTTATTATTATTATTATTATTATTATTATTATTATTATTATTATTAATGTTGTTTGTATACATTATTAATACTTCATTATTTAATTTATTTTTAACATATTTGACATAATTATACGTTGTTTATTGAATACAGTAACTAACAATATGTGGTAAGAATATGTGAACTGTGGATTGTTAACAAAAATGAATTCTTAATATCTGCAAATGTATTTTTGCGAACTTTAGTGATTAACTCTTTATTCAAAAATATTGTTACAGATGCAGATACATGACTCAATGTAAAGTACATATTACGCGTGATATATGCTTTAATATTTATTGATAACGCTCGACCTATCCCATACTGACACGTTTCTCTTCTGTCGTGTTTCAAAGTAATAACTGTGAGTCTATCTTATCGCTACTTGTGTTGTTAACATAGAGTATTGTAATATATTATGTAATAAAGGATAGTGTATCAAAAATATTTGGGCAAAATTTTTGTTTTCTGTGTTTAAACACACACGAAATAAACTTTCATGTCTACAAGCTAATATACAAAACAATTGGTCTGATATTACATATACATGTAATGCATGTAAAGTAATAACAAAAACGTTGTTATAATAGGAGGCCGTTTCTTTTAAAAAACATCCTTAATCTGATTGTTAGTAGACAGTATAAAACATATACACGTATATAAAAATACATGTAATGAAAGCTAATATTTATCCCAGTACAAATGTAATCTAGGTACAGAACGTCAACAAGCAGTTTTATCTTCCTCGTCCTTAAATCCCGCACAGCGTGGACATTTGTCTGGTGAGAACACATTTCGAAGGAAGCTCATCCCTGTGGGAGGGGGCGTGCCACGCTCACCCGGCGGCGAGCGGCAGGAGGCCTCCGGCGAACGAGAAATAAAGCCCCTAATTACTCGTAAGCTCTATTAACTCCGTGCTCTATCACCCGCCCGTGCCGCAGCAACAGTATGTTCTCGCCGCACTTGTCTTTTCTTTACGACTGCCATCTAATAATATAAATTCATCACCTAATAAACGGAGTTCCATCAAGAAAGAACATTACTTTGAAAATGAGATCAGGTTTTTTGTTTTCCCACTTTTCACCGCTGCCGCTTTCGCTAAAGGAGGATTTGAGCCTAACGAGATTTATAATCGTCCGTTTACGATGCCCTGGGGAACGCCAGCGTTGGCCGGTGAGGGGAGAGGAGCGCCGCTGGGGGCGGGGCTCGTCCTCCCGGGGCGGATGGGTGGTTAACGTCGCGCCTCCCCCTGCGCCGACCGATTACGTCGCGCAAGACTCTATTAAAAGGCGTTAGATCTGCGCCGTAAAGAAATTAAGATTGTCTTTATTTGCCATTAAGTTCCAGTGGAGATTCGCCGCGGTTCCGCTGGTGTTTGGAGCGGCCTGGTGTGGGTGCTTGTGCAGAGGGGAAGAATATGACTCCCAAGTGCAGTGTTGATTTTGTAAGAAATTGGTACGAAAATCACAGCAACATAATATAAAATATCTAATCTCCTATGCAGAAAGCACGAGAAGAAACGATCAAGTTGATTATAGTTACAGCGTTTACTTTTTAATAATTATATATGCGCGTAATATTGTGTCGAGGACCAATCATAGATTTCCCAACTCTGTTCTTGAGTTTCTTTCGAAAATTTGGCCCCAAAGTATATTTTTATGAGTGGTCACTAGTTAACTGGTTTCAATGTTATGTAAAAAATCAATTCCATTGCACAAGTATTCCATATGTTTTGCAATAATTCAATATTCCTCTAAAGGTCTGAATTAATACAATAATTTTAGTACAAAATGTTTAAAACAATTTACAAATTTTAATTAGGAAATAAGATAGTCCTGTGATCTAATAGCATGGGATGGCAACGACAATTAAAATCGTAGGTGGGAATGTTAATTGTATAATCATACTGAGTTTGCGATGATCTTGCAAAATTTCGGGAATAAGCGTTAGATTATCTTTGCATTGAAGTTTGTAAAACTACTGGCGAGGACGATATGCCAAGAAATGCTTTTTGTCAACAACAAGCAATAAGAATATGGAAATAATCACTGTAGTGCTTTTGTCAAAGGGAGAATAGAAACAACATAGAAACATGTGATACAGTAACGGTTGGAAGTTGGAAATGAAATATAAATATTAAAATAATGAAATTAACTAATCTAACAACATTTCGAATGGTGTAGTTGAATACATGGAAGTATATCAGAATATGATACTCAAAACGAATACTTTAAATAAAAGGTAATACGATGTTGATAGTGAGTTCATCTACGAAGCAGTCAACATGAGCGAACTATGCAAAGACTTTGGGCTGGAGGAGGCGCCAGCTGAAACAAAGGAAGAGAGCCCAACAGCGTGTCTGTGTGTAGGCGGCGTTATACTTCTCGGTTTCTGGCAGCGTTGCCTGCCTAGACGCGTTAGTTTCAACACAGCTCCTCCCACGCCTCTGCCTACCCCCCCCCCCCAACTTCACCCGCCCCTCCTCCCCGAGTCCGCTCGCTTTGCAACCATAGCTCGGCGCAGCTGTGGCGCTTTTGGTGTCGGTTTACCGACAACGTAGCAGCCGCCGCCCGCCCCCGCATCTTGGCACCGAATCGTGTGCTCGCCCTAACGTGGCTGGCGGGGGAGTCGAGCGTGGAAAATCTGCGAGGGCGCCGCCTCCTCCCACCTCCCGTGCTGCACTTGCGACCAGCTGTGCTGGAACGGCCCGATGGTGTTCACTGGAAACATGGAGCATTTCGCGTGTTGTGAAGAAAGCCCCTAGCACGGTGCATAAATGTACAATTTATTTATTCGATTTGTTAATGTTTTATTTCAACATCAATATATGAATATTACAATTGTTTAGATACACATATTTTGGTTTGAGTTATTGAATAAAAAATAATTTAAGGAAGATTACAACTTGACTTGCAAATACGAACAAATCTTTATAAATTATTTTTTATATTCTATAGCATTTATATATTTAGTAAATTTAGCAATGCCCGAAAATAAGGAAAATTATTACAGATTGAGAGTTAGGCACTTTCCTAAATTTATCAATACTCCGAAAAAACTATGATTAATTACGATTAGGATATTAATTAGAATTCTTAGTTAATTTCTTAAAAAAATATTAACATTTTTTTCTTTGTGAAGAAAGTTATTAACACATAAATGGAATAAAAGGCCAATAAATACTTCATTACTATATTGAACGTGACCATGACGTGTAGTTGGATTTTTGTGGGTTTTTTTTAGAAAAACATCCCATGAATATATCACACCAACATTTTTCATCTCTGCGTTAATTCCGGGGCCTGAGATCGGAGCAAGCCCTTTCACCTTTCCTTCTCTTTGCCATTGAAATACATCTGGAAGCCTGCGCTCCAGTGGCAGTGCGTGACCTCGGCGCAGGGCTAAGAGAAAGGCTGCTCTTGCGGCAATCTACAAAAGTGCAGGGGGAAGGGCTGCGATATTTCGGCGCGGCATTGACGGTGGGGTCAGCCGTCGGGGGGGGGGGGGCAATGTCCCGGAAACACACGCCGCGCGGCTAACGTCCGCCTTGAAATGTCTCTGCTCCGAGAGGCGCCGCGCAAAGAGCAGACCTATTTGCAAAGGGGAGTCCTCGAGACAAAAGAAATTTGCACAAAAGTGCATTGTGATGTCGAACGACTCAAAACTTCGGCTTCTTTGAACGTCCTTCTAGCTTTCTCTTGGAGTGATCTCTTCTTGTTCTTATCTTCTCGTTTGTGAACCAAAAATGTGGTGAATCACTATTCTGTATAATATTATGGATTCTATGGAGTATTTGAAGTATTTCAATTGTGCGTAAATGTATATTTCCGAATTCATGAAACCTAAAGAACAATACAGAGATATTTAGAGAGTTTCTGTAGATACTACTTTTAATCATCCTGCGCACATTATGGTGCACATATGTTACAGCAGAAATCTTATAATTAACAACCGAAAATTAATAATGTGATATTTGTATTATTTTGTGGAAGAAATAATTAAGGAACATTTGTTTTTCATGATCTTTCATTATAGAAATTACAGTACACGATATGTTTAGATAAAATGAATATCTACGTCCCCAATTCCTTTGTCTGAAAGTAGCGAATATTTGACAAAGTATTTAATTTGTAAAGAAATAATAATTGTAAATCTTGTACTTTCCGATGTAATTTGGTAATCAGTTTTTAAATTAAGCTTTCAGAAACAGAAATACTAGTATTCTGAGCTAGCTTTGCGACATAAAAGCGAGCCGATTCCAACGCAAACAATTCGCTTATTTAACGTCGGGAACACTCGAGCATCATCAAAAACAAGAACGCAGCGCTCTCGACGTACGCAGGGGTCGCTGTGCCTGGTGAGTGCTTGCCGCCAGAGTCGCCTCCCTTGCCGTCACCACGGCGACCACATCTGACGCCACTCACTCGTGCCACATTTTGCGTGGGAACCGCCACCTCCATTCCCACCATCACCGTTATTGCTACGTTGTTGTATCGCCTCCACCATCACCCCTTCTTCCGGCGACCCCATAACACGATCGTCGCCGCCACCGGACGTTATAACCACTGTCACCGTCGAACCTGCCATCGCCAACACTATCAGCCCCCGCTGTTGCCCCTTCCACCATCACTGCCACCATCATCACCATTGCCCCACACTTCCTCTGCCATTGCACTCGCCAGGTTCTTTGCCACTAGCATCATGTCCCCGCCCCCGCCGCTGCACTCGCCATTTTCCAGGCCACTGCCCCTCCCGCAGTTGTTGTCCACTGCCCTCGCCACTACCGCGACCACCACCGCCCCTTCCCTCCGCCCCCGCTCCAACCAGCGTGCTCTCCCACACCGTTCGCCCCGCCATCGCCCCGCCGTCCCCGCTGCCACCCGGCCGTGCGACTCGCGGGCAAAGAGCAGGCAGATCGGAGCGCGAAGGCGCGGTGGGGGGCGCGACGAGCGTCGGTTTTGCGCCGTCGAATGCAAATGGCCTTTCTTGCCGCTCCGAGCGCGCACCCGTCGCCGCCGCCCCCGCCCCGCCCCCGCCCCCACCGCACAATGGCACCGCCCGGCCGTCGACAGCCGCAATCCCCCGTCTGCGCCCAGACCGCTAATAATGCAAAACGCAAATACGACGCGGGACGTTCATAGGGCCGCTTATGGACGAGTGGACGTCCCCGGCATGCGCCAGCCGTCTCTGCCCCCTCCACTGCCCCGCCCTTTGACCGCCCTCGCCCTCTCTCCACACACGCCAAGACGGCGGAGCGGCGCTCGTCTTGGAACGCCAATGGCCAATGGCCGCGTGGGCGTCTGACGGGCCGCTGGCGCACGACGAAATGAAAATCAGAGCCCTGCGGATTGCACCCCCCCTCCTCCTCCCCCGCTCGCCGCCTCGCCGCTGCGAGGAACGCGGGCAGGAATGCTGCTTACGACTTTAAGAAACTCTTTCGGACTCGCACTGCGACTTGCGGAGAGCGTTCGTTGCTGTTGACGATGGTCCAAGACGAGGTGCAATTCGTTTTATTGCTCGGGCTCGCTAGTGCTCCAGGCAGTGAGGAGAAATGGCGAGTTGCAGAGAGATCAGAGAAAACTACTCCATTGAGTAAGACACCCAAAAATAAAGTTATGTGTGACAATATAATGCGCAGTTTATTCTAATATACTCGAATTTTAAAACTTAATCAATCTCACATTCATCACAAGCAATTAAAATGACACTTCACTCAAAATGATTAATGTTATAATAATGATAAGAAGGAGCATAAGAATTAAAATGTAACCAGTGCATCAGAGAACATTTTATGAATAATATGTATGACAATAATGCTACATAAAATACCCATTTTATCGTAAATACAATTACACAATAATAGTAGTAATAGTAGTAATAGTAAATACAACATATGCAAAACATTAAATATCCGTATTTTACTCTTATTTATCACATGATCCGAACTCATTTCACACCTTTCTATGCTTCATAGGTCTCTAGTATAACTGTAATATTTAATTTGAGAAAGAAAACAGATATAATTCTAGACACTTTCGTATTCCCAATTCGTGTAGAAGCCGGAACTTCACTGAAATGGATATAATAATTCATTATATAACTCCAGTGTAGTATGATGGTTTTTTTAGTATTTTAGTTCTTGTATAGACCGTTCCAATCATTTTTACGTGTTTGACCGTTCGTTGACAACTGTTGAACAAAGTGTGCCACATGTAATAACGATGAAATTACAAAATGCAATGCCGATCACTGGACTGAAACGTTTGCTTTTAACTCAATGAAGAGAATAAACGTCAAATTTCATAAATTTAGAGTCGCCAGATGTGAAATCCATACCCAACACGCGAGTGCCTGCGGGAATTCACTGCTATGTCCTCGAAACAATCCGAGACACCATGTCACTTGTTTTTGTTGCGTTAATTTAGAGCATTATCATACAAAATACTCTACAATTCCCAATCAGCACATGGTAATGCTATCCAAAAACTACATCAACAACTATCGCTCTAACCTAGTTTCCAGCGAACAAAACGTCCAGAATAACTTTTGCTCTCATTTGCATTGGATAAATGGTCAATAGCAACACTAACAAGAATGGAGACATAAATAAGCGGCGATACGAGAAGGAATATGTAGAGCACATTTAAAGAAGGAATTAATCAGATGATTGCATTCACACAAAATAATGTGGTAATGCAATAATGCAATATGTAACTAAAACAAAAACATTCATACACTGCAGAAGTACGTAACGATATGGCTCTTCTTCAATATTGAATCTTAATTTCAAATGAAATTAAATTATTACGTGAAGAGAAATCAATGAGCAGTAATTATGATCTACGAGAAGTTACCAAAGACAAGGGCCAAAACATTTGGGAAGCTCATTGGTCTAGCCCATGATAACGTTTAGAAACAACACATAGATTGTAGATAAAGAAAGCTTTCGTTTTGAAAGTTTGCTAACTGTAAAGATGAAAATAGTTGA
This sequence comes from Gryllus bimaculatus, assembly GCA_017312745.1. NCBI lineage: Eukaryota > Metazoa > Arthropoda > Insecta > Orthoptera > Gryllidae > Gryllus > Gryllus bimaculatus. The sequence continues at coordinate 3,209,221 of BOPP01000087.1, read as the reverse complement.
TGTGAAAAATAAATTCCGCAAAATGGTTTGAGGAAATTGCAATATTATCAGTTAAAATCCTGCATGAAGGTAACATTGGATGCTGAGAACTTTTGAAACTTTTGAAACTTGCGGGTAAACCACTATCAGCTGCTACGATTAGTTTGTAAGTCGAATGCCAGATACAGAAAGAACATTTGAACAAATCGAAGAATGAAAGAAATGAAGTATGAAAGAGATTTTCAACACATGAAACTATTTTTAAAGCAGTTTACTGCGTCGACGACGCCTCATTTTACTAGCGTTCAATTTTGTAGTTGTGGGAAGACGTCAAGAAATTGCACTTTGGCAATTTTCGAAAAATATGGAATTTCAACGAATCTGATACCTGCACCATTGTCTTGGTGCCACTTTTGAGAAAAATTATAATGATTTTTAGTAGCTAGTACTTACCACAGATGGACGGACAGACACACGTTTTGCCGTCAATCAATTTGTCGGTATCAAGGGCACACAAAACTATTCCAGATGTTACAGGATGTAATTTACTATATACAGCAACAAGTGCGTCCACTTTTATGTAATCAGACCCCGACATTAATAGTTTTCCTGACGAAAATTCTCCGTTTTCACACACACGATTATATTGCTTTCTCTTCTTACAAAGTGCAAGAAAGTAAAAAAATTATAAGTTAGTCTAGTATTGTAATTAAAAATGAGCCAAAAATATGTAAAATCGATTGAAGTGAGCTCTCTGCAACATGGAAAATGAAGTAAATAAAACTTTCTTCCCGGACAGATCCTGCACTACACTTTAGGAAGTGATGGCGCTAGTGGTTTGCGCGCGAAGGTCCAGGGTAGAAGTGCTGCGGCGTTCGCTCGTCGCTCTCCGGCGCCCTCTAGGTGCCCCGCACTCCGCCAGGGGCGCTGGGTGTCGATTGCGCCCTCTCAATGGCTCCTGAAATATTAACGGCGCCGTTGTGTTTTTCGCAGGTGAGCGAGTTATGTGCCGGTTTATAGAAGTCGTAAAAAGCAAAGGCAGCGCGCGACAACGGACGAGTGCGCGGCGTCGTATTTGAGCTTGAGCCGCAGTTGGCTCCCGACCCGCGATGTGGTCTCCAACGACTTACAACTGACTCATAATGAACGATACATGGTAATGAATAATATTAATTAACAGATATTCATTGAACTTGTGACTAATTTAATTCGAATAAGAGGTAAAAACTAAGAAATTGCTATATTGTCTTGTAAGTTGTGTTATACATTAGTATGTAAATTGATATAATAATGGGTAATAAATTAAAACGCATTGTGATTTATTAGGTAACTATAATACGTATTTTAATTCTTGAAATACCCTACTACATATACCCAAATCATTTGCATTCACCATACAAATAAGTGTTTTCACTTCCTGCGTAAACGTCTCTACACGTGGCCATCAGCCAATTCGCTCTATTCCCTTTAACAAGTTCGTCTGAATCGAAGTCGAATTTTCGCCATTTCCACCTCGGCTCCCGCGAGCGGAACGGCACACACAAGCACTCCTTCCGTTAGCATAGGCCAGGTGCCGCCCTCCTGCGCAGTGGTAGCGGGCCAATTCCAGGAGCGCATTGCGTAATAACCCTTCGGGGCGCAGAATTTTAAACGCTCCGGATTATGTCCCGCTAGCGTCACGATTACGTGACTGGCCTATATAATTAAGGTTTCGCGCGCACGGCTATTAGAAATGTAATCGATACTAATTTTCCAGGTGAGTACCGAGAACCCATTTGCTCGCTCTGTATTCCGATACAATGGGCGATTACATGCAGTTCTACCGGCAGCTGTTGCTTCGAGCCATGTAGTGCTGCAGGCGTGTACATTTTGCACTCATACCATTCCGACCGGTCTATTACAGTTTACAGAAGGGGTAATTTAAACAACAATTTACGCTTGGAATTATCATCATCATAAGTTGTTATGAAAGTAATCAGTAAGATTTGATTGTTTCTGACATAATAGTATACGGCCAGCCATTATATCGTTTCACTCGTCCATTTCCTTTACGCTTCAATGCTAACTAAAATGTGTACTCTCTTTTGAAATTTCTGCTTAGAATTATTCGTTTGAATGAACTATAGAGTTGAACGAGAGACGATAGAACACTACATCATTTTTCCATAATTGGATATAGTTACGCAATATTGAAATATTGTAATTTCTACCACACTAAAATCTCAAATACATCTTGGAAATGTTATGTTCAAACTCTAGTGTAGGTGTAGGTTAGTAGAAACATTCATCAGTACTACAAAGAGGAAAGTTTATTCTAGTTATAATATAAGTAGCTCAATTTTGAAGCGTTTCTAGAATTTCTAGTTTCTAGAAATTCTAGTTTTAAGAATCGTCGGTTAGAGATTCCGGGCGCCTCAATTACTTAGGCCATTAGTCCCGTAAGTGTAGTCGATGTTTTTGCTCGGGCAGTGGCGGTGATCTTCCCCCTCTGGATGGCGAGAACCCGCGCCGACGAACCTTTGGCTGCCTCTCCCCAAAGAGGTACCTTCTCCAGCAGGGCACTGCCACACCCAGGACATGCTCTAAACTCCCATCCCGTCTCTCGGCATGAGTGGTGTTGTAGTGTAAGTGTATGTAAGGGATGAGGATAGGACAAGGAAGAAGAAGGAAAGATTGCGCGAAGTCCGTGGCCCGTTTGTTGTTAGGGTACTGCTTCGGCATTCTCCTGGTGTTGTTCGGAGAAACCACGGAAAACTACAAATCACAGCAGCCGACCTCTAGAATTCACCTCCAGGCAGCGACTGAATATCATTTAGCTGACAAGCTTATGTCACAAGTCTTGCCCCTGTTGGGACTCTTAATGCAGGACCTTCCGGCCAGAGGCACGGCAGTGATATCAGTTGATGCGTTGAGCCACTTGTCACAGTACTTCTATTTTAAGAAATTCTTTAAATGTCATAAATTAAACAATTATTTCATGGTCCAGTTGACACATGCAGAATCGTAAACAGAATTTAGCGGAAACAGGAATTGCAATCTATTCATGAATAAAAACTCACATTGCTTCGCCGAATTGCAAGTACCTTTTCCGTCGAAGTGAAAACCGTCGGTTGAGGGTTGATAGTCAACCCACGTTCGAAAAAACGCTGATAGAATTAGATCGAAAAGAAATTACTTTGATCAGCACCAGTTATTGGAACGCACGGATCAAGCGCGATATAAAATCCCTTTATCTAAAACTGGAACGGAATACTTTTCGTGTATATGGAAATATGAAACCTTTGCCACAAAAAAATATCGAAAATGGAAATGGAGAAGGGCAGAAAATTACTTGCGCGTGGAAATCCCCGGTGGGAGGTCACGTATCAATATGCGCCGTTTAAATTTTCAGATAAAGTGAACTTGCGTAACGTGACATGGCTTCCGCGCAATGAGAGAAAATAATAGTGCCTACCGCGGTGCAAATTCATTCTATTATGGAGACCTCAGGGAAGGTAACATTTTCGATTGACACATTTTCTTTATATTCAATATTATTTTCAAATAATCCTACAGTTACCAAATTATATTCGGTCCGTGCAATGCCCTTACACACATTATTTTTTACTACTGTATTATTTCGAAATATTGTTCCACCTTCAAATATTTAATCATAAAATTATAGATCTACAGAAAGTTATAACAGTAGAAAGAAATACTGTTGCAAAAAGAGGCAAAACCCAGGAATTTCTCAATTATGAAACAAAGAAAAGTTGCCGAAATGTTTGCTTTTGTGTTTACCTTGATCAGTGGTAATAATTTCGGGGTTCTATCTCATCAGGCCCTTTTACTGTCTCTAAAGATGATAATTGATAATATTACATAATAAAAATTTAGAGAGCACTAGCAATTAATTTATAAAGTTCAATACAATAATCAAACCGATTGTTGGAACAAATGTAATTGAATTAATTATTTCCGGTGGTGTTTAAGATAATTGTTGTTAAATCATATAACCTTAAAATTTGTATATTTTGTATTTTGTATTAATATTTCTTAATTACTCTACGTACATTTTGTCATTAAAACGATGTGCGTTGTACACTTGTACTGACTCGGAAGCTGTCCAAGGGATTGGCAACATGACGTCAATGAGACTGAAAAGGCATTTCCTTATAAAACAGTAATCCAAAACCACACCAGAGTCAACAACTCTGAATAAATACTCGCACAAGAATTCTACGCCAGCATTACATTATAGTACATTAGCGTGTGTAGGAAATGAATAGAGCTGTTAGCTTAGTCAGAAACACAAACGCATTTATACGAAGTAGCTCCTAATTACACTTTTTTTCACGTCAGCCCTTTTCGGTCGTGGGAATTCTCTATCTGATTTCCTGCATTCCATGTTCATTATCTGCAAATAGTAGTCTTACGTCGAAGCGGCGCGTGGTGTGGCGTGGCGTGTGGCGTGGCGTCACGTGGCGAAGCGAGGAGGGACGAGGCGAGGCGAAGCGGGGGTGAGGAGTGTGGGGCCATGTACTGTGGCACGAGAGGGAGAGAGAGAGAAAGAAACGAGGGAAAGAGGTGGGGTCGTGACTGGCAGCAGCGAGGCGACTCGGGGCAGCCAAACACGAAATAAATCACGGCCTCTATTTGCAGGCGAGCGCGAGCCGCTTCGGTCACGACAGCCCCCGCGCCACGCCACTCCCACCGCCACGCCCGTCCGTCGCGCGCGCCGCTCCACACCACACGCCACCCCGCGCCCGCTCCGACCGCCAAGCCACGGCACTCCGGCCGCGCGAAGGGCCGGCGAGCACGGCGCGCTTGTTGCGGGACCCTGATTGCTGCGGCGCGCTGGCCGCCGCGGCGGCGAGGTGGCTTCTTCAGGAAGCTCGCCAGAAGCGTCGGGAAGTTCAGACAGGATGCCAGAAGGGAAACTATTTTATTCTAATTTTTTAAATATTAGGACTTTTATTTTGCAGAACAATGTAAGTAATGCAGAGAATAGTTTGTAAAATTGAGTTGGTAAACCAAAGTAGTATAGTTGAGATACATAGATTGAATAGCACGTGTTTATATATATCTATTATATATTTATATATTATATTATTTAATATATATATATATATATATATGTAAGAATCAAAACAATAAATATCATGATATATTTTTATATATTTATAAAGATAAAAATAAAAATACAATTTCAAGGCTTTGAGGGACAATTATGAGACATTTATTTCTTTCATAGTTATGTTTATAATTTCTTTATTTCATTATTGAAATCGTTTTGTTAACGGCAGTAATTTTATTATCAATGATACAAACTAAATTGAAGTTTTATTTTGTAGCTAATATATTTCTTAACATTGGAATATTTTTATTTTCTTAGAAAAATATATTTAGATGAAGTTTCATTGTGAGTAATGTTTTGGAAAGTATTCTAAACCAATGCTCTGTTTGTTTAAATTCTGTGATGGGACACCATGCCTGGAATTTGGCAATGATCCCTCATACTAATTATTAATTCAACTGCATTCTTCAAAAAAGAATTTTGAATATTGAAAATATCTGTGACAATTGAAGGGTTTCTAAGAAAAGCAGCATTAATTGAAAATTATAAAAATGGACATTGTGCTGCCATTTTGTAGTATGAACGATTATGCATGAGAGTATATTATCGACTTCGGTTAAAGTGGATTAGTCCCAAAGAAAACAAGCGAAGAAAAACATGGAAGAAAAGATTCTGGAAGAACATCATGTGTCCTAGGTGTTTTCACTAAAACAGCTTTCGTCATGGACATATGCTGTTGACATACAAGATAACAGCCGTGGGTGTGGTGAATAATTTTTCGTGTCATGCAACTTCCAGCAGTTCTCTCCAGTATTTTAAGTGTTACTATTGCATGTTATAGAGACTCTAAAAAACACTATTGTAAACTATTTGTCAAAGGCTCACTTGTTTTCATTGTAAGCAATAATAACAATGTTATATGCAAAAAAATATTATTTTACTTTTGCATGTTTCTGGTAATTTATTGTGCTCATATATTCATAATAGCAATTTTTATGTTTATGTAATGATCAATTTTCAAGCAAAAATAACATAACAATAGTGATTACGAGTGCCTTAACTGTGCAGGTTACTATTCTCATAGGTGTATTGCATGTTTTTATCTCTGAAGGCGAAGTGGCGATTTTCCCGCGCTAGTTACAGTTACAGTTCCCGCTACAGTTATTAAATATATTTTTCTTAAGTTATATTGCTATTAATTGTGTGGTCTGGAACTGAGAGAACTTTTTTGATTTAATTGGTCTCTGTCTTCTTTCATCTATAGAGTATGTATCAGAATAAATGTTACAAACTGCAAGAGCATGTAGAAGAATCGAAAATCATTACTTTTTGCCAATAAATAGTGGAATGTTTCATGTAGTGAAGTTGCACAGATGACAATATTGCCCCTACTTCTTATTCGCCCATTCTCGTCCTCAATGGCTTCATAACATTACCGTTATAGATTCTAGTTTAATTTTCATGAGACCTTCGTCCTGTCACGATTTGTCATCTTCACTCACCCTCTTATCTTCTTTTCCGCCGTCCAAATTGCAATAGATTGTCCTTTAGCCCAAGCCTTTTTCTTGTTTTCGCCCTCCCCAATCTCTTGCCCTCGTCATTTTCTTAACCATCGCCTTTCCCTTCACTTTAGCCTTCGTCCTCGCCAATCCTTCTGCTCTTCACCTTGACTTCGCCATCGCCCTCGTCTTGGTACTTTATGTAACGGACGCCTACGTCCTCATCTTCGGCCTTGCCCTTCTCCTTGCACTTCTCCTTTCCCTTGCTCTCGGCCTTATTCTCGCCGTCCCCCCCGCGCCCCCTGCCAGGGCGCGTCGCTCGTCACCGCAGCGCCTGTCGCCGGCCGGGCGGCCGGGCGTTCGTTAATATTTCGTGGCGCCGTCCACTTGCGGCGCGGCGTCGCCTGCGCGACGTCCTTGAAATATTGACGGGCGCCGGCGCTGGGGCGGCGCACTAAGTTTCCCTGTGGAGCGCGGACTTCTCGCGTGGCCCAGGAGGGGTTCCGGGTAGTTACGTATCTGAGACGCGGTACGTTCGACCAGGGGGTGACCAATGGTGTATTTTGGGTGCCGACCTCTTTTAAGTTTTATATTCTTCCCAGAAAAGTTGGTTTGTTTATTTTTGGAATTATAATTTTTCCCATTCTCTTTCGTCTGGTGCTTTTGATCACTAATTATTTTAAATCTTGAAGCGTATAAGAAATTTGGTCCATATGATTCGTCAACCGTTGTGTTATTGTATTAAAACAACATTAACTTCATTCATTAAAATAATATAATAATAATAATAATAATAATAATAATAATAATAATAATAATAATAATAATGGTTAATAAAATGGATCATTCAATTAGTATTATCATAATGATAATTAAATTTGATTGTTCATTATTATTATTATTTATAGCTAAAAATTGTAATAACTTCGTCACATCATTAGGCTGGAGATGTTACTAGCCTAGTAATGGACCCCAAGTTTCCGCAACAACATAAGTTCCCATTGCGATCGTTTGTAATGCCTATTCTTAATTCTGAGACTGCTTTATTGGAAATTTACCAAACGTCGCAATTCGTTGGCCTCTCGTTGGCAATTCGTTGAGGTAATTTAAATAAAAACCTTCTACGTCAAAAAAGCAAATGTTTTATTTGAGAATTCTTGTAACCAGAATCAATCGGCTTATTTTACCTTCTACATTTCTGCGGATATCTTGTTCTCTACTTGAGAACTAGCGAGTACTGAACAACATATCTATCTGAAGGTTTGGCCAAACTTTCAATATCCTGAAGCCGCTACTAATTGGGTTTTGAAGCCAAAATGTTACGTTAATATTTCCGGCCTATATTCAGGCGTCCATTCCCCAGCGAAATGTACTCAGTCTCACTCTAACATACTTGCGTTGATTATAACAGTTTCTTCATCCATCAATTGTCTCTTTTCCACGAGTTCACCCATTTCGAACAATTTTATATTTTCATTTTGTAACATTTCAATTATCTATTTTGTTATTACCACACTAATAAATTTTCTTCGAAATTATTGATGACAATTGCGTCCCTGGCGTTCCATCACATTTAGGTTTTTCTGTATACATATTTTGTTCAAAATTATATTCACTAAAATTCTAACCGCTATATTTAATAATTTGAAATATTTGTGATAACTGCATTTTTACTTTCTCGTATACGTAGCTATCTATATACGTAGTAATATACGTAGTACATACGTATCTCTTTGTGAGTCCGTAAATGGCAATACTGGTTTTGCTGGGCAATATCTGTTGAACACAACGTTACATCTTTTTTATGGTTATACATTCCGAAACGTTGAGTTTTACGGACGAAACTTGTGTTGTACTGTGTTTGAGTGTTCCTTGTCGGTCAAGAAATGGTGTTGGCTCGTGAACATTTCCGGACGATGGCATTCTATGATATTCGGCGCAAATAAAATCGACAACAGTACACCTATCAACTCATTTGGGAATGAAGAATCTTCGAAAAATGCTGCTTATCACTGGTTTACTGAATGAATCGTGGCCATCATTCGGTCACGGACGAATTTAAAGAAGGTGCTCCAAAATCATATGTTGTATCCGCAAACATCAATATTATGCACTTATTATGCAAAATCTTCATGTAACATATCGTGAGGTGCAGGCAATTTGGGCTTTAGTATGGCGAGCAAACACACGATTCTACACGAACATTTAGCAGCGAAAAAACTTGTGCACGTTGGACAACGCACAACTTGGCAAACGCTCTGAAAAGTCTCAGTAGATTAGGCAAAGAACTGTTTTAAAATATCGTCATGTGTCACAAGCCGTGTATAACGTCTACACAAGTGATGGACCTTGGATCTATGAATGTGAGCCCGAAAGTAAACAGTAGTAAACTTCTTGGGTCTTCCAACTTGAAGCTAACCCAACCAAAGCTGTTCGCTTTCGCGTAAAAAGCACTTCCAAGCAAATGGTCTCCTGTTTGTTTGTTTTTTGAATTGGAATGTGACTACAGAGCCAATAGATAATTGTTCTGAAAACATCAGCTCTGAATTGTATACAACCATATGTTTGCCAGAAGTCGTTGAAGAAATCGCGGCTTAGGAACGTTCTGCATCATGTGAATGCAAGCTCGCACACAGCGACTCAGTATTTGAACAAGCAAAGCATCAAACGGATTGAGTCATCCACAATACAGTCCCGTTTTGGCACACAATGATTTCTTTTCGTTCCCTACGCGAAGACAAATGTCCCTGGTCAATGGTTTCCGATGCCAAAAGAAACGCTTGATAGGTTCCCTAATGGGTTTTGGAGATATCTCAGTCGGAACGGAATAAGTGCCACCAAAACTGGTTGAAACGAATGCAAAAGTGCATAGATCATGGCAGAGGTTATTTTGAAAAACAATAAAACCCATTTTGAATGACATATCTTAGTTTCCATTTAATTCGAATGCATACCATGTAACACTGGAGAACCGATTTCGAGATTTTAACGGAAATGCACTTTGGGGTATCCGATGAACATTTTCAAAATTTTCTCAAAAATGGCCCCAATTTTTTTCTTTACATTTTTGGGAAAAATAAAGAGAGCTAAATTTATAAAGGTGGGATAGGTCCGATTTTCACTGTTAACACTCAGTTTTCAAAAATTTGAAAGTCCGGATTTTTCGTCGTTTTCCCAAAAAACTACAAAACTGAAGATTGATGTTTTCCCTTGGAATAAATTTTATTTCTCCATAATTAGTTCTTTCATGAAGGTCAATTTATATCATATTATTTATGGTTAACAAGTGTCAATTTTCGCTGTTAATCACATTTTTATCGTAATATTTAAAATGCTAAGCTTATAAGAGAATCCCTCACGCTCTGGTTTAATCGGTTTGATGTGTGCGTAATAAACCACCTCCGCTGGTATCGAACCGAGTTGCAGAAGGTAATCGACAACGCTTGATGGCAGACGAACAGCGCTTTGCCCCACGAGTCTGTCCGCCTCTTGACGGATTGTTGTGACAACCGGACGCGCAATCGGAAGGCGGGTGACGGCGACGCCCAGACGTCCAGGAAGCGGTTGTCAGTGCTGCGGGGGCACTGCGTTAGCAACGGCTCCCCAGGAATGGCGGCGATACAGAGACGGTTCCGATTCCGCTCTGCGCCGATTGCCTGCAACCCAGCGCACAGACAGCCCAAAAAGGGGCGAATTTACTGCGGAGCGATCCGTACATCACGGGATGTAACACAGACGAACATAGTACAAAATGAAAGGTCTAAATGTACATTTTTCTAGGCACAACATTAATTTTAATGTAACATTAAAGTCTATAACTGAAAATTGTAAAATTGTTATCATATTGAATGATTAAAATGCTTGGATTGTTAAAGTCACAATTGAGGGTAAAACCACAAATTTAAGAGTGGAAAATAAAACCCTTCTATCTTTGGACTTTCAAATGAAAGATCAAAGAGGTAACTTCTGTTGTTATTTTATTCCATACAATAAAGATAAATTATAAGTACCTTTTCTTATTTTGTGAAAACAACTCAAACAATATGCAGGTAATTGAAATCGTTATCCGTGCAGAAAATGAGAATCACTTCAGTGCTAGACTACTAATGTTTCTGTCCAAGTTTCGCTGTGTCTTACAACCGACCACTTGTATGACTGTTAGAAATAACTGTAGGAAGAAAATAACTAATCATGTAAAATATAGTCAGCTAGCGATGCATTTAGTTCAGCTAAGTCATGATTTTCACATATTGATAATAATTGGGCTAAACTTGTTATCTTCATTAATCGATTTTCGTTAACTGATGAACGGCGTTAAATATTTTCCTGAACTCTGTTTGACTTACTAGTCTGAATATTGAAGCTCTTAGGACAATAACATTTCTCTGAAAGGGAAACAAGTACATAATTAACACAATTCTGAGGGGGAAATTGGAAAGCACTGCATTTTCAGTCATAAGCTGTTTCCTTTGTTAGACTTATTAAACATACCACATTTTATTTCTGTGTCTAATATTTATGAAACGTAAATATTCATTTAATCATAATCACGATTGACCGCTTTCTTTCCGGGGCTACGACGTATTTTGGAGATTTCTCTTTGGTTTGCTAATAATTAACTTTCCCACAACATTGCGCGGTTATACGCCTGTAAAACGAAGTATTATGAAAATGGTGTTTCGTTATAAGGCAAAGTTTTTATGCACTGTTTTGCTATTATGTATTCAAGGTTCATTAAAGCCCAGGCACGTCGTTTTACGAGGCTTCAGACAACACACGTGGCAAGCGGGTTGCGTTAGAACGCCTACAGGCTGAAGCAAAGGAAACGAGGCGAAACTTGGCAAACAAAATGGAATAAGGAAAAGGACAATGAAACAGATGTTCGCCTCTCCCAGTTCCTAACCGAGGTAATCCATCTCCACAGAAATACTTTCGTGATAGGCAACAGTGTTTGCCTAGAATTGAACTACTGATACTCAGAGTTGGCGTTTGGGCGGGGTGGAGAAAGGCGGCCGACAGATGGCGACGATACAAAAATACAGTCCGTGGCCTTATTATTTGACGCACTCTCAGTTTTTCATATAATGTTACATTTTGAAGGATCCACTGAAAGCATCTAATAGTAGTCAAATGTTCTAAATGAGGGTTTGATATTAATATTTTGCGTAAATTGCATTAAATAAGTAATTTTGAAAAAGTATGATAATTAATTACTCAATTTTTAAAACTTTTATACCGAAACGTAAATTCTTTCCGAAATTTTCCAAAACTCGAATATTCCCTGAACGAATACGCTCCAAAATCTCTCACCCAACACACTGAACACACGCATTTCTAAGTCAATCTAAAGAGGACGTTTCACGCTCGTCTGGCACTTAGGCAATTGCACCCATTCGCGGGTGAGCTGTTGACGGGTTGAGAATAAAAAGTCTGAAAGAATGAGTCAAATGAAATGAAATGAAAGCGAATGAAATTCTATGCTTGTAGCCACTCTCTTAAACGTAAAATTACTTTAATTTTCTGAATAATAAACAGTGACTAGCGTTCGTAACTTAGTGTGTGTAATGTTTTTAAATGTCTAGTTTATTACTCTAGTAATCTATTTGAAATGTATAAAACACGACTTTTCATGCTTCATAGTGCCTAATATAATAATTTTGTTACTTATTTTAGCTGATTAAATAATCACGTTTTGTGCCTAAAATTCCTAGAACCACTTATTACATACAGAGACATGATAGTATATATAATATTTTATTACTAGGCGCATCAATAAAAGTTTTTCTATCGGCAATATTCCGATTTTTTCTCGCAGAAAAACAATACTTTCTCTTTACTGTATAACCAATAGCCGAGAAAGTAAACAATGGTTCAGAATCCTAAATGTGTTCAAAGGAAACAAATGAAACTTGACTTAAAGAGATGCTATTGCTTTACGGTAAAATACTGTAGGTAGGATATTTTAAGACTACAACAATAAGGCCGTATCCATGCCGTAATCGTGAAAGTTTCCTTTAAAATACGTTTACGTAGTGTTCGACTTTGTTCCGGAAGTAGGCACTTACAACGATAGCATATTCATTGAAAGCAAATCCTTGCAAACTGCCGTAAATACCTTACTAACTTTGATGAATATCATTTTCGTTCTGTGTGAAATCGTTTATGAATATACAAGAGGCCTCATTTCTTTTATGGATATCATCAGTCGTTGTTCTGAGCATTTTCATATCAGGTTCCGAATCCATCCCAAGCGCTTTGGTTTGCATAAACGAAGCGTTTGTAAAAATTATTAAAGAAATACTTGTGAGGAAGGGAGTACTAAATTTAACCTCAAAATAATAGGTGATGCGAAACAGTCCTTGATAGGCAAATAAGGTGAGAAAATTAATGTTCTCTGCATTTATTATGCAAAAGTTGCAAAATTTACGTTTACTCTTATTAAAATAATTTCAGAATGTTATCAAGGTAAATTACATTTCATTGATTCAAAGAACATGAATTAATAATTACTAATATAATAATTCATACACGAATTCCAAATCGCAGACAAAGATAAGGAAAGTAGTGGTTCTACAGATGGAACAGACTTTCTCGTACAAGTTAGTTTTATGATTTCTTTGTTTTGAGATAGCTCTTGAGTTTTGCCACATTCTTTTGCCACCCGTCATCTAGTGCAGCCCAATTGTTTAAATTTATTCTTAATTTTTCTGTTTTCTGATCATAGATTCGTAATATCTGTTTGACAATATTAAAGAAGAGTGAAACCTCTTCCCATTAATAAATTTTCGTTGAAAAACTTTGGACCCGTTTTTTAAGAAAATGGCGTTTAGGCCATTACTGTAAACGCGTAAATGCGATATTTGAAGCTCTTTTTCACAGAAATTTTCGAAAATTTACATTTTAAGTCATGTAGCACTGCTACTCACACGTACAATAATGCAAATTGCTGGAAATGTGCATATTAAAGGTGTGAGAGACACTTCTAAAATTTGCATTTGTAGTAAATCTGGAGAAGTGTTTGGAAAAATGTCGTTTGAACTTTACCAATAATGCGGAATTTTGAGTTCTTTTTCACAGATATTTTTTTAGTTTTCGTGCAACTATATGATATCATTTATGGCACATGTATACATAAATATAATAATATGAACAAATCGCCACTAATGAAAATGAATCTGTGCAAACAAGAAGGTTTGATGTCACATTTTGCCAGTTTTGAATTAACGGTGGGAAACGGTGGGTTATAATATGGATTCAACTTTCTGTGCATAAAAATTCGTATGCACAGAACTCTGTCACGTCTGTAAAGTGTACTTAAACTATTCATGTTAAGGAACTAGTAGGTCTCAAACAGCACGAACTTTCTCGCCATTAGCACTGGCTATGAAGTACTATTTGTACCACAATTTCTCTTCGAATTATTTTTCGTAAAACTCATTTTTAAATCGTACAACATTTGGTGCGAAAAATAAATATAATGAGAGAAAGTAAAATAATTGAAAGTTAATTAATAATACATACTGATAGCGTTGGCAAACAAATAGATAGAAAAATATGTAATAGTATTTATTAAACACTATGGTATTGTAATATTCTACAAATATATAAAAGGATTCATTTTTATTACCGTGAATGAATAGTAGCCATCATAATGGCCTTTTGTCATCTGTGTGACATTACAACAAGGGGTTACAACAACCGACAATGACTGCCTATCTATTGTATTTCACATTTCGCAGACAACTTTTCAGAAATTTCTTTCTAATATCCAAATTTAGGTTTGTATTTGTGAGCAAATTTCTTTTATTTAGAAACGACTTCTTTGCCAGTGTAATTTATTTTTTTTATTTTGTGTTTTATTTAATTGACTTCGGAGAAAGTGCTACCAAAATATCAAAATTTGGGTACATGTTCTCTTTCCCAAATACCAAGGATTTTGATTTCTTTATGTCAATTGTGATAAGGAACTTTTACAGAATTCTTACGAGGCTATTTATCATTTTCTGTAAATCTTTTCTTGAAGTGTCTATGATTGCTATATCATCATTATATCTAAACAGTGTACTTTTAACATTTAAATTGTATGTACTTAGTTATTCCTATAAGTGTTTGGCTGCTTCTTATATAAACGAGTTGAATAAATGGGGTGAAAAGGGGCATCGTTGTCTTATGCTATTTTTTATCTTCGCTATGGTTTCCTGGTCATTGATTATTATTCTTCAGTTTTTGATAAAATAGTCTTTTTTAATACTGCACACATTGCAAATTACTATTCCGTGAAAACTATTACAATTTTCAAACAAATGCACATGACCGTAAAGGAAGAAATATTCATGGAGAACAAATTTCGCGTAAAGGAAAAGACAACTCTTTCTTCAAGTTTGTATTTGTAGGATTATCAAAAATTTACTGTTAACAGTTAACCTATGTCATCTTTATAAGTGTATTTAACTACATTCTTTCAAAAAGGTAAAGAAAATTTGTTACCGTTTTTGAGAAAAGTTTCAAAATGTTGCAGGTGCGTAATGTAAAATAACCTCAAAAATTAATGAAGGTTTTTCAAAATATGAGCGCTGTGAGTGAGCCCAGATCGACAAAGGGTTATTCAGTTTGGAAAAAAATCATACGTGTAGTTTAGGAGATATAGTGTTTACAGACACAGGGCGGACAGACGATTTCAAAAAGAAAACTCTTTTTTGGTAGTACGGACACCACAATTTATCCACTTTTTCTGTATTAGGTCCCCACAATCAGAGTTTTTTTCTGTAAAAGAAATCGTCGTTTTTTGCCGGAGCATTACATAACTATCTCTGTATTGCGTATATATACGTACGTATACGAGAAAGTAAAAATAATTTAATAATTATTGGCGAATGAAATAATTTAGGGTGGTTTGTCTGCGCAAAAGTGTATTAAATTAGTTACAACATTCTCTTTGCAAAATTAATTGAGCATCCATAGGAAACCAACAGTATTAATGGCGGAAGCCGTAAAATTACTCTCATTGTACATTTCAGTGTATATTTGTTTCATAAATTTGATCTGGATTGCGTTGTTCGTCGATTACAATTGATGCTTTTATATCTTCCGAGAAGCGCGCAGAATATTTGACAATATATTACGGCTACTTTAATCAAAGTGTAGTTGAAATATGTGCTGAAAGCTTGCATGCGGTCGCGTGTATCAAAAAAGTAACATTGGTGAAGACTTTGTTTTTACAAAACGTTAAATTTTACGTGAAATAATCGAATAGTAAGATAAGATTCTGAATATTTAGTGAATATTTAGTCCTAATGTATGATTGAAAAGCATTAATTACACAAGAAATGGAACATTTATTATTTTTATGAAATTCAAATTTGAGGGTAAATCATAGAAACGCGATAAAAAGTCTCATAAAGACAATGTATAAACACTATTTTATAAACAAAGTAGCAGAACCTGGAAGACGTTTTTCTGCCCTTCATCTTTAACAATATAGTAAAAAATCTTGTCGTGTGTTGCGGGTTGCATTTGACATAAATGCTTAATTTTGTTTGTTATTTTATGAATTTATTTCGATATTTTAATAATTATTCTGGTATACGAAACTATTTAATCAATACAGTTAAAATTATTTTCAAAGGCTTTTGTTTTCACAAATACGAGAATTGATTTAAAATGTTGTTATTGTGGTGTTATTTATCAACGTTTGGATTGCCAGATAAAATCAGTTTTAAAACAAATTATGGCAAAAATTTAGAATATTTTGAGCTTTCAGACTGCCCCGCCGCATTGATTGGCCGTTTCTGCAACTTTTCCCCCTAGCCCGGGTTGTGTACCGACTTCGGTTGAACCGTGAACAAACGATCACCAGGCGAAAGCTGGAATAGGACGGTAAACTCCAAAGGAATATCACAAAAGGATTTGGTCGAATAATTTGGTGAAAAGTGAAAATTATCAATCAAATCGCGATGCTCATATGATAGAGAATAAGAAATACCGTACATTCCCAAAAAATCAGTTTTCTACGACACTCTGTTGCGGAGATACAACGAGAAACGTGGTTTTAGTGTTTCATTTTTTCTCAGCTTCTATTGTTTGCATCAGGCTGAAAAAATTGCAGACAGGGAAGAATAATTGAATTTGACGGTATTTTTGTCAACGAAGTTTGACGTCATTTTCGAATTGAAAGGAAAAAAATTGAAAGTGATTTTTGACGTGCAAGGAAGTGTCCTAGACAGCGATTTTTTAGGAATCTCCGAGATTTTGTATCCTCTGTTATATGAGCATCGCAATTATCAATTTGGTGCTCGGGCACTTTTCATCGCCTTGTTCGGCTCTACCCTTTAATCCTACTTTAAATCAACGTACAGTTAACCCTTGTGTAATTAGCATACCTTGTTTGTCTTGGCAAGGCCAGTAGCGCCTTAGCTGAGTTGGCTGCGCCGAGGTAGCAGGTGGCGTGCGCGACGCACGACCCTCCCGCGCGTGCTAATGAACGGCGTGATCGAAGGTCCCCACGCGTTTGACCTAACACGACACCCTCGTCCCGAAGGCAACGCCAGCGCTGCAACCGCCCCCCCCCTGCGCCGGCCCACGCTATGGCCGTCTTCGGCGGCTGCTGCCTGCTCCTTGGATTTCTCCCTCTTGCCATTACCACCGCCGTCACCTCTGCCTCCGCTTCCCCCTCCGGCGCCGGCGCCGCCCCTCTGCCACTGCCACTATCCCCACCGCTGCCTTTTTCCTCTCCTCCTCCTCTGCCACCTTCGTCAACGGCTCCGCCTCACCCATTGCCTCTTCCACGCTCCCCTCCACTTCGGACAGGGTTGCCAGATGTGTTGCGAGCTTTTTCCTCACCACTGCTACGGAATTTCCGCAAATCACCTCTGCAATGAAAGAAAATTCTCCAACTTTAAACGCAAAATCTGGACCAACGGCATAAGCGGACCTTGGCAATTCCATTGGCCTTGACCATAAATTCATATAATTCAAATCAACAAATCAGCGCCCTTTGAGCTGCTCGAAACCCAATCTTCATTTTTCTCATGTTGTTCGTTATGATTCTCGTTTATTTGTCTCATTTCTTATATAAAAGTTAGAATAACATCTAGAGTTTCTTTTTTATTCGTAATAATTTAGAGAATAAATTATATATCTCAACTTCGAATGAAAATTAATTCTCAAAAAATTTTCCAAGCATTCCCCCGTCCTTTTATGTTTCCTATTCTTTCACCACAACAAAAAATCCCCATTTTGGAGACAAAATCTTCCATTTGGCAACTCAGACTTTGGTTGTTGTGTCCGCAAACCACCTCCATCGCCATTGTGGTTTTTGATTTTGCAACCGCGTCAACCGCCTCTGTTTGATCGCGGTGGCGCTGCCCCGCCTCTTACATCGCACCCTCCTCCACCTGCTTAACCGCCTTGCCGCTGTCCCCAGCCCCCACCTCCACCGTCACCTTAACCAGGCGAAGTTCAAGCAAGGAGATGGGACAAGCTCAGTCGGTCAAAGCTTGTTTGAGTTGACCAACACTCACTGAAATTTCTCCTATAGTGTTTCAAGGAACTCCGTGCAATGGATCAATACAGCGACCATGGCAAATTTGAATATTGAAATATATTTTACAATTTAGCAGAAATTATTATCCGTGCGAAATGCTAGCAATCAATCAAATTGTGATTGAAATTTAGAAGCTGAAATTGATACACATATATTCGAAACTAGTGGTCCTAAAACAGCGCATCCTTTCTCGCCCCTTACTAACGTTTATGTCTCGTAATAATATTATACTACATTTCTGTCTATTTCAACACATCTCAGTTGATGACCGCAGACAACAAAGCGCGCATGCAGCGATGGGCGCTGCTAACAATGGGCACATATGTTCTTATCAATTCTTCCTGAAACGCCATTTTTTCCATAAGTGGAAAGTAGTGCGTACTTGGTGTGAAACCTGCATATATTTCATTAATTCCAAACAGAAATTAGGCGAAACTATTCATTAAAAAAATTACACGACCTTTTTTTGAAGTACAACAGACTTTGTCTGAGGCCAAAATCTCTATATTCAATTTTGTAGTTTTAAAATGTTTTCATTAAAAAAAGATCAATACCCTAAAATATGTTTAGCACTATATTTTTATTGTCTCGTATTGAATAAGTGAAGAAAATTTAGAAGGAATTTGGAGCGGCTTTTGAGAAAAGTATATTTTGTAAATTTCAATCGCAAAATACCCCAAAACTACTCGTTTTTTTTCAAAAAAAAAATAATTGTACATGACCTTTTTTGAAGAACTACAGACTTTGCTTAAGTCAAAAAATCAATGTCATATTTTGAAGATATAATTTTTTTTTCAGTTTTCGAAAGATCTGGGATCGCTACTTTGTACGCGTGAATTCGGAAAGCGAGCATCTTTCAGAGAGACAGAGAGAGAGAGAGAGAGAGAGAGAGAGAGAGAGAGAGAGAGACGGGAGGGGAGGGAGCGAAGATAAAACGTGTGAGCGAATGTGGCGAAGTCCAAAACTAGCGAAGGCAGGACAGAAATGTACCTGGTTCGCGGAAGGAATGGATGATACCCCAGATGCACTGAACGGCGGAAAGGGCGTCCACCTTGCAGGCTGACGGGTGCTATAGACTAAGGGAGAGTACAGTACGATGAATTACAATTAACGGTGCAAATATGTATAAATAATATAAAATGTATATTAAATACGGGATAAAATAATATGAATTGGAAGAAACCCCCGAAAGCCAATAACCTAATTATGACAAACAATAATTCATCATTAAGTACTAAATATTCACTAGAGGTGTCTAAATTTTACAAAACATGTACCTCTTTACTCTTGCGAGAGGCGCTCGGTTAACAGGAGAGCAATTTTCTGTTCAGTGCACTAGCTTGTATACCTCACAATAATGCCATTGTTTATTGCTTTCTATTGAAATAATGTTGCGTCAAAACAAAGGGCATTGTTGCATTCATTATTCAAAATAATGAAATGAAAAGCTTAACTTCCCACATTTATGAACAAAAAGTGGTATAAAAATAGTTTGTTCGTAAACATGTATCTACCCTCTATAATTAGTGTAATGCACATTTGCTTTCAGTATTTCATTAATGTATCTGAAATATAATTTTCAGTCTGCCATATTTTTCTTCATCTTTAGTAAAGGATAATAACGAGTTACATATGGCCAAGTAAATAATAATAACCACACTCACAAAAACCCACAAAACTTACAAACTCACAAAAAAACAGGAGCATTGGGCAGTTGATACAATCCGTTATTTGAAACAAGATGATTCGTCCTTCTCCAATATATAAACTGAATTCATTTCTTCATGCTTCAAAAATAAATTGTAGGGTTAACTTAGGGATAGTGATAAATATAATTTTCATTTCTTTGAATGAAAAAGAATTCGGGGCCCCAATTCAGTCGAGGCCTGGGGAAACGTTCCCCGGCTGGCCTCCCCACTTCTAGTCACCGCTGATGGAAACTCTTATATTTAAGTTCGTTGTTTTCGTTCATATCTTCGTAATATTATTTACGTAAGCGTGTTTACAATGAACTGTAGACATTCCATATACAAGTACACATACGTATACGCAGAGAATTACTAAAATTAAGGGCAGATAAATAACAAGTCAAAATATAACTAAAATGAAATTTACAAATGAAGGCGCACTGATTGCTTTGCTTATCACTCTCTGTTGCGAAATTGACACAATACACCCTCCATCAATAAACAATTTACCTTCATTTGGGAGTGGGTACTGACAAAATTTTGTGAGTTGCTAGGGCACTGAAATTTGTTTGATTTTGTAAACCTGATTTTCTAAATGTTAATTCTTGGTATCCTCTAAAGATAACCTATCATACGGGAAACTTTAAAATACCCTAAAGTTATCATTATTTTAAAAAAATATAATTGTATTATGAGAATAAATATACTTAGTAGTGTGTGAATATATTTGTGTTCTTTATCTATGGTTTTATCTCATATGTTATTGTCAGTCAGACAGAGTCGTTGCGTAATTTATGAAAAAGCAGATAATTACTGACTTTTTATTTGACATAAGAGCTGTCATATTTAACTGCTGAAAGGCAACTCAAATAATATTGCTCGTAATAAAGTATTACAGTTGTAGATAAATTTGGAATCTCAATTTTTAAAGTATTTTGTGTGAATTGGATGTTTTATTAATCTTAGTGAGTTTTTGGTAAGAACTAAATTATTTCCTCAAACAGGTATGAATTACACAATAGACAAAAAAAATAGATATGGAAATAATAAAATAACCCTGGATTATTACTCTTTATTTATAAAGAAAATTAAATATTTTTTAACTAAAACTCAATTTGTGCTAAGTAAGAACATATGTAGTAAGAAAATATGTTCGGATTTAATAAATTAATCACTATCAACGTTTCAATTGTGTATATGTAATATTTCAAATTGATTTTGCTAAAATCAATCTAAACAAATTTCTGTATAGATGTCCTATATAATCGTTTAAAGTTTAAACCTGTTTTACACAGTATATTGTGCATAAAATTTTCCTAACAAAAAAATAAGACTGTTCAGAATGGGCAATCCTTGTATGAAAAAAGATTCCTTTTTCTGTACAAAATATGTACAAGATGATCACATAACTGCTGGTAGAATTACTATACTTGACACCATCATGTCGACAGCATCATACTTGACACCATCATATATGCCAGCTCCATGTTTCCGAATTTGTGGTTAGGTTAGGTATGGGTTTCCAGCGGTTGTGTTTTCCATTTAAAGCCAGTCCTGATCCATCTTCGTAAGTAATCGAGAACCAAACAACAACTACGTTATGAAATATCCCGAGTAATATAATGAACACGAAGTCAAGCCGTGGACCACACTCGATCTTTTCTTCTTAATTCTAGACCTCTCCCTTCAGAAGAGGTGGCTCAGGACATTAACTGATGTCACTGATGTCGCAATGCCTCTGATCGGGACGCCCTGGGCTCGTGTCTCGACGGTGGAAGGATTTTTGACACCAGCTAGATAACTAGATCAAATTCTGTCGCGGTCTCGGGGAGAAACCTAGCTTCCAGCTGCTCCGATCCGTAGTTTTCTGTGGTTTCTCCGATCAACACAAGGCGAATGTCAGAGCAGTACCCTATCAAACGGGCCACGGACCGCCAGCAACCTTTCCTTCCACTTCGTTGTCTTAACCTCACCCCTTTCTTACACATACACTAGCATACACTACGCCATCACACATACCGGGAGACCGGGAGAATGTTTCGAGAGTTTTCAGCTTGCCCCGTCAGGGGGTGATGCCCCGCTTGTCGGAGATAACTGGTTGGGAAAATCTCCGGATCTCGCGAGAGACGGCGAAAGATCACCGACGCCACTTGCGATGAAACCTTCCAGTGCGCTTACGAGAGCGATGACCTGTCTGTTGATGAGCCTGGAATCTGTAATCAATCAATGAACCCGAGGTCGGAGCCGGATCTCTCGTTCCAGCAATTTCGCCACCACTGGGAATATAAGATTTCCCGACCTAATAACTAGAGCAGTTGACGCGCTTTGAAAAAAGTGGTGGTGCCAGAGAAGGGCACAGACTTTCTCGATCTAGTTAGTTTTCTAATGTCTGCAGTACCAGTAGTTGTATTTAATTACATGTAGAAAAAATATACAAAACACGGCAACTATTTTTGTGCTGATTATTTGTCCAAACGTTCGAAGGAAATAGTGGCCGAACAGGCTATAGGAGGGAACTCCCGCTCCATCGGCTGCCTTCCACAGCAGCTGCTTCCTGCCGCGCCTCGAGGACGAGCGCCAGGGAAAGTTGAGGCGAGACTCGTTTGCGTTAGCGACTCCTACGCTAATAAACAGAGTGACGCCTTCCTCTCGGCAAAGTTGCTCGCAACTGCTCCTGAGGGAGCCGTGCACTCGGAGAGATTGAAAATATAAAAGCCGTAAAGATGGATGGAAGCACCTTGAGCCCGGTGGAGCACCGCCGGACGCATTCACGTCACTCGCGATGCGAACGCGAGGAGCAGAGTTCGACGGGTCGCAAGGGAACCTCGAAGGGACGTTGCTAAGAGCGGACGAAAGCGACTGCTCTCGATGTCACATCCCGACTGGCAATACGTTCCTTGAAAACAAAAATTATATTCCTATGTTGCCAAATTAGTTCTATATAAGGTAGGGTTATAATTAAGTAATCCGTTTTCCCATTTAAAATGAAAATATAAACTTTTTTAGAATGAAAATATAAAAAAGAATCTTTGAAACGGAAGCACAAAATATGTGAATTTATCATTCGATTATGTTGTACTAGCAACATGCTTTCATAAAAAATTTCTGCAAAAAGATTAAGGCCTTAATATAATATTAAGTATAGGTATTAAGATCTATGAAAAGAAAATAATAGCATTCTGATATTTGAACTTATTTTTCCATTAAAACAACTCCAAATAAACTGAGATAGCTTTCATTTCTATATTATCAAATTGTATTATTATGGGAAATTAATGGATAATGGCTGATGCAGAAAAATGTGGAAATGCCAGTCAGTGATCTTGATGTTAATGGAAAGAGTATTCATTCGTGAAGAAAAAATATATCTTCAGTTTAAATATATACGCATGTTTGTTAAATATGCAAACGTTCTTAAGTTAAAGTCAGAAATATGGACACATTACACATTTGGCGAGATCCCGGAGTATCTACTGTTTATAGAGGCTCCTTCACAGCTTCCATCTAATAATTAATAGTTCTCACACACATTTTGTTGATATCTAGTTTTACTCATTTTATCACTCTGCAATAATTTTGTTTCTTTTGTCCCGTGAGTATATTAGTATTGATTTTGATAATGAATAAGACAATTTCTTCGTAGAAGTGCGTCAACTGTATTGTGAATTCTGGCGTTTATCTAAGACTAGTAATTCTATAAACTCCGTATTAAGAATGTTTTAGGACTTATTTGATTGTAATAAACGACTTACATCTCAAAGAAGACCAGTGTTGATGGTGTAACTTTTCTGAGAAAATTTACGTTAAACCGTAGGAGATATGTAAAAGGGAATATATAAGATGATGTTCGATACTAGGAGAAGTGTGTGGCTCAAGACCAGTGAAACAACAGAGAAATGTGAAACGTAGTACGAAGCGTTATCGTATCCGATAATGCCACGCCTGAGAAATTCTGTGTGAATGCGGCTCTCTCGGGAAGATCTTTTGGCGCCGCCGCCGCCTTCGCAACTGCTTCCCTGGTTATTGCCGGCATCGCTCTCCCGCCCTCCTTCCTGCGCCGCTGCTGCGGGCTGCGCCGCGAGGAGGCTTTCACCCCGACCGCGTTGCGGTTTGTCGCCCCCACATCTCCTGCTCCTTGCATTAGCGCTGTCTTCAGACGTGTACCGCCTCTTCATCGCAGACGCTACCTCGCATCCGCCTCTAAAGAGAATCTTTGCCTTGTATTCGCACTAAATCTTAAATTTCTATAGACTTAGAATGTCATCTGTTGCTCTTCTTTTCACCTCAACATTTTTGCATTGCTGGTCATCCTCTGACATTTCCAGATCAAATACAATATCTAACCGTTTCTATTGCATTTTTTCTCAATTCTGTAATTCTTACAGCACAGCGCACCGTTATTACAAAATTAATTTTTCTCTGAAGTACATCTCTGTATTGTTTACAAATGCAATAAAACAGCTAGTACAGACTTTCAATTTTTGAATATTTGAATATTCATTTGTGGAACATAAATTATTGAACTTTAATTGATCGATTTGAATTTATTTAAATTTTATTGGTTGTTTGGAAAATGATCTACTGTAACGTAAATAATATTCGTAGAATGCGTCAAATTTAGGCAAAAGGATGCTGTATTTAAGAGTAAATAATACATGAAATTCCAAATAAAATGGAAAAAGACTCTTGGAAAGCAAACGAAGGAAAAAAATAACAGTATTACATTAGAAAATGAACGATACATTGGAACAGAAGTGCCATATAGTAAAGAGCCGAGAAAGAAACAGTGCGTTAGAGAAAATATTTGAAAGCATTAAACAGGATAAAACGAGATGTACCCTTGCCACCAGCTACAACCACGCCGCCACTCAGCAAGTTAAAGGATTCTGCGCTTACGTGTCTGGAACTGGTGAATAAACTTTTAAGGCAGCCGCAACTCAAGACACTGCCCGGAATTACCATGGCTTTCCACGGGAGGCGAGCGAGACAACGGCGCCGGCAACGACGACGTTGGCGGGGGCAAGCGCGTAGGCGAAGTGGGGGCGAGGGCGCCGGCGGAGACGATGGTGGAGGCGGTGGCGGCTGAGGCGAAGGTTAGGGCGCAGGCGGGGACGCCAGCAGGGACGGCGCCAGAGACGAGAGGTTAGGGCGCTAGCATAGAGGGTGGCGGAGGCGAGGACGGCGGCGGACGGCACGGCGAGCGTCTCGGGAGTAGAATTATGATTCCGGAGGGAGAGGCCAGGGCATTAATAATATTAACAACGCGGACATAAGGGAGGCGGCGGGGTGGACGGCGAGGGGCGTGGCGGGGCGTGGCGGGGCGGGAGCGGCGGAGCAGGGCGACGAAGGCGGCGGTGGCCGGCGAGCGATGAGAGTCTGCGCACTCTGGTGGCGTTCCCATGAATCACGGCGCCATTGTGAAGCGGCGGGGCGCGGCGAACAATGCAGATACTTCCCTGTGATGTGTAGGAGCAGGATAGGCAGTAAAATATTGGCCTACATACATACAAACACGGCCCCGCACTGGCCTCACCAAGGGCAGCGGAGAGGGGGAAAACGCGAAAAAAACAAACGAACACATCCTCTCACCGGGTTTAGTAAAAATATTTCACTGCATAGTATATGTGAAAGAGCACAGATAATGCTGCTTGATGTTCTCTTCTTTTTGTGGTCCAAGGTCTCCCCTTTTATCGTAAACGGGCACAATGCACTAATTTCAAGCGATGAACAATAAGTGGCGAACTGAAATACGATCAATAATGTTAATGGTAACGCCGAAGGTGCTTGGTTCCCACTTACATTTTATGAGATATAAGTGCCCTAAAAATGTTACATCCCGTTTTCTGGTTAAGATATTCTACTAAATATATATTCAGGTATTAATGTTCAAATCAGACACTGAATACTGTGTAAATAAATAAATATACATAGTAGTAAACACAATTACAAGGAACTTACCAAATCAATAAGAAAGAATAATTTAATAGAATCGGAAAACGTTTTAAATTTATATTCTTTGTAAGTAATTAGAAATTATTTAATGTTTTTCATTTCACAAAAGAAAAACAAAAATGAAAATAATTTAGTTTCAGAAATAAGATTGATTCAATAAATTATTTTTTCATCGAAGAAGCTCAATTCAAGTGGTGTTTGGGAATTAAATTCAAGTTGTGAAAACTAACTGTGATTATAAAATGTATCATATCATGGAGCAACATTATAATTTTCTTTAAACTTACATTTTTCTTAGGGATTGTAATCAGGAAATAAAAGAAAATAAATTAAATAAACCAATAGATTAATAAATCCCCTTAGCCTTCTTTAAACCAACATTTTTCTATTGAGGTTATCTCATATTTCTTTAAAACCATTGTTGGAGACCTAAATGATTCCAGATTCCCCTCCTGGCTTTATTTCGTGTACTAGATGAAGACGCGCTTCAAATCTCTCAAGAGTCTTTGACAATCTTTCTTGTTCATTTCAGAAAAATACGGATCTGATGTTCAGATACTTTTGTATTTTTGGTTTGGTTCATGTTTGTTGTTGAGGTAAGATATTGTTTGTAAAATAAACTTATAAAAACTTGGACTTTGTTGAGATTCTTCAATAAACAACTCGGATCAGTATGAATGTTTCTCATTCGGTTTTAGCAAAGCCTACTAATAATTCAAACATATTTTAGTGTATATTCAAATCAGAAAGCATTTCAAGCCAAAGATAATATTTTTCTAGAATTAATGAGAACTTAAAATTAAGAGACGGCTGCCTCAGAAGATACTGTTTACTACCTCGAGTGTAATGAATATGTGGTACTTGAACAGCAAAAATTAGACACCCGTGAAAATTGATTTCTTTTTCTGTGTCGCATACGTCGGAAGACATTCTGGCATGACGTCGGAAGCACCTCTACTCAAATTTGTAGTAATGTATACAAATCGCCATTGATGAAAATATTAACAACGCAGCAATTATCAGAAATTCAGAGTTAACAGTGAATATCGGACTAATGCCACCTGTATAACTGTATTTCACTATATTCTTCCAAAAAGTGTAAAGAAAAATATTCTCCAACAGCACACATTTTTTCGCATGATTTGAAAATTGTTACGTGATATATTGTAATTTATGCCTTACGAAAAACGCTATTATAACTTGAAAAAGTCTAATTAAAACGATTCGCCTCTCGAGATTATCTGTATTTATTTCCATTGACAGGAAGTGTAGTCATTTCTTAGTTTTAGAAATGAAACGAACATGAATAAATTTAAATTTTACAATATTTACAGAAGGTAGTACAGAAAAGAAAGAGTAATTACACGCAAGCCTACCTTTATTACATTTGAAGTGAGTTTTCAATTCTTTAATACTATAATCAGCGATTAAAATCTTCTTAACGTGTACACGTGTGTTTGTTAGTCCGAAATTAATATTTATTACCTTCGTTCAATCAATTTCATTTCATAAAATATTATCTGAATCATACAGTCATTATAACCGAAAGCAGTGGGATGAATACGAAGAATTTTGAAACCTGTGTTCCTATTTTCCGACCTGGCAGCTCCTTAAATGAAGCGTGAGAAATTCAAATTTACAATTCCTTAATTAATCATCAAAATTGTAGTTTTTTTTGCAGTTTTAGAACAATTAGCGTTTTTAACCAAAATGAGATATGTGTCATTGTCTCAAACATCCTTCACATTATTCAACAACAAAATTTAATCAAAACAATGGAGCCATTTTTTTAATTTTGAAAATTGGCCGGAGGATTGATGTTATATTCATGTTATGTTTATACTTACAGAATTAAAGTATCGCTTTCCAATTCAAAGAGCCGCAACATGAGCCAGATCAACTAATTCGGAAGTATCAATTTTGGAGGAAATTGGCTGAACGGTTTACCCCTAGCGTTGGTCACAAATGGACGGACAGGGAGAGAGACGTTTTGCCGTCAGTCAATTTTTCGGTAAGCTGGACCCACAAAACGTGCATTATGGCTACACCAGATGTTGTAGTTGCTTTGTTTTTAATTTCGCAACTGATTTTATGCACTTTTTAAACCCTAGATTATAAAAGTGACTTACAGCAAACATTGTTACAAAGGCACAGTTTGACAGACTGGTTTGGGTGAAAATAAAGAAAAAATCATTTTTACTACAACGCTAAATTAATGGATTGCACGCGTATTATATAAAGTTGCAAAATACATTTTAAAGGCATTTGATGATGCACCTAAATGAATTGACTTTCAGAGCAGAAACTTGCTAGGTAAAGTCCACACGTGGCTTTTGAGAAGCGTCCGCAGAAATACCTTGCCATGTGACCTTATTTATGATCGCCATCGTCCCATTATTATAGCCAATTGTTCAGAACAAAACTTAAATGCTGTAAGCCAAGGCGTTTGTAGTCATTATTTACTATATTAACCAATAAAGCGCCAAAATTATTACTGACGTAACTTCACAGGTGCAGTCTACTGGACGACGCGAGTTAAAATGTCATATACCGGAAATAGGCACGCGGGTACCGTTAGGTGTATTACGCTCGCCAGCCTCACAGTGAAGTACTCAGAGTTTCTGGAACGGGGAGTGAGAGGCAGGGGGGAAGCCGTCGGTCCTAGTTGTGTCGCCTGACACACGACGCTTTTGTAATGTAGGGTTAAAGGCAAGAAAGCAAAACTGGAGCCACTTTCGAGAAAAATTTGAAAATGTTCCAGGAGCTTCATGTAAAGTAAACCTAAATTTCAAAGAACGGGTTTCAAAATCGCAAAGCTTTGAATCTCGCCAGATCGATCGGCGAGTATCCATTTTGGAAAAGTTCTCGTGTATTTTTAGGCGGTGTTTAGAAATGGTATTTAGAAATGGACGGACGGCGCTTGGAATAAGCCAAGGGTTTTCTGCATCAGGGGACACCAATGTGCGTTTCTGTTGAAATCTCGAAGTCGATTACATACATTTTTCTATTCTAAATGTATTACTACGTATATACATAGGTATACGCGACAGTAAAACCGTCTGATGCCCTGTTATAGGGAGAGCAGACATACGAAGTTAAAATGAAAATTCCATAATTTTGAGAAATATTGTGATTATGGTATGAAGATATTATGGCGTAAGGGTATTAAAGGATATTGAGTAATATTTTTATGTAACTGTTCGAAATATTATATTCCCAACTTGATATAAGAGAACAGGCGAGGATTCTTAGAAATAATTATACCAACAAGAACATCGAACTACTTAGGTCTCTGGAGAAGGGACGTACAAACAAAGGAAACCAGATACACTCATCCCAAAGTCTATTTTTGATAAAAAAAAAAAGAAACCTCTTAAAGCTCATATTTCCACCCAAGTTTTTAAAGGCAGAATTTTCGCGCAATTACCTCCCTCCTCCTCCCGATCTCCCTTCACACAATGCATAGGTGACCTGAAAAGTAAAATCGCCAAACTCCCTTCTGCGAGCGCGAGCGAACGATGGCGAAGCCTTCCAACTTCGGCGCCATCGACCCTCAGGCGCAAAGAGCTCTAAGGAATGCGATGAAAGGTATCGACACTCCTCCTCCCCCCCCCCGCTCGCGGCGCCTCATCCCGTCGCCCCGGAAGCGTCTATTGGTTTGAGGCGCTCACAGTGTCCGAGGCGCCTGAGTTATTTGTCTCATATTTCATCGCGCGCATCACGGCCAGAGGAGCGCGGCGCGACCGCCCGTCTGCGCCACCGCGGCGCGTTTTAATAACTCTTTTGTGCGTCATGCGCTGAAGTGGGGCTTCCGACCCAAGTATCGATTAGAAGCGGTTTTGTTTTACTTAAGGAATGGCTTTAATAAGTTTGCCTTGTTTTATTTCGTCCACATGGAAAAGTCTTATGGTCGTTCTGTAATTGTTGAAAAATACTTGGCTTTTGAATTATTGGTTAATTGGGATTTTGGCGTTCCATCTTCAAATAATAAAATATTTTATGTGTTAATTCGGCTACATGTAATGATCACTACTGCCTACGTAGAATTGAACGTGCATGTGTTCTTGTATTCCGGAACACCTACCCCCACTACCCTACCAATATTAATTGGATTAAGAATAAATTCTTGCAACGAGCGTTGAGACAAACGCTGATAACCAGAAATGTTTGCTTCAATGTAGTGGAAAGTAATTTGCATTGTAAAACGAACTACAGATTTGCTATAATACTTCTGTTGATGAAATAACCAATCACTCCTCTTGCTTCTTGCTAAATGAGACCTCAAGAAACGACGATAATATCAGTTTCTCAGATAATGATATTACTATTAAGCAAATGAATCTAAAGTTAAATTTACTGCTTTATATAATTTATTAATGAGCAACTGCAACGTTTCCATTATACGTAAAATAGAAAGCTAGTTGAAGTAAAATAATAGAATTGAATGGTTTTTATTTAATTGCTTTTTAAATATGTCTACATTTGTAGTGCCATTTTAGTAGTGCCTTGCAAATGTGAGTTACACATTTTCGCCCATTAATTCTAACAATTTCAGACAACATATTCATGGTGGTTCATAATGGTGGTTCATAATATCTACATATAAAATTAGCTTCTATATAAGTAAATCTTTTATCACACAATATCTCTGTCGACACTTAATTGTCCGAGGTACCGAATTCACTTCGTTTGCTCAAAGAATCAGAAACCAATTGACTTAATTGTACTCCTGCTCATCACTTTCGTTGTTCGACGCAATTCATATTTCATCACAATATTGTTTTATATTTAAATATAAATGTGTATTTATATTTGACTTACCGTAACTTTTTCATTTCCATTCAGTTCTATTTGTTAATAAAAGGAGTACAAAATACTACTTGTTTGGATAGATACGATAAGTATGTTATGTACAGAAATATTTTTGCATTGCATTTGCATTGAAGAGTAGATTTTGTTTCTCTTTGACTAGAATATAAAAGTGAAAGTTTTTAGAGGTTTCAGAGAGTAAGCGAGTGATAGAGAATTTAAATAGATTTTTTTCGGTGTTGTGAAAACAACTAAATTTAGTGCAAATATACGATACCGGGGCAGAAACGTATTTGCAAAAAATGTTTGTCCGACGTGCCTCCAGGAAATGCAACTGAAAGAGAGGAAAGTAATTCGTGATGGCCAGCAGTTGGTGGCAGAAAGAACCGTGAAGATACGTCAAGAGTATCAGAAATAAAAAAAAAATCTCTTAGTTTGGCGAGAGCAGGATAGGAATAGGGCAAATATTATTTATAACGTTTATGTCGGTGATGGAGAATACAAATGAATATATTTATGAGTGATAAAGGTATTGATAATCATACAGTAACCGGCTGGAAAAGTTTCTTTAGAGAGATTTGTATGGAAGCTGTGGGTAAACAAAACGTGAGATTAGGAGGAAAACCTATAATTGTAGAAATAGACGAAAAAAGAATTGGATATAGAAAGATCGCTCCGTGTTGGAGATAGAAAATGCGCGCAATAACGCCGTAAACCTTTACAAAAATGATTTTACAGCTTGTGCTTGTTCTTTAAAAACCTGACTCAATTGATTTCACAAAAATTTCTAGACGGGGATGATACATATGAAATCAACATCAAATGTGGATAAAGGAACATAATGTATAGGCATCCCCACGAACAAGCATTCACATTTTAAAATTTGCGGATATATTTTTGGGAAAAGCAAGACCTGTAAAGATCATTATCAGAAACAACATCATTAAGCGATGAAAGAAGTCCAACATCAACATCAGCAGGAAAACACTCCATCTCGAGGAAACGATATTCGGGCTAACTTCAAGAAAACAAACGTCAGTTTTGCACAAAGAATGACATTTTCATCCATTCGAGGTTTAAACACAGTTACAGAAGGTAAAAGGAATAAGGAAATTTGTCAGCTGAGCACTTCTGAGCAAGATGGAAAGCAGCAGCAGCAAGTCTCTTTCCTCCAGGAGTCCTCGGAAATATTTTCTTCATGTGGACTTCAGTGTGGAAAAACATTCAATTTTAATAATTATGGCGTGTTCTGCCAATTGTGTCAAAAGATGTTTCACAAATCATGCCTTTCCTCAGAAGATTCTGTAGAGGACAGAAGAATTCATTTGGTATAAAATGTTTAGACTTATTAAATGACTGAAGATTAATAAACTAGCAGTAACAAGCCAATTGCGTTCAACAATGCTATTCAACATCTTTGGGATTTGTACACTCCATTTTTCTGAGTACCTATTACTATATTGCCAAGTGCCCACGATAGTCATGAAACTACCCATAACTGTTTTTTCCGCTTTATTTTAATATTACATTTTATAAAATGTAAAGAATCATGTTCAACTATTTAAATTACAAGCCTCTTAAATGTACATAAATTCAGAGTAATTCGTAAATGTATAGTAATTCATTTTCCATCTATGAATTTTCTATTGTTAAAATAACAATTATTCATGGCATAAACCATATTGGTTGCCCTTAAAGTTCCAATCACTGTGTGCTCTTCCCATTTGTAGTTTTCAATATTGAACCTCATGGAACTTGCACCAAATAATCCTGTCAGCCGTCTTAAAGTTCACGTGTTAAAACCCGCGTCTCAATTCTCCCGTTCTCTTCATTCTCTTCATCCTTTAGCACCCTTTAGCTTAGTGACTTCGCGCGAGTGCTGTCAATACAGCAAAACTGCCGTTACAGAATATGTATTCAATCTTCACGGACGATTGAAATAGTCTGACCAAGAAGAAATGGGAACATGGATCATGCGAAGAGGAAGAAAAGAGAAAAGATGGGAAATGAGTAACTAGACAAAAAGGAAAAAGAGAGTGAAAGAGAAAGGGATAGAGAGGAAGAGATGTAGCGGTAGAAAGATGCACACAGAGGAAGAGATCCAGATAGAATGATGCAAATTCGAAGAGGGACATACAACAACCAAAACAATATAGGAAGATACGGAGGGAGGGAGATTGATAAGAATGTGGGAGAGAGAGAGAGGGGGGGGAGAGAGCACTAGAAGGTGGAGAAGGCAATGGTGTGGGTTGCGACAGTAAGTTGTCGCCTGGAAACAGAATCCTCTGCGATAAGACTATCTTGAAGGAGATGGTGGAGGTGGTGTGGGCGGCGAAATCGCCAGGGTGGAGGAGAGGCACAAGAGTAGTGCCGTCAGACGAACAGACGAACGTAGAGGCGCACAGTGTCCCATTTACCAGATGGTGGACACAACAGTCCTTCGTCTACCGGTGAGTACCATGTGCGTTCTGTGAACAGGTCATGTTCTGTCAACGAATAAAGGCAATTAATTAATGAGCTCATATTCCGAGAAGAAAAAAATTATTGTGATTTTAACCACCTTCATGCACAAAGAAATATAAGTCACTGAGAATCTGGAAATTGAATGAATCGATTGTTGTACTAGCGGCCGCTTCTTTGTTTCTCTTTAGCGAAAGTATACAGTGCTTCATCGTTTCATGTTCTCAGAAAATTGAATATTGTTTAAACGAAAAATACTTGACAGCTATCTTTAATTTTGTATCGCTTGTCTATAAGTTATTAAGCAACTCCGTGCCCCGATTCTGAATATCCTATGACCGACTATTGATGAAGTGGATTGGAGATGGATTGTCGAAAGACATTATTTTGTCACAATACAACGCGCATCTACCTACTGCCTCTCAAGCTTTCCCAAATCTGTATTCCGAGGTGTCAGGGCAGACGGAATACATTTTTGATACTGATACATCAAATTATCATCTGTTTGATTCTCTTAAAATGCTGTTAGATGACGAAAATTTGACTTCCATTAACAGGTATTGAAGCAGAGCATACATGACATGCTGCTGAGTCAAAAATTCTTTTTTATGAGGTTCTAAGATCAACAAAGTACATTGAAAAACAAGCTACTTATGTTTAAAAAAATGTATTATTGAAATATTTGAACTGTTGTAATAAACTATAAACATTGAATACAAATTCGTATTCACATATCCTCGCCTATTGAAAACTTCGTAGCTAATAAGTCATGAGTCCTGATAGAGTAGATCATTAATTGATTTTCCCTCGCTGGAGAGCGATATCCGGCGCCGACTTTTGTTAGCTAATGAGATTTCTCACCCTCGTATCTCCCTTCAGGAAGGCCTCGCCCCAGCTAAGACAAGCTCTAAGCTCCCGAAGGAGGAGGGCATGGAAGGGGAAGAAATGACGCTCGAGGTCTGTGGTCCATTTGTTAGGGTAGTACTCCGGCCTAGTATTGATCGGAGGTGACGGGAAACCACCCATCAGAGCCCCCGGCTGCTAGGATTCTCGTGCAGACTCCGGATGAACTCGGCCTCTCGATGGAACTAGAGTCGATAATCCTGCCAGCGTTAGGTCTCGAATCCTAGGACTATCTGCCCAGAAGCCCGGGTAGCCGAGATAAGTAAAGCGGGAGCGCTCGAACTCCCAATGCCCACAGTTGGAACGGATATTCGTGCTGTTGGATTTCTGTTCTTAATCAACATATTTCCCATAAATCATCTCTAGATTTACAACTTTAGTTGAAGTAAACGACACTGCTCTAGAAGTTGCTTGTCTTTCGAGAGAGACATAATTCGCCATGTGCGTTGAGGAGAAAATGTAATATGTGCGTTTAAGTCCCGTGCCATTCTTGATATAATT
Organism: Gryllus bimaculatus; assembly: GCA_017312745.1. Taxonomy (NCBI): domain Eukaryota; kingdom Metazoa; phylum Arthropoda; class Insecta; order Orthoptera; family Gryllidae; genus Gryllus; species Gryllus bimaculatus. The sequence goes on along the minus strand of BOPP01000087.1, from coordinate 3,174,832 downwards.
TAAAGAGAAATAAATAGAAGGGAAATCACAAAACCATTTAAAATTAGTGTGACTAATAATTGCCAACCCTAGTGATAGGGCGGTTCCACACTGAGATACAAAAGTCAATTCTATTGGTTCAATTCCGGCTGGAAACGATAGATTTCCAAAGAACAAATAAATTATCAATGTGCCAAGGTGTTTTTGTATCACCTAAACGGACTCAGGCTAGTTATCCAGCAATCTGAATTTATGGAAATCATTATACAAGATCTTACATTCGCACAGGTGATGAAAAGCGCAAGTTACTCATAAAATGAACGAGGCATGTGCGAAGTCAGTTTCTGGCGGCGAATACGGCAGTCAGAAAATGGTAGCTAGCATTGTGATACTCATTAGATAGTAGTGGAGTACCACTTATTTCGGAGATACACCAATGGAAAACGTTATAGACTCTGGTCACAAGACCAAAATAATAACAATAACATCAATTGAAGTGGTTTATTAATCCCCAGCTGATAAGGTGCCAAACATTACCAAAGAGAGTGTATTTTCTAGTGACAGTGGTAGACCAGTTTTGGACTGAAATTGCTAACAACAATTCTAGTATATATCACTGAGTGTCAACCATTATTGTTTCAAATTTGAAAATACTTCTTTGAATTCTATTGTTTTGTACAATATGTATATAAATGTAAAATAATAAATAAAATTGCGTAAGAAATAATGTAAATAATTGTGATGTAAAATCATGATTGTTTGCTAAGAATCTGCTGGTTGCTCCGTCAATTGTAAATTGAAACAATAATCGAACACCAAATGTAAGAATTGTGCCCCTTGCAGTAAGAGCACGCGCCACTGTGCGGAGATGGCGCTGACGGAGGCGGGGGTGACGTGACGGTGGCGGCGGCGGCGGCAATTCACGGGGGAGATTAGGGCCGCGCCGCCGCTGCGGGGGTGGGTGGGGGTGGGGCGCAGGAGGTTTAGCGTGGCGATAAGGCGATCCGCGCTCGTCTCGCGCTGTGACAGCAGCCAGCTAATCCCTCGTCGCGGCGGAGAAATAGGCAAACAAAGTCGCCGGGAGCGACTCGCGAACCGTCGGCGCCGCCTGCGTCAAACGGCTGCGCGTCTTTCGCGCGGGGAGGGGGGAGACACGACGACTGGATCTGAAGAGCACGTGACTCAGTTGAGGACAGTTTGGTGGGCGTACTGGAGTGTTGAGGAAAGAGCGGGAGAGAATAATGTGTGAGTAGAGAGCTGGCAATTGAAACAAGAGGAAACAGATCTAGCCAAATTCAAGACGATGAGATGATGGAGAGGCAAAATATGGCTAACGGGAAACAGGAAGGAAAGAAGAAGAATTGCTTGAGTTAAGATAAAGAGATGAAATGGTTCGGATAAACTTCACTCAGCGAGATGTACGTCAGATTATGATGCAGCAAAGAGAAGGTGAGAAGGGGATAATGTTAAAATGGAGAACAGAGAAGGTAAAAGTCGTTAGCAACACGTAGTAGAGAACTGGACAAACTAATACCTAGTTGGTGATGACACTGATGAGTCAAAGACAAGAACCCTCTCTCCTCCAGACTCTTGGCTGAGACAAAGTATTCGCTGATAGGCGATTGGATGAGGCTAAATCGATTTTCGGAACGAAGTGTGTGCGAAGCTATGGTGAGATGTAAGCGAGATGATAGGGAGTTTGTTAGCGTCAGCACTATCGATCTAGTGCGCATGTGCAGAAGATCGATAGTGCTTTAACGCACGAGGTGGCAGAAACTCCCTTATGAAACCAGAGCGAGACACAGTCGGGCAACTGCTAAGACGATGCCGAAGCAGAGATGAGCCTTGGCACAGGGGGAAGAGGTCGGACGCAGCGGACGGTGAGCCAGTGCGCGGGGGCGTGGCTGGGACTGTCCGCCGTGCAGGCTGCGCTATGAGAGAGAGAGAGCTGTAGGTGATGGGGTGAGACGTTGGCGAAGGCAAGACTGAGAGGGGTGAAGGGGGCTTTGCGTTGCGGGGGGGTGGAAGCGCGGGTGGGGGTGGGGAGTCGGAACGCGACCTGCGGCGGCGCCGTTGAGCTGCGCCGAAGGCCGTACTGGCGCGAGATATTGCCGTTTTGCCGGACTGTTTTTCGCTGCGTCTGCTGGGAGGAGTTTGAGTGTAATTTCCGACACTTCGAACTTGAGGATTAGCAAAACTTACATTTATCCTTAATACATCGACGATTCATTATTCCCTCTTAATATAAAGGGTGTTCCATTTTTTGTCATAAATTTAATAATTTAAATAATTTTCATTCACTGATGTAGAATTTTTTATAATATACAGATTACAATATATATATATATATATATATATATATATATATATATGATATATGATAAACAAGTGTTTTTTTAATTTAACATTGTCCTGAAGATGAAATTAATGTTTTCATAACGTCGACAAACTAATAATAGGTTAGTGTTTGAATTTTGAATTTTTCATGCAAAATTACTGCTCCGGGAACATCCTTGAAACAGTATAAATAATGACAGAAAAATGTTAAACGCATCGAAAAATGTATTTTTATTCCAAACACTATTACAACTATTTTTTTACCCTTGTGCGATAATATATAGTATATATATATATATATATATATATAATATAATATAGTTCTAAGCATTAATTCTTAAAACTTTATCTAAGTTTTATGTTCTGATTAGTTTTTCTTGTTTATATTTTCTCTGTTGAAGCCTTGTTGCATTCAAATAAAATAATTGATGTGTTTCTTGCCACTAAATATTGCTTATTGAATTGAAGCAGTTTCATACTTGTCATCAATATTATCTTTTCCACTGTTTGGCAGCTATATATATGCTAAACGTCTTATCGAGCGTAATAAATTTTATTTTGATTTCATATTAGAAAATTCCGTTTCGGTTTTCTCAATGGAATAAATTCAAAATAAAATATAAAATAATTGAATAAATTTATTAGAATGGTTTAAATAAATAACAGTTTGAGTTAGTTTCCCTTGAGTAGTAATTAATTTCCTAAGTAGAAATATGTGTTATTAAGGGTGATATGAATTTAAAATATAAACATGGATCGTCAACTTACATTGGTGATGAATTAAAGAGATATCAGGTGTAAAAACATGGGTCTATAACTATAGTCTAGTAATATGATTTTTTCTTACCAAAAACTTATATTGCTATCTGAGATTTATCTGTTTAAGATTAAAGAATTTCAAAAAAGTTACTACTTTGTTTTCTGTGTGTTCTATCTTGGGCGACGTTGAACTTTGAAGTTAATCTAAGTCCTTCCTCCTTGTTCAACTTTTAAACATTAAGTTTCTTAAGTATTTCAGTAAAGATATTTTAGTACTTAAATGCAAACTTTTTAAACAAGAAGATCTTTTGTTGCTTATTTTTTCTTAGCGATATTACTGAAACGGTTTAGTTGTCATAAGATTGCTAACCACATTAAAGTACATTTAGGCACGTAACTGTGTTATGATATGGTTTTGCTGTAATCTGCACTGAGCTTTTGCAAGGCGCCTGAACATTTGCACCTAGTGGTTCCATGCGTTTCCATCCACCGATCGTCGTCCGAAGTAGAACCCCAATGGCGGTCGGAACAATACACGTATCGCCACCGCCGCCCGCCCGCCGCCCCGCCCCGTGGCAATGCGTTGCTGTCGACTTGGGTCTCACCCCCGCCGGGCAGCGCATCAGGACGATTTCCAGATTCGGGTGGCGTCTGTCGGCCCTGCGTCCAATAACGCCCCCTGCACGGTGTCCCTCGTCACCATCGGAGATGCGAGTTCGATTCCCCTCTGCTCTCTGCTTCCGTCCCTGAGTGCGGGTGCAATCCGCGCCACTGGCTGGCTGGTGTCCGGTCTTCCTTACGGTTCCTGCCTTCTCTCCTTCACTACTTCTGCTAGTGTCATAGCCACCTCACTGTCGCTCCTTCCATCCCACGAGATTCTCCAGAGCCGTGCTCTTTTGTAGATTTAGTGATGAGTCTAGTTGGGGCGGTGCTTCATGCGTATCTTGTTCTATTCCCTCATTTTCTATGTCATCTCAACCAACTGATGCTGATATCCTCTATAATTTCAGCTTAGTTCCATTCTTTTTTTGATTGTGTTTTACCTCTTGTTATGCGGCCGCGCATCCGATGCGAGGGTTTTTACCCTCCCTGTTCGTCTTGTATCAGCTCCGAACATTCTCTTCTCTCTTCTGTAATTATGCATTAATTATTTTGAAAACTACATTTTGTTTGTTTTTGTGGTTGTGTCGAATGCCCACAGGACGCACCGTTCCATCGAGCTCCACAGCATAACCATCAATCCATATACGCGCTCCGGGAGAGAATGGTCAGGGCTCAACTGGAGTCATTGAGTCCTCTGACCGGGATGGGCATACGTTTCTCTTCTTTAACTAATTTCACAACTTGCAAACATTTACCTCAAACGCAATACCTACGTAACGTCCCGATGGGGGGTGCCACTATGGAGATACCTGGTTAGAGAACCAGAGTACCGGACAGTTTAGGTTGGGCTGGATCTTCGCCAACCAGAGGGGGGAAAGATACGTGACACCTTCGAGCAAAATAAAGACATGCATTACCTATTGGCTATTGACCCTGTTAGTAGACGTGCCCTGACGACTAACAATGTATCAATCGATCTTACCGCTCCCAGTGTTTACAACCATGCATGTCCATAACTCCGGTGCTGTTCCGTCGCGGCCGCCTAAAACGTGTCCACTCAATTTGGCCCTGAACGGCAATCAACTTTCTTGCCCTGTCAGTGCACCGATGCTATTCGTCATTTCATCGACATCTTACCGCTTAGCCTCGCACGCTCCTCCGAACCGAGTTGCCACGCCTTCCACGGGGCTGTTCCGCCGCAGCGCCCTGGCCGCGCGGGGGCCGCCATTCGTTCCTGTGGGCGGGGCTCTGAAGGGCGCCCGGAGGCCGGTGGCATGGCGCCGAAGGGCCATGGAGCGGGGCGGGCGTTTTGGCATCTGCAGAGGAAGCGGCTGCGCTGCGCTCTCCGTTCCCAGGCGACCCTCCCTCCTTCGGACGATAACGCTTTCATTTACCCAGCGGAAGCCTGGGAACTTCTCCGAGGAGCAAAGAAATGGCGCGTTTAGATTTTCCCTCTCCTTCATAAATATTTGCGAGGATTGTAGCGGCGTGGGGCGTCTGCTAGCAAACGTACTCGCTCTGCGACTGTTTTTACGTCGCGGATGAACTTGAATGCTCGTATTAATTTTTTGAAATTCTCCGGGAGGAACGTGATAGACTAGGAGGATGGCTGAGAGAAATAAGGAAAAGTCTTATCAGAATTCAATATAAGGCATAGAAAAAAGGGGATTTCCATTATTCTTTCGCAAATTCTGGGTGCAGAATAAGAATTCAGTAATCATTTGTATATCGGTTATCAAATTGTGATAGGAACACATCTTAGAGCATATTTTCGATATTATGGCGATTATTTCGATTTATGATGTAATATTTGTTTATTAAAATCCTGCTTAGCGTGAAAGAAAGCACTAAAAAGCCGGAAGACAAGATATGGGAAAAAGTAAAAAGCGCAACGATTGGATCATGTAAAAAAACTCCGGATAATTGAACTATTGCGTTGATAAGGAAACATTTGTAATTTAGAGAAGAATAATGGACATTTCGTAATAAAAAAGAGAATGTGTAATTAATACTATGAGTACAAAATACGACCATAATGCAAGTAGTATAATCTATTTCATATTTGTGGAGTATTCGTACAAATAACATTTCATAATGGTTTGTTCAAATGGTCACCCCCGAAATTTCTTCAAATTAAAAATTGCTGATGGTATTGACTGTATGCCATCTTCTTCCTTTTCCATTGTTTAAATTCTGATTCGCTTCATATTTTCTGATGTGTCTGTAGTCTGGCAAAGTATCTCTCAATTGTGTCTTCAGATCCCAAGTCTTCTACATAATCAAATAGGACTTCCAACGAACGGAAAACACGCGACACAGAAGCCACGTGGGCGTGAATCTGCCAGTTATTGAGTTTTACGGACATGTACTTTGTTGGTTGCAGCAACGTGAGGCACTTGGGTTTTGGCTGAACTGTATCTTACAAAAAAATAGTAGGGTATATTGCCATTCCCTTCCCATCAGAGAGAAGAATGCGCTGATTGCTCATGTAGATTATGCAATTGCTGATTAATTTTTCGAAAGACTGTTTGTTTTTGCAGTGACGCTCTGCGTTTTCTATTAGGTTGCGTTTTCCTCCATGCTGTCCATGTGTATTACAATGATAAGCAAAGAATGCTTTCAAATTAAAGCATTCGATGTTCTGTCTTTAATTGGTAATATAATTTACACTCCCGGTGAAATACCTTTTTACCTCTTGTTGTTTAAAGATTATAATTGTTTTTATGTCGTAATAGCTGTGAGCATCATATACAAGTAAAATAGTAATATTAAAATATATTACAAGAGTTGTTAAACGTAATGTTTGAAATTTTGAAATTAATCTATATTAAAGGATTAATGTCAAAAAGTAAAAGAAAAGAGAAGTTGTGGAAGGACTTATGATGTCGAATATGTGAAAATTACAGCAAATCTACAGGAAATACTTAACAAGTACGGTAACGTAGGTAAACATTTCGAAATTCACGATACCACTGCATTTGGCCTCTCTTACATTCCAAATACTTCCTGGAATCCTAAGACTGGAAAATCATCTTCCTAGAACCGTAGTAAATGTGTTTTAATGAATTTCCGTGTTAAATAGGTTTGGTATGAATTGTTTTAGAAGTTTGTTACGAATACAGATTGAAAAACAGTTTGAAATCATTTTGTACATTAAGACAGTTTTCCATGGATTTTTCCCTTGGATTATAATGAGACACGATCACTTGAGCTGAATGAAAGTTTCTTATAATCCAGTAGCAGTTTTGAGTAAATATTTA
>BOPP01000087.1:3109856-3148010 GCA_017312745.1 Gryllus bimaculatus | reverse complement strand
GAGGGGGCCGAGAAAGCAGGGGACTTGTCTGTTGACGGAGGAACAAGTGCCAAAGGCAGGCGACCTGAAATACGGTGTTCCACAAGGACCAGTTTCGAACTAATTTAGTGTTAAATATCATAAGCGGAAAACCGACTTGCATAAACTTACATACTTTTACAAGAATAAAATACCTGAAATTAATTATATTTTTTACATTTTGCAAGATATTCTACATGAATTAGAACACTCATTTATTTTACACATATTTATATCGTTTACTTAAAACAAGATATTTCGTTTCATTTTAATGTATTTACACTTCGAAATGGAATATGTCAAATCATAATTATATTACATAATTGTAAATGTTTTTTCCTGGAATGTACTGTAGTATGTTACAGTAAAATATAAAAAAATATTTCAAAGCAATGTAATGCTATCGCGTTTTTATGACCATCTCATCTTTGCCATAAATTGTCAAACGTACCCCCTAGCTGCTTGTTGGAAACCGCGTACTCGAAATTAAGGATGAGCGGGTCTTTGTGAATCAGAAGTAATTCCAATCATGCGCTAGCTCATGTTTCATAAAGCGCATGCCTAAGTGATCGAAAATTAACCTTTTGTTACAGATCATTGTCTTACTAACAACGGGCGTATTTTATAGTTTGAATAAAACAGTTATATTAGGTGAAAATAAGGGTAGCCTTCAAGGGTAGTATATTTTGGAAAAATTGTTACACATGTACATCTGTATTTTACTTTTTTATTACAATAAATTCCATTCCCTAATCCGAACTGATATATTGTGGCAATTTATAGAAGTGATAAATTATGATATTATCAACCACAAGTTACGAAGAAATTTTAATGTATCTATTAACACTGTTACCAAATGAATGACAAACGCACACCAGCACGCACTTTAGATGTGTTGAACGTTTCGTTCTAGTATAGGAGAAGCCTCATATCTAAAATGACATTTTGCAGGAGGACGGTATGGTTCTCAACGGTCAGGATTATTTCTTACCCCAAGTCATTTTCATTCATAATGTTCATGTATTGTGAACTGTATTTTTGTCGTTTAGAAGAAATATATTTTTTTGTTTAGACATACTTTTTCACTTTACTAAAAGAAAGTACACCAAGTACTTTCGGTACATACCGAAATTATACGTTCAGTAGCGAATATTACTTGTCCCATTGAAAAGATTTAAACCATTGACCACATTTTGACTGGTCTTTTTCTTACTTTCGGAACTTAATTCCTCAATATTTTGTACTAATAAATGTGACTACGTTATTACACAATAATACCATTTTTCTGTTAATTGGGGTAGTCCACAAAAATCATAAGGAAAATTATTCATTTTCAATTATAACAGTTGCAAGTTTTAAAATAGTAGCTAATCATATAAAGCGGAGAGATATCTATAAATTATAAGAAACCAGAATCGCACCGAACAACGAAATACCGGGAAGGTGCCTTTTAGTGATTGAGAATCACAAGCCACGAGATCCAACGTGGAAGTCAAGAGAAGAAAGGAGAAACAGCAAGAGCACCTACCTCATTTACACAGCACAACATTTATGTTGTTTACGCTTGAGTTATCTACTTGCGCAAGTCATAAACTACGTGCGAAGGCTGCCCACTAAAGGTAATAGTTCCACGTCAATGAGGATCTTGGGTCCGATATATATTCCCGTTACGGAAGCAAGCGGTGGCTGAGTGTAGGGCAATAAAGTTTTTAGGTACCCTGAAACACGCCCGAACATCTACTAGACACATCTAGAGACTACGTCTGTACGTGTTGCATTAGGATTACTTAGTTTAAAGATAGGATGCATTTAGTTAATTAATCTTTGTTATCCGTGACACATTGAACAGAAAACTAAATGAGTGCAACACAAGCAATTTTGTAAAAGCAGTAACACACATAATATTTAAGGTAAAAGTTACACTCGTTTACTTGGTCTAATACGTAACTATATTCCATTTTCATACAAAATCTCAATCACGTTTTTCTCTTCTCTTATAGCTTTGCAACATCCACTCGCATGTGCAACTTCATACCACTGGTTATCTACATTCTGACTAAAAAACAAGGCATTAGTCAGAAATCTTCCAATACATTCATTTACAAATTCTGTCAGGAGAAATGAAAAAAAATTATTGTGAATTAATTATTTTCAATGTTACATGTGAAAAAGGACTTGAATTGATTGCTAATTAATGACATTTCACCTACCTTTCAACTTTCATTTCCCATTTGCAACGTCGTCTTTAAGCCCAGTGTGGCCGAGGCTGTAGAATGTACACGGAATACACGTGCACAGAAAATGAGCTAAATGAGTTTGACATCGCTACCCTCACCTGAAGCGCAAAAGAGAGGTGTGGCTCCCCGCCCCACCCCCGCGGCGTGTCTCCACGCCACGCATGACTATCCAGCCGAATCCGGGCATAAATTGAAATAGGATACTTCAAACGGCGGCCGTTATTAATGAACACAGCCGCGCGCACTGGCGCCAAATCGAATCCCCGATGAAACAGGGCATGACCGCTCCTGCGACAGCTGAAATTACTACCTAGCGCGACTGTCACGGGTCACACAAATAACATTGTTCTAAATACGCGACATACAATTAGACCCCCGCTGCAGAGGTTCGAGCTGAACGCATGTTCCGCACTGAGCTCTGAACGTAAAAGTATTTATGTTATGGAAGATGCTGAATTATTTCCATTACGGGACGTTGCCATTCATCTAGTGCAAGTACAACGTCGCTCAGAACTCATGTTATAAACTCAACCCCTACAACAACAAAATACGATATTATTGGTAGAAGTTCAGTTGATGTAATGTATTGTTATTACTTTTTCTTCTAAACTTTTTTAGTATATAAAACGATATTAAGTCAAAATTTGTATTTCAAAATTATGAATTACTGTAATAATTGCATATACTTCTAAATGTCCTTTGTGCAAGTATTATTTTGATTTGCAAATTGTCTAATATAAATATGCATTTTTTTGTATTTCTCTGAAATCTGTTCTGATAAAAAATGCAACGGAAAACTGAAATTGACATTCATCTTTTTTAAATAACCCTTTGGAAATAATCTACAGTTAAAATCCTGTATTTTTTTCAGGTTTTGAAAGTATTGTCACCATATTAAGAATATTGCATCATTACAGTAATTATTACTGTGAAATATGTAATTTTGTAATTACCCTATTTTTTAATGTTTTAAGTAATAGCTTTAAACAATGAATTCTAATTAAATTGAAAACATATATTGGAAACAATCGTAACAGAAAACATAGACGCTACGCGAAAGAATACGCCATCTGAAATTGACAAAACCAAGAAGTTCAAAATACAAAACATAGGAACACAAGACCCGCGTTCATAAAATGCTTAATCAAAGTTGAAATTTGTTTGAGAATAACAGGAAACCGGAGGCTGACGAATGCAACGTTGAAAAAGAAACGAGAGCAGAGAGCCGGAAGAATGAAACAGGAAATGAAGTATTACACAAGCGGTGCAGGCGGACCTTCTAGAGGCGAATGCAGTAAACAAGCGCGGGGCCGACGCGCAAAGCAGAAGAGAAATAGGGGTCGGAAGTCGCGAAGACGGGTTGGGATGAATGAGATGGCGGCGGCGGCGGAGCGCAGCCCTGTTCCGGGGCCTCATCACCGGCGGCGTAATTGGGGCACAGGGCGGGGCCGCCGCCATCTCAGCCACCCCCGCTCGTGTCACAACTGTCCCCTCCGCCATTGCCGTATTGTTTGTCTTCGCCATCGCTCCTCTCAACGTTTACCACATGTTTTGCTTCTACCGCCGCCGCCACTCGTGTTACCACCACGCATAGCTCTTTCTTCATCACCACCACCACTGTCGCTGGTGTCCCAACTTGCATTGCTACATCCTTTTCCGCCGCCACGGTGCTGCAACTCCAGCCTACACTGTCTCTTCTTCCGCGCTCGTCGCCGCTGCCGATTCATCGCGTCCATTGGCCATTGCCATATCTACCTCCACCACTGCTGCTACAGCCACCACTGCCACTCGCAGTCTTTACCATGTCATTCATACCCCCGTCGCATCCACCACTGCTTGCAGGCATTGCCAAAACCCGGAGCCTTAAATTCCGATTTTACTCATTCCAACAACATTGCAATATCCTTCACTCAAACGCAGCCACCCATTCTGTCACTCTCTGTGCTGACATCTGCTTCCCCACAAATTACGATATCACTTTTACATAACCTTACCACTACCACTAACGAAACCATCTGCAATTCCATTCCCATTGTCACAACGTCGCTTTTGTTGCGTTTGCTATTGTGCCTAGTCTCCCTAGACGACTCTGCCTTAGAGGAGAATTCTAGTGGCTGGGATTTCTCCGATCAACACCTGACAAATGCCGTAGCAATACCCTAAACAACGGGCCATGGACCGCGCGCGATCTTTCCTACCTCTTCTTTGTCCTATCTTCACCCCCTACGTACACACACTAACATAAACTACACTACCACACACGTCGAGAGTCCGGTCAGGAGAGTAGATGTTGTCTCGGCTGGTGAGCTGTTCCACTGGTGGTAGATGACTGGTGAGAGAAAACGCCAGTAGCTGGCGGTAGGTTGGCATCGGATCTCATCGTCTAGCGGGGGAATGCCACAGCCACCTCCCGATCACAAAACATGCTCTACGCTTACGGGACTAATGACCATAATCACTAACAATCAATCAATGAACCAACCCTGCCACCATCCTCTGCCTTAATGTACTCACAAACTCCTTACTCTCTTCTGCTGTAGCCTTCCACTTCTACCTCATTTATCTCAGCCATGTTCTGATTGTCTTCCCCCGTTGAGTCACTGCCGTATCCACCATTACCAGTATCACAATTATTACAGGCTCACTGAAACTACAAGTATGAGCTCTCTGCCGTCGCCAGCTCCACTACCGTCACAACCACAATTTTCCCCTGAGTGTTGCCGCTCTTCATTTCTTAGCGTAGAGTTGACTCCTGCGGGAGCTCCTTCTTCACATCTCCACCAAGTCGTTACCTATGCCTCCTCTGGGACATCTTCATGCCACTACTTCACCGAGCGGAGTGCAGCCCATTTCTTTACTAGGTAGACGTTGCCTCCTCCACCGCCTAGATACACAGTACCTGGTGACGCCATCATCACAGACATTATCATATTATTTGAATCCTCTCATTCTTCTCCACCGTCGCCTCTGCTGCTTCGGCTGCAGTTATCGCCACTGTCATGTCCACAGACTCTTCGTTCGCCACCGCCTCCGTTACCACATCTGAACCAATTTTCTTCATATCCTCCACCGCCGGAGGCGCTTGCGTTCTTACTTCCCACTCCACTGCCATCAATACACAATATCTACCACCTCACACCTCCATACAGATACATCAGCGTCATAACCGAGATGTGAGAACGTCAGATGCAGCGATCCATGGTGTGGTCCGGCCATTCGCCTGCCACCTTTTAGTACCGAGGTTCTAAACAATGCCAATATTCCTGAGAACGATGTACCTAAGAAACTAGTGTAGAGGTTTGAAAAGTAATTTTGTAGAGTTGGCTGAAAATTGGAATTCGTTATTACAATACATAATACACCAAAATATCGATGTATATTATTATAAAATTATTATAAAAATATACCCTCCTGTAACCGCTAACTCGCATTTAGAGCAGACGCCTTCGAAGACGGCTTCCGACCGCTCAGCGTTAACCCGATGACCTGGGACCCAGAACGACGGATAGAGCGCTCTATTTATATATTAGTATTATTAGTGTATATATATATATATAAACCTATATAGTGTATATATGTATATATATATATATATATATATATATATATAGAGAGAGAGAGAGAGAGAGAGAGAGAGAGAGCAAATATTTGCTCTACTGCTTGAGGCAATCAGGAATTTTGTATACCTTAATTCAAAAATTAATGAGAGAAAATTCGGCTTTGTGTCCATTTTGCTTTCTCGCTCCTAAGAAGGAACTTCTTAGGAGTAATGCTGCGCAAATTTTGGGACAAAAAACACTAATTATAGGGCCCTGGTGACGAATAAGTGGATAGATCCAGTTTCTAAATGTAGAAAAAAATCATCTAATGCGTGGTGTAGACACACATGTTTTGTGTGTCCTCGATACCGAAAAATCGATTGATGGCAAAGCGTATGTCCGTCCATCAATCCGCCTTTCTGTGAAGAACGTTAGCGGCTAAACCATTCCGACGATTTTCTCCAAAATTGATACTGCCCAAACAATCTGGCTGATATCATGAAAACCCTGACTTTTCGAAAATTGAAAAAATCAATCTTTTTCGGGGTCTTCTTACAATTAAAGTATTACAGATTGAGATTTTTCCCTTCATACAATCTGTTCCTTAAAGATAAATATGAAATAAAATTCATGTACAACTTTTCGAGAATTTTAGTATTTGTGCCGTGAAATATAAGCGATTTTAAATTTTTGTCTAAACATTTTTTCTCAAACACGGCTTCATTATTTTTTAAGACATTTTGTCGGTGGATAGTTTGAAGGACGTTTAAGAAAATGGTGCAGGTCTCATGGTAGCTGAAAAGCCTATTTTTTCGACAATTGAAACACATCAAACTTTTTTCGGCATCTTCCTGCAACTACAATTATGAAGACTCATTTTTTCTTAATGAAATATGTTTATTAAAAACAGATTTTCAAGTAAGATCATGTTGAATTTCTTGAAAATATTAATATTTTTTTAAATAATTGGGCGTAAAAATTATTTGACCGCTCTGAATATCCTACACTTCGCGGTCGTAATTATTTTATAGATGTCTTCAGTAAGTTGGATGCTACGTAAGCTAGAATGTGTTTATTTTTTTTATATTCGTTTGTTCATTTCTTACATTGAAGCTTTTGTTACACGTTTACTAATTACTCTTTTAGAAATTATTTAAAACCTATTTGAAATAAATATGAAATAAAAGATTGCTAGCCTTTAGTCGTCCGCTCCCAATTTACGCATTTGGATGCTACGTAACTGGGAATTTGTATATTATTTCATATTTAATTTTATTATTATTATTATTATTATTATTATTATTATTATTATTTAATTTCTATTTGTTATTTTATATGAAATTGCAGCCTTCATGTTAAAATGTGAAAACAAATAGATGAGCGGTCATCGTTGGTTGTTGTTGATCATTGTTGTAATTGCGCACAGATAATACAAGACGACAAATGACTGCTTTTCGTTTGCGGTAATAAAAACTAATACTTTTATAAGTTTATAGAATACTACAATATTATTTTATTTACATGTAGTTTTACATTTTTTGCATACTACTTATTTTTCGGGCCAAATATTCTACGATTTCGAGTGAGTTTTACAAAAATTAATTGGGAGAGAAATTGTAGTATAAAAAGTATTACATAACCATTACTAGTGACGAGATGGTTCGTGCTGCTTTAGCGCCACTAGTTTGGTTAGTGACCCGACCGAGAAATGTACTCGGGAAGAAGTGACTGCCTGACATCAGGAACGCTATGGAGAGGCCGGTGAAGACTCTCGTGGTTATACAAAGTGTATTCTTAGAAACATTTTGCTATTATACCATATATACTGCACTATACAAGGTTAGCCCTTAGATTACGTGGGTGTGGTCTGGCATTATGAGGAATATGGAGGCACATGGTTGCTCGTAGGTAGGGACAATTATGGCCAGGAGGCTAATTTTAATCCCAGAATTACATTGGCCTCACAGTATTGTCGGCGGGGAAGCATTCACAATAGTATAGGCACTGTCCGACATGAAATATTCCATATTTCTTCCGTAAGGAAATGGCGTAATAGCAGATACAATGACTGAGATAATTATTTTTGTTCCATTTAACTATTTAAATTCGCTTTACAACTGCTCTGAACATGAGGAGGGGTCGTAGTGAATTGCATTGCTTTACATTAATTTTCAGTTTTAAATTATACTACAAACTCTTATTCAAGACGGAAAAACAAAATGTGTTCAATTTTTTTACGTTGATAAATAATAAATGTGCACAACTACAATTAAATCGCACATCTACAATTTATCGGATCTAGCGTGATTACGAACGTGTGTATGTATATCATACGAACCTACTTAATCCGGATAAGTCAAAAACGGTTAGATAAGGGTTGGAATGAGGTAATCCATTGTGGTGCAAATTTACACTATTCCACGTCACAACGGAAGTCATTCATGGTGCAGCGAAATTCAACCTTCGGCTCTTCTTTTCAAATCCCCGTTCCTGCTTTAGGGATGCTGGCTGTCCGACGCGGTTATCGCTGGTGCCGTTTCCTTGCTCGCACTGCCCCCACCACTACGACACACGCTGCATCATCACCACCCCCACCCCCGCCGCGCCGGCCCCCGCACTCTAACGAGGCCCAGCGCCCCCTCCCCCCCCGCGCACCCGACACGAAGCGCAACTCGCGGCAATTTGGGCACGCGAATTATCAGCGAATTAGGGGCGCGTAACAAGGGCCCGCGAGGGCCCCGCCAAGGCCCGAGCCCCCCCTCGCGCAGCCCTTCCTTCCGCGCGCGGCCTCTCAGCGCACCACCACGCCTTCCCGAGGTGGCCTCGAGCGGAGCCCTTTGCCGGGAGGTCCGACGGTTCGAGCCCCGGCGGCGACAGGATTATCGGCACCAGCTAGACAGCGAGGTCGAATTCCGACCGGCCGTCTTCCGTGGTCTCGCCGATCAATGCCAGGTGAATGCCGGACTGTCCCTGAAGAAAAGGGGCCTCGGAGCGCGCGCGATCTTTCCTTCCTCTTCCATGTCCTTACGATTACGTGTACTACACTATCACATGTGTCAGAAGGTGAATCGGGAACCTAGAGCTTGCCCCGGTGAGGCAGATTGCTTTACTAGTGGAGATAACTAGAAGGCGAATACCCGGCAAACCCACTCCGAAGCGTATCTCACCATTGAACGAGGGAAGAATACCGACACCGTCTGTGAAAAAAGCACTACACTTACGGGACGAATGACCATAACCGCTGACGCGTCCGGAAAGATAAGTCAATCAATCAGGACGAAGAGGAGCGAGATGGAAAGAGTTCATCTTCGCCCTTTCGAGCTACCCCTTGTTTCTTCTAATATTGAGCGTGTTCGCGACATTTTCGTTCAGTTCAACTATTTTCGCACTGCGTATTTCCGCACTCCATGATGTATTTACTATTGCGAGTTCTTACAGATTTTCTTTATTACATCTTGTTCAGTATTTGTAAACACGCACATCAGTTCTATGTATTGCAAATCGATTTATCGTACTTAATATATAAATTATTTTAAGTATTTCTTTATCGAAGCTTATTGGCATTGCTACATTCATTTCACATTCGTAAATGCATTTTTTAAAATAAATTTCAAAATTAACTCTGTGATGTTTTTAAATTACAAGTTTTGGAATTGCTTACAGCAAAAATGCAAACTTTCAAATTCATTTTATAAACATATCAGTTTAATTATTATACAGAAATGTCATAAATATAAATATGAATTTCTTATAATCACGAAAGACACAAATAAAATATGTATACTGTAACACAAATTCAGAACGCACAATGAAATAATAATACTTGTGGAAAATCTTAAACTGCTCTTTATTCTCCTGTCACATTCTCTCTGAAATCAAGTTGAAAATAGAGCAAATGTCACATTGCTACCAGAGAACTAAGGGTATTTTTACAAAATATAATTTATATTGTTATACCAGGCTTCTCTCACCCAACCAGCCATTTTACCTGACCCCTGCGGTTATGTGGTTTGTACGTGAATACGATTGCATTCTGGTTTTCACAAAATGGGAGCACAAGTGGCGAATTAGTGAGATGTAACACTCTAATACAATTTATTAATTCCTCAAATGCGTTCATTTAATTACCTATGTTGTGTGATAATAATAGTAAATTAGCTTTAATTCTAGCAACTTTCTAAAGCTTTGTTGTTGTAAAGCTGACAAAAGCTATGAATCAACAATTAATGTGTTGCCGAGGTTATAATTTAACAAAATAAATGTGAAACGGAGATAATGCTTTCAAAAAAATGTACCATTTCATAAAATAATTAACAGATTGTTCTAAAAATATAATACAAAATATTGATGAACTATTTACAAAAAAATCATCATAGTTACACGTGATTAACGTTTAAATAGTGGATATTCTGTCAATTAAAATATAGTGTGCTACGAAAACATTTTTACCAACCAACATCAAATACGATAATAAACGTGAAAATCTCAATAGTCAAGGAAATTTTATCATGATTTTAAAGGAAATTAGTGACATAACTATAGAATTTAGGAAACGACTTCTGTTGCTTGACATTAGCCGAAAATCAGAGGGAGAAAAAGGCTAAAATTTGGCTCTACGTACCCAAGTCAGTTTACCGTTCTGAGAATTTATTGAAATGAAGATAAACATTCAAACAATTAATGTTTAATGAAGTTTCAAAATAAAAGCAGTTATTATCCTCTTAATTTTATAAATAGAGCGCGAAAGTTTGTAAAATCTCCTTTTGTGATTGTTAATGTTTTGACATTTAAGAAGAGGAATAAATTAAAACACTTGGGAGCTGTTTTAGTAGATTTTTATTTTGCCTCATTTGCCTATTTTCGCTAATAATGCCTATTTTTGTCATTTTTTATCTTTTTCTCTCTTTTACATCATTTTTTGCTTTTTCCTTCTTCTGCCGCCGATCTTTAGCAACTTTAATATATATTTACAAGATTGGACAACGTGGACCAGCACGTTCGTGTTTGTCTTTGTGTTTAAGCATAGGATTAATCAGAAATCTAAATGAAAAATAAAGATGATACACGTCAAGATTTGTGTGTTTTTTGGTTGATTGGCTTTTCTCACTCACAAGAAACCCCATTCTACTTTTGAGTATGGTTTCCGATCTATTTTGAGAACAGCTCTTTGTATTTGATATACTCTTTTCAGAGCTGACGATTGCACAAGTATAAATAACGAAAAATGTAATTATGTTTTCACCGATGCCATTTCATGATTCAAAAGGGATCCACAACAGAGTTTGGAAGTCATAGTGTTGCGTCTAAAAAAAATTCGTAGTCATAATCATACCGACTGCCCACGAGAAATAGGGATTACAAAGAAAAATAACTTTCCTATAATTAAGTGTTAATGTAAATTTTATAGTACGAAGAAAATGTGTATCACTTCAATTATTATTCTTTTTACAACTATTCCATTTAAATGTGATTTTTCATTGTTGTATATTTTCTCCCCTACTTTAGTATATTTTCTCCCCTACTCCCCTGCTAGAATAAATGTCATTTTTAATGCTTCTTTTACTAAAAATAAATATCTTTTTGCCTGCAAATGCAAAGGTTGAGAAGAATATACTGTTTGTATTTTGGTAACAATACATTATACTTTTATTGAAGTTTTGCAACCAGATCAAAATTTACATATAATAACTATTATACTTCAATCAATTTATCCGCTTCACACTAACTTAATAATTCTATAAACACACTGATATACAGCGAGCACTGAAACCATTTCTTTTCCAAAAATATCCATATCGTTGTATTGTAATCAAGCTCTTAAGTTTCTTTAACAAGATTAATTGTTTGTTTAGTGATTCCGAGCAAGATAACAATCAGTGTCATTAGTCCCGTAAGTGTAATCCATGTTTTTGCTCGAGAAGTGGCGGTGATCTTTCCCCCGCTGTATGGCGAGATCCGGCGACGACCTACCGTCGGCTAGCGGGATTTTCCCAACCAGGTATCTCTCATCACTGGGGTACTCCCACAGTCGGGAGAAGCTCTAAGCTCCGACCGCTCTCCCGGCATGTGTGGTAGTGTAGTGCATGTAAGTGTAAGGGGTGGAAAGGGGTGAGGTATTGAGAGTAGTGTGTGTGTATGTGTGTGTGTGTGTGTGAAGGGGTGAGGAAAGAACAAAGAAGAGTAAGGTGGAATCGCACGTGGTCTGGGGCCTGTTTTCTTGGGAACTGCTCCGTCATTCGCCTGGGGTTGATAGGAGAAACGACGAAAAACTACCGATCACAGTAGCCGGCCGCTAGAACTCTCCTGCAGACATCGACTGAATTTGACCTAAGTAACAAGCCAATGTCGAAAATCCTGCCAGAGTCACGCCTCGAACCTAGGGCCTCCGGGTCAGAGGGACTTCAACAAGACCTTAGGGTTTTCAATATGTATCCGTGTTACTAAAGTTTTTAAGCTTCAAAGAAGCCGTTGTTCATGAACCGTAGAAACGTCTTGAGACAGAAAACGCCGAGGTTGAGCTGTGGGCGGGGGTGGGGGTGGGTGGCGCGAGCGGGGGCCCGGCGAGAGTTCTGCGTCCGTGGAAGAATCGCTTACCGGCCACACGATTGATTTTGCGCCGTAAAAAATGGCGGTCTCCCGCACTATCTATCTTCTTTATGCGCTGACGGGTGAAAGGGAGGCCTTCCAGAAGAAAACGCGTTGCCTCGCTCGCATACAAATGATGCATTGGCCAATTCGCGCCCCGAATATTATCACGCGGTTCGTATTTATTCGCGTGCACGAGCTGCGGCCACAAACCTGTCTCAGGCCGCCTCCGCGGCCCGCGGCAATATGCGACGTCAGCCTAACTTCGAAGGCGTTATTGCTTTGTGCAAACGCGTGTGTATATTGCGACGCGTGCTTTCTTTCTTGGCACATATCCCACTCTTTGTAAGAAAAATTTGCGTCATCGTGAATTTCAATAATTTAAGAAATGAAGACAAGTAGCAATGTGTTCAACACAAAAGAGAATTGTTTCTTCTGATTTGAAACGCCTGTTAACGCAATAAATCAAAACATTCCTTCAAAATAATATGTATTTGAATAAAAGAAAATTATGGTTAGGCATAAATACGAGAGGAGACTTCCTCGATACATAAATTCACATTCTACACGTGTTGCCTCGGCCCCACAATATAGGGTGCTTGGCGTGCCAATTTCTCCCCCTCCCATAACCACGTTAAAACAGATAAATATCTCTGATTACGCAACACATTTGCGAGTTAAACCTACACTCTGGAGGAAATAACACTTTTATGAACTTTAGGAGGCGGCGGGGCCATTCTCGCGCAAAATTTCACCCGCAGTTCTACACGAGCGGTCGCGGAGCGTTGCCACGTCGACCACTCGTTCCTTATGCAGCGCTGGTCGCGGCGCACCTACATACATAACACGCCTCCCTGCCTCTTTGAACTCCGCCGGCTGCCGCCATTGTTCTGAGCTGTTGGTAGCAAGCCAAGAGGCTGTTGGAATATTACGAGGTTTTATCGGTCACACCCAGCGGACTGAAGAGGACGCGCGAAATCACGCGAGCTGCCGTCCCGGCCCACCGCCTCTCACCCACGTCCTCGCCGCCATCCCCACCTCCGTCCCCACCACGCCACGCCACCGTCCCCACCGCCGACCCCGCCGCGTCCCACTGCCGTCCCCGCCCGCCGTCCCCACCACTGCCCCGCCACCGGGCCCCGTCACCGAGCTCCACCGTCCCCGCCACCGTCTCCGCCTCCGTCCTCACCACTCTTCGTCGACCCCCTCAGCCACTCCCCCGCCTCCTCCGCGGCTCTCCCTACCGTTCTCCCCGCCCCGCGCAACCCGTCGCCTCCTTTTCCTCCCGCCTCTCCTCCCTCTGCCGTCCCTTCTCCTTTCCCTGTCACTCCCCTCGCCGCTCTCTCGCCCGTTCTCTCGCTCGCGGCTTCCCCTGTCATTCGCCAACGATGCCCAGACCTCGTCCTCGTCCTCGGCCGTCCTAGCCCCGCCTTGTCCCCTTCCTCACTCCACCACCCATACGTCCTGCTTCCTCCTTGCCCACCCGCGTCGCGGCACTTTAATTATAACGCCCCGCATGTGCGAGCGAAATGAAGTTTAATTTCGGTCGTTATCACTTGCCTACACGATTCTTGCCGTTATGAGATTTTCGACGAGAACAATAATGTAGCAATGTTTTTAATTTCGAGCGTCATACAATTCACGTTACAGATATCTAGTGATTCCGACGTATGAGATGACCCAAAACTTATGAGATAGCCCTATGTGGAACGACCTAAAAGGATGTATCAAAACAGATTGGCTGGCCTCCATTTATAATGATTTTACTTGATTAATAATGTTTATTGTACTGATACTTTAGTGTAGTTGTACTTTGGTATTATAGATAGTACTTTAAACTTCTGTCTAGGAGTTTTAAGGTATCTTGTAGAAAAAAAGGTCAGTAATAGTAATTAATTGTAAATGGACCATTAAATAATTCGTTGTATTACGTTAGTTATTTCTATACGTGTAATTAGAAAAGCGCGAAATAACGAAGTAAGGTATGTAGATAATAAAAACGGTACTTACAGTACTTTTATAATCTAAATTTTGTGCATTACATCAAAATTGTTTTGATGATCATGTTACAAAAATATGTTTTTCAATTTGCCTGAGTCATGAAAAGTCAATACTCCTGAACGCTTGTCATATTATTAAGTTCCTGAGGTTCCTAAATAAAACAGAAAGGTATAAACGTGTATAATAGTATATTTAGCAGTTTTTCGCTTTCCTTCTCAGAGCGTCAAAAACTACATTCGTAATGAAACCAAGGCATGAAACGTATATCAGTAGTTCCCATGAAAAACAAAAGATACGAGATTTAATTTCCCCGCAACCGTTTATTTTCTGCCGTAAATCCTCAAATGAGAATATAGTAGCCGCCAGAGCTGGAAAAAGAAGAAATAGAAATAAACTCAGCGGGAAATAATAAACTCGCTGTTACCAGGCGATGCATAAAATTTTGTGACCCTAAGAACTTTGTAAATACCGCTACATAGAATTTCTAGGACATCATTTCCGCTTCCTTAAATAACGACTACACGACCGAGAAAATGCTATTGTAATCTTGGTCGGTGTTTTTGAAGGAATAAAAATTATTTAAAGAGCTAAAATACAAACATTTTTAAGTATTTACTTTTAAAGTTTGTTGAAGAGTGATGTCGAGTACTTTTGAAGAAACGAAACATCATTAAACAGAGTATTATTTTATATCTTTGCACTTAAATACGTTTACCATATGAAAATAGTTTTAACAATATCTACTCAGTGCTACAAATTGTTCACAGTTGATCTTCTGTTCATAATAACGAATGTAGCTCACATCGTTTGCGATGCTTTCGATGTAATTCTCCTCATTCGTCGAGGAGGAATGCAACTCGAAATGTAAATCCAGAGATAAGACTGTCATTTCCGCCCGCGCTTTCTTGAATTTGACACAAGACAGATGGTTTCGCGAACAACCAATTTTGTAATTTATCATTTCCACTAATTACTCTCGTCTGTAAATGAAATTCGAAATCCAGACTGTTTAATTTCACCTACAGGATTTCTCCATGTTTAATGTTCATATTTTACAATGAGTTATATTTGCTTTCTTGGAACAATTTGCGTGACGTTTTGAAACTATATAAAACCTTTGTAATAATTTTTAAGCCCGTAATTAGGTAGTTACTGGTCTGAGAACGATATGTGATTGATAATGAATATTGAATGTAAGAGAACGTAACAATACATTTATTCCAACATTTCTAGCATAACCTTTTTATTTTAACGAATAATTTGAAAATCAATAATTCATCAGGTTTTGATATTGGTAAGAAACTAAAATATTGTAAAGCACGGTGTGAGGTTATTGCCGGTCGGTCGGGACGTTATTTAGCTAGTGCTGTGGTTTAGCTTCTTCACTCAGTAGTGAAAGACAAAATACAAAAAAATTATCCAATGGTGATACACAGAGTAGTTCATCACCATTTGAAATACCTCGAAATTAACTTTCATTTTGCACAAATAAGAGCCCTTATTAGATGTCGATCAAAGAAGCCATTATAATACATAAAATGATATTTATTCATTTTTATAAATGCGAGGGTGTAACTAGATTAACGAATTTGAGTAACATGCCATAGAGTAAAGTGAAACACGAGAGAGTCTGAAGAAGTGTATTGTAGATTTTCCTTCTCTGATGACACATTTAGAGTTAGTACCAATTTCTTGAAATCTAAGCCAAGAAGATACAATAAAATATATTATTTTAGTCCCTTACCAAATCAAAGACAATCACTGTCATATCAGTTACAGATGTATCCATATATTATGATATAAAGTCCTTATACCAATTTATTACCATATGCGAACAAAATATTTTTAAATTCGGCACTAAAAAATAGGTGACAATGCATTCATTCTTTTCAAATCAAATCTTAAAAAGAGTTATAACATTACATTCTTAAAGTCTATAAGTATAATCGTTCTAACTACAATTATTTTGCCTTAATTTTGTCAATCACAGAGAGAAATATTGTTATTGTTTGATAAAATAAATATTTTTAAATTACATTTCTTTCATTGGAACGCTTTATTTTGACATAAATGGCATAAAGAATTCTTTAGAACTGAAAGTTCAAATTGCTCTCTTGAAAAGGTAACAAAAGTGGAGTTAGAACAACGTGGTTATATGCAAGCGACTTCGCGACTCCCCAAGAACAAATTTCATTCACCTTAAACTCACCTCATAAGCCCTAAATTCACACTCCAAATTATATACATAATAAAAAATTTACAAATTACTAAAAAAGTCTATCCAATTCCGCACAGCTAGATGGTTGAAGAAGATCCCAGAGGGGACACCCTCCTTATTTGAAATAGTTCGCACATAGCATATATACTATGTGTGAACTTTTTTGTAACAACTCTGTAAATTGGTTATCCACTGCACGAGAAAAAATAGTATTTTAAAGTTTGTGTTGGGATCAACGAGTTTAGAAAACGCTTGAAAGGCGTCACCAGTTCTTCTTTAGCTTCCGTGCGGCCGCCAGCTTTCGCAGCGACGTGTGCTGGGGTCGGCCGCGTGCGTACACTTCCGCGTGGCGGGGGCGTGCGAGCTGCGCTGACAGGGCGCGGCGCGGAGCGGAGTTGGGCGGGGCGGAGCGGGGCGGGGCGGGTTGCGGCATGTGCTTGTTAGCCAGCGTCCTCGTCATGGCGCCCCCTCCGCACATATTTCACCTTAACAATGTCGGTTGCTCGCTATGAATCTGGTTCCCTCCCCGCCCTCCACGCCTCTCCCCGCCTCTTCCACGCTCAGCCCAGTCCCGCCCTCCCCTCCCCTCCCCCCAGCCCGGTCTCGCCACCCTCCGTCACGTTCCACCACCCCTGACTCGCCATCCCGCGCCCCGTGTCTCGGATTGGGGCCAGCGCCAGCTTCGGGTCGCCCAGGGCGGATCGTTGGGCTGCAGAGGGGAGGCTAGGGAGAGAGATAGGGAAATGCAGCGAAATAGGGCAGGAATTTAAACATTGGAGTTGCGCGTTCAATAAGACAGATAGATGATTGGAACTTAGTATTTTAAATCGTACGACCTTTTAAACGTGGGAAAACTTTTCTTTCGAGAATTGAAACATTTTCATCTGCCTTGGTTAATCGAATCTCTTTGAAGTTCATATTTACAATAAATACATGCATTTGAACAACTGCATTCAAATACTAAAGTCACAAAAGAAACAATTGTGACATATTTTCACAATATTCCAAACGCATTGGCGGTATTTTAGGTTACATTGGTGGTAATTATGCATACCATTCTACATGCGGAAACCAACCAAAGTAGAACCCCAAAATTTATTGAACTGGCACAAATCGTTGAGTTTTCATTATATTCTGACATTACTGTGTTGTGAATATTTTACAGAATCTAAAATATTTTACTTTTACCTTTTTAAATTGAAATAGATATGTTTTTGAATCCGTTGGGTCTGGGATGCGTATAGTACATAAAGAATTAAATGAACATTCTCAATGGTTTCACACTCTCCTAAGTGAAATATTTCTTTCATCGTCATTTTAATTGTTAATAACAAAATACATAATATCTTTATTATCAAATGTCTATTTTTTGCTTCAATTTTACTAGTCGCCCTATGAAATGTGACATGATGAACGTTGTTACCAGGAGGATATGCACTATTTCTAACATTACATATATTACAAACCTTATTATTCTTTTAAGAGTAGGACGTTGATTTGTAGTATTCTTGTGTTATAATAATTATTAGAATTATCATTCTCGTTACGATACTAATCACAAGTTATTTTAGGACACCAAAGAGGATTAATTAGTGTTACACCTCAGTATGTTCATAATTACATCAAAGTTATTTAATTTTTCTTCTGTGTGAAGGTCCACGTGTTTTCAATATTTTTACTGTTGTTCATCAAATACTTCTTTTTCATTCGAGTTATTACAAAATGATTTTACAACAAGAGAAGGAAAGCTAACGATAACGGAATGTTTTCATTTCTAAGTGAAAATCAGCCTGAAGCCTGCGCACGTGATTTTGATTTTTTTTGTATTACAATATTGTGTGTTGTTGTTTACTATATATTTTAATGAAAAATTCCTATTGCTTTGTTGAACCTTTTTTAAATTCAGATAAAAATGTATAAGTATGTTGTAAATATAGACGCTCGTTCATCTAAAATTTACAACAAAACTATAAAAGTAGAACCCTATTAATAAAAGTCCATGCACAATCCGTAATTGAACAAATTCCTCCGTACCATAACAAACTCGGGTCAACGCACGGTCTTCATTTCGGTTTCATGTCTTATTGTCACAGCGAACATCACTTCCCAGCAACTTTCGCGAAATAAAACGTGAGTATCGCGAACTTGGGAAAAGATTTCTTATATTTCACAGCGTCTTTCCGGGACGGTTCCCTCTTCCACGTCCTAGTTCCAAAACTATCCCAACACTTCCCCACTAGCACGTGCGGGGGAGAGTAAGATATGAGGTCCTGGCCTCGAGCGCCCGAGATTTATGAACACGTCGTCGACAGCGCCGCCGCCCCGCGCGGGCGGTGGAAGGCGGAAAGGCTCCAGCCCCGCCGGCCCCATGGAAAGGCGCACGCAAAATTCGGCCATTTTCAAAGTTGAAGTATTTGTTTAACGTCAAAAACAGTTAAAACCTGTGTCACACCACCATATATATATACGTTGTTTTCTATTCATTATGATATCATCATTGAAATAACACAATGTAGTCTTGAATGGATCGTATACGTTCATTTCAGAAATCATGTAATCCCTTTTCCGTAATGAAATATTCAAACTTATCTTCGATAAACTCATCATAATACAATGCTGTTACTTTGTTACTTGTAATGTTCGTATCAATGTCCAGTAGTGTGTGATATACGAAAGATTTGAGAAGAGTTGGCCTACAATGGCTTCTAGCGTATGGTTCGTGAAATCACGAACACAATATATGAAGAAGTCATTTTTCAACTGAAAATAATGAGATGTAAAAAATCACTCACACCGACAATTACTAAATTATTGAGTTAAGATTTGTAATAATTCGACTCGTTTATAGTGAACTCTCAATTATAGTGGACCTAAGTCTTTGGTCCTGATTCACTTACATTACAAATAGGCACAAGAACATTTGGTTATAGTCAACTTTGAACCTCGGCTATAGGGAACAGGAAATGCAACGTCCTAGAAATAAATTCCTTTTTGAAAAAAAAATACATCCCTTAAATGCCACAACTTCCAACATTATGCAGCTTTTAAAATATCGTCGGCCAAAGGTCCTCATCGAACAAGTCTCCCCTGAGGTGGAGTTCGCGAACACGCAATGGGCACTTTACTGATGAGCTTGTGCCCTCAGTAGAAACAAAAGGGTCTGTGCGTGGGCTAAAAGGACGGCGACTGCTAGCTTCAGTTTGCAGCTTGATGTTACTTCGATTCCTCGCGCAAAAGCGCCGTGTTCAACAGATAGGCGTTCGGAAGCGCGCCACCTCCACACCCCCACAGCTGGCGACACGCGCCGCCCGCGCAGAAAAGCAATCGGTTACATTAGCCGCGAACGCCATGCCACTATCGAAAGATTCTCATATGTTATTATGGCGAGTAAAAGGTCCTTCGGAGAGTAGGACGGTCAGAGCGCAAACTAGATGCATCCTCAGAGGAAGAAACTTTTGCGGTGCTAACTTACGAATTAATGGTCGTGAAGTTACGATCTTCAGCGGCAATGTTGAAGGGTAAAATGTTTACTTTTAAGACCAGACCGACACATTGGCTAAATTCAATGAACAATTTCAGAAGCAGAAGTCTGTCGAAGATGCGAACTAAGCATTTTAACTGTGACCCGATCCGACGAGGTCTTTATGAATGCGGTGAAAGGATCTTCTAGGATTGAAGAAAATGACGATGAGAACGAGGTGACAAATGCAGATGGTGTTCCAACAGTGCACGAAGGATTTAAGAGTCTCAAGACTGCATTAAGATACTTAGAGACAGTGCACAATGCAGAATCAAATAAGAACAGAGCACGAACCCTGTGGAAGGATCCAGAGAGATTTGTAATAAAAAATGTATTTTTTATGCTCAGAATTTCATTTCTGTCGCTAATCGGAATTGGAATATTATTAGTTGAAACTTGTGAATTGATGCATTATTCCTCGCAAGTGAGATATGGCGTCTGTCCGTCCGATGTCACAAAGGGAGAGACTCCGAAGGGGCGTCTCATGGCTCTCGCGAACGTGTGCGACGCCAGCGCTGGGCGCGGAGGCGCCGAGGCGGTGTGGGAGTGCAGCGGTGACGGTGGTAGGGGAGCGGGTCTAGCGTGGAGGCGCGTGGGAGCGCCAAGGAGCGTCCTGCGCGCGGAGCAGTACTTGAGGAGAGCGAGAGATCGCGGCAGAACGCTTGAGAGAGAGGCTGAAACGGGTGGTGGGCGGCGCGGGGCGGCGCGGTGTAAGACGCCACGCCCGCGTGAGGCGCTCCCTTCGCTCCTTTAAAAAAACTTGGCGAGAAATTCTATTCCCGCGCTGGCGCTGCAGCTGATGGTGTCCATTAGGGGCTGAAAGTTGGGCTGCGCCTGCGGAGGCGGAGCGCGTGTAGTCGAAGCCGCGGGCGAGAGGTAGGCGCGAAATTCCGCATTTGTTTGAAGTGAGTGCGCGAGTGGGTTTCTGGGGGCTCAGTTCTCATCAACTACCAAGGTCGTTAGTCCTGCGCGTGTGAGGCTCTACGCTGCCAAATCTTCTTCTGGAACGGGAGATACGGCGGACACATACATATCTTCTTGTGGGGTGTGCTCTCAAAATTGCATTGCCCTTGACACGGCAAGCTATATGCTCCTACTGGCCTCCAAACGTATTCCCTAGCATGCAAGATCTGTAAGGGAGATGTGGGGTCAAGGATGAGAAAATAAATATATCGCGCGAAAGGGGAAATGATTGGTAAGGTATTGATTCGGCATTTCTTTGTTATCAGAGAACCTATGGAGCACTATCAATCAGAGCAGCAGGCCGTTAGAATTTTTTCCAGATTGTGGATAAATCCGACCTGGCTGTAACTCGAATGGCGAAAGTCCGCCAACATGGACTCTATCTTTGGATCTCCCGACCAGAGTTTCTGCAATGCTAACTGATGTTGTCTCTGAACCATATCAGAGCACCTGAAAAATTGGGACAGACAATTTTGGTTATAATGGTTAGTGAAATTTAATTCATTTTGTTTGTTGACATTTTTATTGAGATTTATTGGTATGCACATATTTCAATACAGACTGCTGAATATCGCGTGCAGCACGTAACGTTAAGAATGTATCAATAGCTGTGTTTTATAAAGAGGGTACAATTTTCGATGTTACATTTTATTACAGTACTTTAATCAAGTGCCTGTGAAAGTATATATTGTTGTGCCAACTAAAAACATTTGTTACTACAATTGTTATTTATATGATGAGTCATGCATTAAAAAAATATACTCAAAATATAAATTTATCACATTTTCATGCATTGGAAAGTGTTGTTTTTAAACTTTTTGTGTAAAAACTGGTCAATTGGCAGTGATCCCTCATTTGACAAATTAATTACAACAAACGTCTCTAGTGATACAGTTAAAAATTTTGACCCTTTGACGTACGAATGATATGTTGACGGGCGGGGTGGAGAAAAGGAGTCGAGACAGGCATTTTGTAGTGAAAATGACAAAGACGCTTTCGCGCGTGTAGCGTACATTATTATTAGCGCGTTTTTTAGGAAACTTGCAAGCATGTACTCTTGAATAACTCTCAATACGCGAGATGGCAATCACGTGGATTCATATCTCCTAAGTATTTTAGGTACTTTGCAGTACCTAATTCTCCTCTAGAACGCAAAATTATCTTCCAGACAGTGACTAAACTCTACCCAGCTATCTAGTCAGTGTCAAAAATCCTGCCTCCGTCAATACTCGAAACCTAGAGTCTCCGAATCCTGGAACCACTGCAATGACATTAACTGATGTCCTGTGCCACCTAAGCCGGTACAAAACAATTAGGTGTCGTTTCCAATGTAATAATAGTCATTTGCTTATACTTACCAATAAGTCTTTTTTGAAATTGTAACACAAACGTCCTCTCTTGAACGCATCTTGAGGTCTCTCTCGAATCGGCCGGAAAGTGCAGCACGGAATGCCCGCGCGGCGCGAAACGCGGGGGCGCTGGGAAATAGGCTTCGTCGCCGCCGCAGCCCCCTTTACGTCCGCTCGCACGTGACGCTGTTAGCGCGCGGAGCTCGGAAAGCGCGGGGGCGCCGCGGCAAGGAAGTGCGGTGTCCCAAAGAGGCGCTGGCGAGAAGGGTTGCCGTCTTCTGTCAGAAAGAAAGAGGTGATTCAAAGGCGGGATTTTCGACACTGCACTGCGACTTTCTAGCTATGTACGGATATGTCAAATTCAGCAGCTGCCTTGAAGAGAATCCTAGCGTCCGGTGCTCTGATCGGTGGTTTTCCGGTGAATACTAGAGCTGTACCCTAACAAACGGGCACGATCCTTTCGCGATCTTAACTTCTTCTTACCTGCATTACCTGTCATATTACTCACACACACACTCACAGACAATGCACTACCATGCGAGTACATGTGAGGACACCAGTCGTAAGGTTAGAGCTTGGCCTGGTTGGGGTGGCGCACCAGTAGTGGGAGATACCTGGTTGAGGAAAACCCCGCCAACCGACGCCTGATCTCACTATATCCAGAGAGGGAAGATCACTGCCGCCTATCGCGAGCACATGAATATGTACTATAGTTAAGGGAATACAGTTGAAATATGGACTACACTTACGATAATAATGACCTTAAACGTTGACGCGCCGCAAATACTAATCAATATAACAAACCAACCAAAAAAGAAGTGGATATAGCCTTGAAATTGCATTAATTCCCTTGTATTAAAATACGCCTATGAAAGGAAATCTCAATAATATTGTCAATTGCGCAAAATAATAAATCATTTAAGTAATACGCAGATGCTGGCGAACAAGGACTCAGTTTTGCTACTTTCTAATGATAATTCCCGCATAGGTGTCTTACGTATCTGATAAGTTATTGTAATATTGGGATTTACAGTGTTTGCTCAAATTGTAGAAAAATTGGTATCTTGATTGTGGTTTCATTGTTAGAGTTTATGCCATAGGGTCTTTAATTCCTTTTATTCTTAAAAGTTTTATAAAAAACGTCATTGTATTTCGTATTTGTCTAAAACCTTCGTTTGGAATATAAATGGAATATAACTATTTGGAGTTACTTACGGGATTTGTATATATGTCAAGGTCAAGATTCTGTTAGTAAGAAAGGAAAGTCATAACCATCATCATTGGGCTTAACGACGTCAGTTTACACGTTAGAGATATCATTCTAATATCGCTTGACCTTAACAAGAGAGGGAAAATTATTACAGTGTTGCCAGGTTGAAGAGTGGTGACATACGATCTTTGGGGCAGCATTTCCAGCCGTGAATTGATAATGAAAATCTGATATGCGCACCTTAGTAATTCATTAGGATGTATATTTCACTTGGGTTGTAACATTAGAAATGACGCCGTTATAAAATCAAAAATAGTAACACTATTAATTTAAGAATTGGGAATAAATTACGAATATAAGAAGAATTGTATTTGTGAGCTACCAGTATTGAGATACCTTATTGGAAATAATGTACATGGACAGTAGAGAGAAACTTATGTAATGCGCAAAAAAGCGAGAAAATAGTCGTCAGAAAAACTCCTATTACAGAGCCCTGGTAACGAAAGGTGGAATAATCCAGTAGCTAAATTTAGAAAAAAATCCGGTAACACGTGGTGTAGCCAGAATTAATGTTTTAGAAAAAATGGAATGTCAGCAAAACGTCTGTCTGTCCGTCCGTCCATGAGAAATTCTAGCGGCTGAATTTCAGCCGATTTTCCCCAAAATTGATATTTCCGAATCGGTCCGACTGATGTCACGGTGCATTGAATTTGAAACCCATATTTTGACTCAGGGGGACACATTGCGTGAAGTACCTGGAACATTTTCAAACTTTAAAAAAAGTGACCCCATTGTTATTTATTAATTTTTTTGTTGTATTGTGTGAAGGACGTTTAAGGGAATGGTGCAGGTCTCGTTTGTTGAAAAATTACGTTTTCTTTGAAAATTGTGTTTTTTCGAAAATTCAATATTTTGCGTCTTCCCACGACTACAATTATAAAGATAGATAGTTTTTTCTCTTTATGAAATCTGTTTCTTAAAAATATA
The DNA here is from genome assembly GCA_017312745.1 of Gryllus bimaculatus. Taxonomy (NCBI): domain Eukaryota; kingdom Metazoa; phylum Arthropoda; class Insecta; order Orthoptera; family Gryllidae; genus Gryllus; species Gryllus bimaculatus. The sequence continues at coordinate 3,123,383 of BOPP01000087.1, read as the reverse complement.
TTTTAAAATAAAATCATGTACAGATTTTCTGAAAGTCTGAGTTCTTTTTTGCGTAATTTTGTATCGAAGTACGGGCGAGACACTACGTGCTATTTACCACCACTAGTTTCCTATCGGGAGGAACGCACTGATTTGTCGCACGCAGCGGGTCCCCAGGAGGTCGTAAAGATCGCACGCGCGCTCAGTTGCGGAGGGGCATGGGGCAGCCGGGGGGGGGCGGTGGGCAGCTCCCCCGTGGACGCCGGACGCCGCGCGGCGCGGGCCGGAACCGATCCGGAGGCCCGCGACGCGCCGAAGGTCTTAATTATTAAGACCGGGGTGGAGTTGATGAGGCCCGTTCACGGGGGGGGGGTGTTACATTTCATCCGTTCTACTCAATGAGAGCTATTTTTCATGTTTTATTCAAAATGTTTGCAGCAGTACTGAACAGTACGGAGTTTGTCGCTCACGGAGAATAAATTTATTGTAGGTACCGCGTTTCATGAAAATGAAATAATTATAACAAACATGTCTAAAAATATCATCTAGTTTTGTAGTTCTTTTAATTACAATAACTGTAAATAAAATTCACGTTGCGTAAAGTACTAAATTAAATGGAATTCGCATCATTTTCTTATTTTACTATTTGTTTGCGAAAACCTGTTAGAGTAACGTCAAACATGGTAAGTAATATACCATTATAATCGGAAAAATCTGATTTGAAGTAACAAAAATAATTTTAAATCAAAATGAAAGTATTCTGCAAAGTTATAAAGTACATTTTATATTATTCTTATTTCATGTAAATTTGCTCATTAATAGGGCCACTAATCCTACTCATCTGCATGATATGATAGAAAGATATTAATTTTATCATAGTAATTTATGAAAATAAGATATTCAGATATGTAGGAAGAAATGAGACATTAATTTTCCACGATCAGCCTGCAATTAAAATGAGCTCATTTATACTGATAGAAAAATGACGATAGAATATAGATTTATTAAACTTCGTACAGTAGATATAAATTCATAACAACACAACTCAGATTAATTGCTTTTAGTTTAAGCTGTAGTTTGTTTCTTGTTTTTGTAGGTTTCCAACAATGCGCGTTTTATAATTTCTCTCATAAAAACTCAAACCTCTACTTAGGGTAGGCAATGCCCATAAGGCTTGATCAGAGATTATAATTTTAAAACTATTGAAGAAAAAATTAACGCGTAGTACGTAATAATTTAATAACTGAATCCAGATTATGTATCTTCTTAACAGTGCAATAAATCTGAACCTGCAATTCTTAACAATTCAGAAAGACAGGAAACCAAGCCAAGTCCACAATATTCGTTTCTGGTAGTCGAAAGTCGCGCAAGACGTATCTCCGGTTCTCTTTGCTCCGTCGTGTTGTTTGGCAGACGTCAGGAAGGAGATCGCATCCCCCCTCCCCTCCCCTTCCCGCCCAACTCGGCAGAGCCGAGCCCAACGCGTTTCCTCAGCCTCTCTCTCGCCGACATTCGAAATTTATGGTGATTGCTCCGAAGTATGGACGAAATTTCAATTGTCTTCGTGCAACGCGTGCGGATGAGGGCGTGCGCCGCCGTGCGCTCTGGCGGGGGCGGGCGCAACTTCAAAGGAGGAGGCGCCCTCCGCGCTGTTCCAAATTGAAGATTCGTTCGACGTAATGAAAGAGTGCAGCGTAGCATTCAGCTGGAGGCCTGGCTGCAGGGTAACGGTAGGGGAAGGAGAAGGAGGAGGAAAAGTCGGGTGGAGAAGGAGGAGGAGGAGATGAAAGAGAAGAGGGCTGCGTTGAGAGGAGACAGGTCGAGGAGGGAGAAGCGGAAGACGGTGTCTACTGATGTGTACAGACGCTCAAGAAGAAAACTATAAGCCGTTGAAGGCTGGGGTAAAAGGCAATGAATTTTGAATGCACCGCGAAGGAATATTTCGAATGCAAATGAAAACTGGAGTTGTTGATTTGCACAATATTGTAAATTCTACGTAAGAATTGTCCTCTGAGAACAAGAGTAGTGTAAATTGTATTCTATTATTTCTTTAAATACCACGATTTTTGTGTGCCAAACTACGTGGATGGTTTCTTCATTTGTTTTTGAATGAATGACTCTTCATGGATTCAGTTTCTTTTGAAATTAAAACTAAACAACAAAACCTTTTCTGATAATATAGAGTATTGAAATCGAGCATTTGTAAAGTTATTTCTTTACTCATCAGCAAGCCTATTTACTTCCTTACATCATCCCCCACAACCGCAATTGCTCGTCAAACATCTCGAATAATTAGTCCGGTAAACTTGTAAATACAAAAAACACATCAGATGCAAAATAGAAGAGAATCCAAGTGGAATAATGAATCATGAATACAAAGGTACCTGTAAAGCGGTATTTGAAAGCAACATATCACATTGTAATTCTGTCTGTGAATGAGAGAAATTAGTCATGAATGAGAAATAATAGCACATCTCTTTAATAATATTATGTCACAATAAAACTAGCATGAATCACACTATATATGGCCGTGGTGAAAATCGCACTATACTGCAGCGCATTTAACTCAAAGGCAGAGAGCGAACGTTTTCTGTGATTGCGTGCGAACTAATCGCTTCAAAACTCCGACAATTGTCTGTGGGAAAGCAGATAAAGCGCGTCCATCAGTTTCGCTCAGATGGCTGAAACAACACTCTCCCGCCGAGGCGCACGTGGAGGGAGGAAGTCGGCGGAGGGTAAAAGCTGGATCTCTGCCGAAGGATGAGAGCTTCGGCAGTCGCTGTCTTGAAAAAGGGACGCTGGGAACGCTATTGCGATTCCGTTAGTGTCGATCAGATTAAAATACATTTTATTCTCCTCTGCTGATAAAATGTCCTGTTTGAAGCCTAACCGAAAGCGAAATAGGAGCTCACGCTTTAATGCCGAAATTAATTAATATTGCAAAATTGTTTCATTTCGAGTTTAATTACTCCATATAGTGGATTAGATGATGAAATTGATTATTTTGTTATCTATTATTAAATTTCAATTTATTATATGTTAATTTTCTGTCTGTTGACGAAGTTATAGCACATATACACATCAACTAGGTTCTTTAGTTACTGCCATATTTGTGGCAACCACTCAAAATAATGTTGTAATAGACACACGAAGGAGGCAATAATGATTTATATTTTTCTCACCGCAGCTACTCATCCCACCCTCCCTCATTTGGACTCTCGTATGCACACGCCCCCAGCCTCACCCCCCGACCTCTACACTTCCCTCGATATAACCCTGCATCAATTCTCGTGTCTGCCTCCTCTCTCTAATCATCTCCTTAACCCTTACCACCTAACTGGTGCTCCCGCCCTTCCCTAAGCACTCTGCCGCCGTCCCTGCCTCCACCCGCTTCCGCGTCCACGCTTCGCCTGCAGCTTGCCACCGTCCCCGTCCTCACCTTCGCCCCGACCCCACGCCTCACTTCCGCCCCCACTCCCGCCTCCGTCCTCGTCACCATGCTCATCTGCGCCATCGCCTCCGCCCCCGTCTACGGCTTCAGCTCGTCTCTTGTCTCGGTATTTGCCCCTCCCCGCACCACCTCCACCACGCCTTCACCCCGTCTCGGCCCACGACTCCGCAGTTACTTCCTCTTCGCACCTTTCCTCCGGTCCTGTCCTCACTCCGTCCCCACTCCCGCCTCCACCCCCGCCGTCAAACCCACCTCCGACTCTTCCCCGTCCCACCTCCGTCTACTGTCTCTGCCTCCGCCCGTGCTTGCGTCCCCTCCATTTCCTTCCGCGCTACGCCTTTGTCTCCTTCCCGGCTTCACCACTTTTGTACATCCGCTCCACAGCTTCCACCCGGTCCCGTCCACGCATCCGTCTCCGCCCACACGCTCGCCACCATCCTCCCCTCCATCCGCGTCCTCACCTCAGCTCTCGCCTCCGTCCCCACTCTTACCTCCGCTCTCACTTCCACACACGTCTCTGTCATCGCCTACTTAATGCAAATTCAAATGTTCACGGTTTATTTATAGAAAAGATTAAAAGGTAGTGGAAACGCCTAGCGGTAGAATATGTCGAGAATTTTTCGATCACATAAATTAACCAAAAGAATTCAAAAACCTACTAACTTGGTCATAATTGGTTACTTATGTATAATTGAGTTTATCTTAGTAAATATTAGCTGTTTATTCTAACTATTCATTAAATGAAAGCACTTTTCTTTCAACACCGACATCAAGATGTCATATTTTTTATATACGCAAATTTTTTGTCACCCGAAGTAAGTACAACTAACTAAAGTGATGTTTCTAGATTACCGGAAAGCGAAGTAAAGAAAAAAATCACATTCACCAAGAACATGTGTAGTAAAATTAGTGTGTATGTAATGGTGGTTCAGAAATGTACCGCTGTGTTTAAAAAGACTGCCAGTGATGCCTCAGAGAAATTGATGTCACCGCAGCGTCTGTGATCGGGAGATCCTGGGGTTTCATTCCCGACGGTCCCAGGATTTTTGCCACTTGTTAGGGAGCTAGGTCGAAATAAGCCGCTGTCTGGAAGAGAATTCTAGTGGCTGGCTTCTCTTCTCGGTAATTTTTCGTGATTTCTTCTCCAACACCTGGTGAATACCACGGCATTACCCTAGTAAACTGGCTGCGGCCCACGCGCGACCTTTTTACCCCCTCTATCTTGTCCTGTCTTCACCACTAACTGACACACACGTACACTTCCGTGCACAAAACTACGAATACCATGTTGGGAGACCAGATGCGCCGTCTTCGCACCGCACTCTTTCAACGACACCTACCCTTTCTCAAGGGCAGCGGCAGACGTCCGTGAACTTCTATTGGAGTTTTATTCTAGTTGTCGGCTAGCTCAGGAAATGTTTCGATGCCTACTATTATGCAGAATCAGCGTTATAGAAATATAAATTTGTGATTTTATAATTAACTATTTATTAAGAAGAGCAGATCATTGATTTAATGAACAATCACCAATAATGAACCCTTTTAAATAACTTAAAACAAACGATAGACCAATTGGCCTAGCGCGACCACGCAAATTTGCTGTAATGCGAGTACAATATTTTAAATGATTTCTCATTTTCCCTATAGGGTCTTTGTTTCAATCATGTGGCTTGAAGTCCCGTAAATTGAACCGAGTCTCGGTTCATTACACATCGCCCCTTTCTTCTTTCTCGTCGACGGCGCCTGGGCTGGTCGTTGGCCCGGAGAGCCCCTTCGGCAGCGGCAGGTAGCAGAGGGCCGGTGCCCCGTCGGGCCCCAGGCTGTTTGGGGGAACAATTGACGCCCTGCGTTGTCACGGTGACCGTCGCCCGCGGCTCGCAGCAACGATGCGGTCGAATTCACGCACGCGTATATCCTTTCTTTCGCACTTGATAACGGATAGTTGATACTGATTGCCGCAGGTTGCGACGGTTCTCGCATTATCCATGAATATCATATTTAACAGACACGACGCGACGTAAACTTGTATTTTAAAATACTTTACGTTCACTGTTTCTCGTGTAGACATGAGAGAACTTCATAAAATACAGTTCACATTGTGTCAGTTCTCGAAAAAAAAAAAAAAGAAAAAATGTCGCTGTCTATGCTACATTAAACCTTTTGAATAACGTTTGTCCACCCAGCTATACACCACCCTCAGGCAAACTACTTCCCTGCGGCGAGCACTTCGCGACCCCCGAGAAAAACTCGTCTTGTGCTTCCGGCGATCAGATTTTCAGTGTCTGCCTTGTTCTTTTCAAGATCTCGCGTAGGTCTAACTCTTCCTTGCCATTTTAAAAGCTCTACTCTGACTGGGACTGTCTTGTTGCGTCGTACATTTTACTCTATCCAAACTTCCAATATCTATCCGAACTTTTGAGCGTAAGTTTTCACACGTAATTCTCTCTCTTTCTCTTTCTAATATTGTTACTTTTAATCAAGCAACCACGTAGTAACGATGGCAGGTGTAAGGTTGGCCTTGGAGCAGCGTTGTCAAATTTGTGGATTTTCAAAGTAAAAGTGTTGCTAAAGTTTCTAAAAAAATATGAAGTTTCTGTTCGTTGGCTCGTGTATTTAGTTTCTTACACTCACAAGGGGTCTTCCCCCTCCACTACTCTCTCTTGGGCTAAAATTTTCCTCTTAAGAAATCCAAAATTCTTCTATTGCGCATTTCCTCTGTTTAGCGGCAACCCAGAAGGAGACGCTGGGTGGGAATGCGGCGGGTTGGGTTGGGCGGGGTTCTCACGCTCGAACAGATCAAACATTAGGCAGTCAGTGCCTGTTTGCCGGGCCTTTATTCTCAAGGGACGAAGGGGAATTGGGGCGCCGAGGGATTTTTCTTGCTCCTCTCCTCGGGTACTCGCTCTCTCCTTTGGGGCGTACTTTCATTCAACTACGTATTTACCAAAATATGGTGAAATATTTTTCTTCTTACATTCTAGTATACGTACGTATATACGGAGCAATATACATAGTATAGAGAAAGGTATGCAATGCTGCAGAAAATAGATTTCGATATTTCAACTGAAATACGCATCCTGATACCGAAAAAGTGTTGTTTTTTTCAAAACATCTGTCCTTTCATCTGTAAACACCAATGACTCTTAAACCATAGGTAGGATTTTCTCCAAAATACATATTCATCGACGGATCTGGCTCGACTCGGATGTTTCCGATTTTGAAAAACATTCTTTAAAATCTGGGATAACTTACATGAATTTTGATTTTGACTTTACATGACATTTTCAAACTTTTCTCAAAAATGACTCTAATGACTCTAACTTTGTTCTTTGAACTTTTGATAGGTATAGTTCTAAAAGAACTCAATGAAATCATATAAATGTTATTTTACTCATTTCTTTTTGTTTCCAAAAATACGAAAATCTATTTTTTACTATCACGTCATTAACATTTACACTAGCGCCAATTTGTTGACGTTATATCATGTACGAGCACATGTTCTTTAAATAATTACGCTAATAAACGCTATTTTCTCAAAAAGACTCCAATTTTTTTCTTTAAACTTTCATACAGATGGTTCTTATTGCAATATTTAAGGTGTCAGAAAGTTCATTTTGCTGTATTCTATTTGTTTTTTGTTGTTATTGTTTTCAAAAAATTCTCTAAAGTATTTTTTAAAATATCTTTCAAGCCGTTAATATGCACATTTCCAACCATTTGTATACACTATTTCATTTGTGAGTGGACGTGCTTCAAATGACTTTAAATGAACGTTTTCGAACACCCAAAAGTTTTCAGTGAAGAAGTGCTTCAAGTTTTGCTTTTACACGAGCTTAGAGAAAGATAAAATATCTCAGATTTACTGTTACAAATAACAATCGAATAAAAGTCCTTGATTTTTCAAATAAGTTGTTGAAGAAACATACCCCAAAATAATTTTTTTTGCAACAAAGTTGAAAAAAATTGTTTTATTTCGACAATAAGTATTGTTGAAATGAATTTCATCACTTAATGAAATTTATTATATTTTAATAAGCAAGCTCATTATGTGATTTTGTACGTATTAACACGTCTTGATAAGACTACCTGAGTTGCCCGTTATTCGTTTGTGTTTCAGATTTTAAATTATTTTTCTTCCCTTATAATTGCATACGATTCTTTTCATAGATGTTGATTTAAATAATTTCATTTGATATCCGTAATAGCAAAGAAAAATTTACATGTAATATGCATATCATATACCTTTTTTACTGTTCTATCTAAGATTGATTACAGTGCAGTTGTTATCGACAATATCGGGGAGACAGTAGTGATGCCAAAAACAAAGCGATTGCAACTGTTTGTGCAAAGACCACTTCAATCATCACAGTCACGCATATTGCATGTGGTACGGCACTGTGCGGCCAATACAATAATGTGTTTGTTCGATTCTGTTACGTATAGAGAGAATCATTTTTAAATAAACTACATATCAGCACACAGTGAATTCAGAGTATCAAGAAAATATATCGATGCTATACTGCGTAGGCTCTTGAAACACTCAGTACTCGCTAATGCCTACAAGTTTATTTATTTATTCAAAAACAGTAAGAATTGTATGTGACGTGTGGGGGAAAAGATCATCTACGCACGTTTTCTTAAGTTCCAGAATCCCTTTCTGTCATTTTAACTATAAATATTTGAATGATGTGTAAGAGTTAAAGATAAATAAATAAACATATTTACAGAAATTATTTTTAAATTAATTCTTAATTTTTTTCTCGGAGTGTGGTTACATTATTCATGTTTCACATGATTTTTACAATAATGTTTACTAATAAATTATATTCAATATTACATGCTTAATACTTATTAATTTGTTTAGAATGTTCATTTTCCCTAAACATAATAAATAAGTGTATCATAGTTGCTGTTACTCTAAATTTGTCATCTATTTAATCTTTAGTGAGGTTAACGTTTTTTATTGTTTCAAAATCAAACTCTGAAGAGAAACAGGTTGACTGAACAAAACCACCCAATAAAATATGTAACAATAAAAAAACTGATTTCTTATCCAACAAGTCATTTTACCCCCCTAATGATACAATTACAGGGCATCATTTAGCAACCATTCTTTACAATTCTTCAAATACCACCAAGATTCTACACGATTTCTTTTTTAGGAATAATTGCGGGACTCTTGATATTTAAGTTAAGACTACTTATATTAATAAAGTTTACAAATCAATTCAGCCCGTCTATTTAACTTTACCATATTTGTTTATTAATATGAACTTTTATGTGTACTTTGTTTCCTATAACACTATTTTAATAATAATAATAATTATAATATATATTCATTCTCGGGTTATTATAATGTAAAATATTGCGCAGAATATTTCGATTCTTAAATTTCATGAAGCAATAATATACAAATATTTACTTTTCAAGTAAAACGTCTTCTAATCATTAGTTAATAAAAAATAAAAGGTTTAGGATAAAAAGTTTAGTTTTTTTGAAAAACAGTATTTATTGTCAATATTGTAACAACAAATACTATTTTAAGTTTGAAACCAAACCCTGCACTACACACGTGCAACTAAAGCGGGAGGAATAACTATAAAACAGAAAAATCCTCGGCCAGAGCGAAGCCGAGCCCGTGAGCATTTCTCCGATTCTGCCCTCCTGCGCGATGACATCCAATCAGCGGCGGCGGCCGTTGGAGGAGGGGGGCGCCGGCCCTTTCGCCCCAGAGAGCCCCGTTCCGGAGGCCCTCGGGAATCCCGAGATCGCCACTGCCCTCCGCCTGCCCTCAACCTCCGCCCTCGCCCTCGCCCTCGCCTCGGCTGATGCGCGCCGCCATGATAAGGCCCCACGTTCGGCTGCGCGTTGGGGCGGAACGGACGGATGGAACGGGCGGGCGAATGGACGGGTGGACGGACAGCAGGAGCGGACGGACGGGCGGGCGAATGGACAGGCGGACGAAAGTCAGACGGACGGGCGACAGGCGTTTTAGGCCGGGCGGGCGGTCCGCGTATTGACGGTTGGACTCGGCCGAAAGGGGGGGGGCAGGCTGGAGTGGGCGACGCCGGCGCGGGCGGTTGCAAGGGGGGCCCCAGGAGGAAGAGCGGGGGCGGGGGGAGGAGGGTGCTGAGTGGGCGGCGCGGAAGCGGGGGTGCGGTGACGTCCGGGTGGGAGCGGCCCAAGAATGCATTTCCATGACAACGGCGCATATGCGACCCCATTCCACCCGGATTATCGACGAGACGGGCAACGAAGAAAAGGACGTTGTCTTAAGGCCCTCGCTTTGCCAGTACACCAACCGCTTCCCCCTGCTTGCTCCGTGCCTTTCACGTCGTCGTCGTTTTTTGAAGCGGCCAGCCTGTATCCCCGCCGTCACCACTTATTGCAAATACGCGCTTATTCTCTATCTTCAGAAATCCCTGAAATACTATTATTTCCTATCAGTGTTATGTGACATATCTTGCCAAACATTCCGATTCTATTAATCAACCGTGCACATTTTCCTTTACATGCAAGTGTTTCCCATTCATATCAATGTCTTCAATCACCGATTCCTATACTATATTTTATTGAAATATTTCATTCCAGTCACAAATATTTCCTGTATCTTTCACGCCTCTATAACAAAATTATCTTCAGCCTTCCTCGGTATTACACGTGTTCTCTTTCCATTTATATTTCTTTATATACTTCATTTCTTTCTTGTCAAAAAGATTTGCTCCTCATAGTTGTAATCGTTTTTTACCTTAATTTTAAAAGAAGTTTTTTTATCAATACTTCTGCTAATTTTTCAATGCGAGAGCCTTTTGAGCTATTTTATTCGATATTTTGTACTGGTACCTCAACGTACCCACTAAACGATTTCTTCTATCATCGTCTACGCTGTTGTTTTATGCGTTTTATGCATAATATTTTATTCACTCATAGGAAAAACATATTTTCCATTCATCCGTTTGTATTTGAAATGTATCAATTTACGGATTTGTTCTAAAGTATTAAGGTATTAAAATATGCAATACATTTTTGTAAGGTTAGTAATATATCATTTCATTTTAATGATAAAATCGAAGAAACGAATTTTGTCGAAATATCTACTAGCTTTCTGTATTTTTATCATTATTGAATGATAATACGTGTATTTTCTCGGAACATTTGCTTCAGAATTATGGTTAATGCATGAAAATAAATAAAATATTTTTATGTCTTCATATATTTATAAAATAATAAAGTCCATAAAACGTCTATTTTTAATTAATTGCAACTGCTACGATGCTACACTTAGTGAGAAATATGAGTAACCGTATTCCAATAAAACACTGAAGTTAACATTTACTAAATCAACAAAGTGAAAACTGAAGATACATTAGTACGCAACCCAACAAAAGATCATTCTGCCAAACGAAATATATTATTTGAAGAAGATTTGATTAATAAGTCCTCTGGCTCGTATTTTCATTATCGAGAAAATCTAACTACTTGCTGGTGTCGCAATTCAAATAACGACGATATTTACTTATGTATAACGGAATGCATCAGACATGTTCAAATACAGATTACATCCTAATTGGTTTTTAAGAAGCAATGAATAATGCGCGCACCATTTTGTGGAAAATGCAAGTCAGAAAAAAAACTTTAACCCTTTTTTAAATGAATAATGTTTATACGGATATGAAAGAATAATTTTGATATATACTTTTATTGTGAATAAAGAAGGTAACATATTACTCTGTAATTTTATTTTTAGTAGAAAGAATTGTTTTGCACTGGTACAAAACAGACATAGCCGTTTACCTTCATACGTACTCTACGTTATTAATTGCCCAGATAAGTTAGAAAACTACAATGCATACTATCGGCCTAAAATCAACTGTAGACATTGTTTTGAAAAACTGTTTACATTTACCCTTCATTCTAATTCGGTTTAATTAACATCTAGTATCGTTCTTCATACTTTCATAGTAACTTTGAAATTCGTCATTTGAACTGCATGTCTATTACATTTTTATTGTATGAGGATTGAAACTTTTAAAGTGAATGGCTTGTGCTTTTGCAGTTGACATAGCATGGACTGATGTTTTTGCCATTGTTCCTGAGACCCTCTGTTTGCGTTCGAAATTACGTCGATTTCCTGTGCCCACCGCTGCAAGCACAAGCGAAGCGTTTCATTCCGCTCAGTCATTACGGAAATCGTTACTAGTAGTATTAACAGTGCATTTCGACCAATTGGATGCGAAGAATGCCTTATTGTTCGTTATTGTCCTGCGCTCGTCCTTTATTACGTCCCACTAAAGCTATCGATTTCCAAGGTCGACGATTCGTCATGTCATGTTCATACACTGAGAATTAAACACGCCTCTTCGTGATATGCCACAGTTTTATTCACTATCAAATGCCATAATCGAACAGCCCTGAAAAAGCGTCCTGGTCTACATACGCAGGCGAAAAAGTCCCTGTAACGAACGGGACAAACAAGAGCATGCCGCACGTGGCCTGATGGAATGCGAGAGGCGAAGATACCGCAATAGAGGACGCTGGTGGTGGAATGGGAATCGACTAAGGGAAGATGAATGGTAAAGGAAAGAAATATCGTGAAGTACTGAATGACACAATTGCTGATAACTATATCAAAACGTACATAACCTACGGGGGGTGCTGGCAGTGTTAGAGAGGAAGCAATGATAATGGCAGTCACAAGATTCTATTAGAAGATTTTGATTAAAAAGTAGAAATAAAAACTATGAGAACGGTGCAAGTGACTTGGCCTATGAACGGAGGGTGGAACTGATGACGGCAAGATGCTAGTAAACGATAGCGATGACAGGATGTTTACGAGAAACGCAAGGATGATATGCGTGACGGAGGTGACGAGTGTAACGAGTGCGACGGAAGGGGTGAGGTTGGAGGGGGGGTTGACGGGGCGACGAGACTTCGCCGAAGCCGCCATGAATCGCAAGGCCGACGGAGCCCATGGCGCTGACGGGGCCGACGAGGCCGACGAGGCCGACGGGCTGCGAGTTCAGAGGTGGCGCCTGGGAGGGACGTGACGGGAGTCGTCCAAGAGACAGGATCCAAGAGATGTAGGGCCGACGGAGACGAGGGATTGATTGATTGATTGATATACCCAAGAACATGAAATGCTACGCTCGTAGTGACTTTGGTATAGTGAGTGTATTATCGCTGATTATAGCGGCCTTCCCCCCTCGCTGAATTGTGAAATCCGTTGGTGACCTACGTGTTGGCTTAACAGGGAATTCCTCTTCCAAGTGTATCATTTAGCAGGGCAGCGCCACAGCCGGGATACACTCATGGCTTCTCGCTGGTCTCCCGGCATGTCTGGTAGTTCAGTGTATGTAAGCGTAAGAGTGTGTAAGTAAGGAAAGAGGTTAGAACAGGGAAGAGGAAGTAAAGAACGTGCGAGGTTCGTTGTCCGTTTGTTAGGGTTCGGCATTCGTCTGATACTGCCCAAAGAAACCGCGGAAAACCACGGATGATAACAGCCGACCGCTAGAATTCTCCTGCAGACGACTGAATTCGACCTATCTATTTAGCTACGGTCCCAAACCTTCACTGACAGAACACCCTAGGACAGCCCGGTTTGAGTCGCCGAAGAGGCATTCTGGCTATGAGCTCAGCTCATCCCATCGCAGATGAGGTAGAGATTGGGTGCAGTTTACAGCTGATGATGATGCAGCCTTGAGGTGCACAGCGTCGTGTGCAAAGCCCAACCCGGGGGGCCCGTGTGCTCGCAGGCGAGAAGCAGAGGTTGGGAAAAGTGGAGGCAGCGGGAGCGCTATCTGACGGCGACATCGCGGATGCTTGGAGAGCCCGCGAGAGCAATCGGGAGGGAGCGGTAGCGGCGCTGGGTGGAGTGGGGCGGGGCGAGGCAAGGCGGGCGGGAACAGGGCCTGGGTGAAGGGTGGGGGGAAGGGTCAGGGAAAGAGGGAGAAGGCGAGGTGAGAAAAGAAACAGCATTGGGGAGGGGTGAGGAGAGCAGCGGGGGCGGGGCGCCGGTGCTGGCGCTTTACAAGGCTGGCCTGGTTGGTTGGTCCGCGCCGGGCTGGACCGGCCGGGGATGCAGAGAGGTCCCAGACGGG
>BOPP01000087.1:3093722-3109831 GCA_017312745.1 Gryllus bimaculatus | reverse complement strand
GAGGTGCGGGGCGAAGGAGGGTGAAGGTTGGGGGGGGGGCAGGCCGGGCGCGCGTCGACGCCCACTCCGCCTCCGCGCTCATCGACCGCCGCCAATTTAATTACGGCTTCCTTCGTTAGAGGGCGCGCTCAGGAATCGACCGCAAGACGCGGCGCCGCCCGGTCCCCGGCCGCCTCCGCCGCCGCGGCCCCTCTCGCCCACCGCCACCGCCTCGAGCGCAAAGAGCGAGATTCGGAATTGAGGGAGGGAGCGCTCCGCCGGCAGCCTTCAGACGCCCTTTTAAATCATTCAAATCTCTCCCCATCATTTCACTCGCTGCTTTAAACGAGCCTAGTTTGCTTGTTTTGTAATAATATTTTATATAACTCTCAGTGATTGATTAATGTTAACGATACGACTTAACTTTTTGTTAAAAAATTGCACCATTTTAATTATTTTCAGGAATTGTTACATTTTACAGATGAAATCGGTGTCATGATATTTCTTACATTCTTCATAATCTAACGTAACAACACAGATATTTTTTTAAATTGCCTTCGATTACTAAATGCATTATTATTTTAATAACATTCTTCCCCCCATGTACATAGCAAATGTGAACATCTGAAGTTTCATAATATTCAAAGTATTTTCCAATATTACTATATCTACGGAGGTTACAATTTTATTGGAAACGGTACAAGCTTATGGCTTCTATTTAAAATGTCAACTCTATCGCCAATTGTTACAATAACAATGCTAATTATGATATTGAAGATAATGACATGGGAAACAAATTTATATCAGTACCGGATCATAGATAAAAAGAAGGAATTTGCTCAGAAAGCTCATGGACTATATAAATGGTCTTTGTTTTAGCCATGTTATAACATCAATGCAGAAACTTGACCTTGAAATCAGATGCAGTCAAGACGTTTTTCGGTGTAACAGAATGAGAGAATATGGATGGGTAAAGCAACGAATGTGAGGGGTTGTTGTGGAGTGATGTTGTATGATTATAATATATCAGGAAAGGCATTAATTATAATTACTGCACAGGCTACGGTGTTTGTGTAGCTGATATGGGCTGAGGGATTAATTGTCTAGCGCCGTATAATATTCATGAAAATTGAGAAATCGTTGCATTCAAAACACAGAAATTGAGACTGGAAACTGCCAGGGAAGGTAAAGTTAATGATGACAACGTGGTTTACATACAAACATAATTTTCATTACGATATGTCTAAAGTTTTTGCCACGTTTAGGGTGCTAATTGATATGTCTGACTTGTAGTTGCCTCGGAGAAATAAAAGAGATGATTCCGTTGGTGTGAGAAATATAATATGTTATTGGAGGGGGGGTTAGGGCTAATGGGTTCGGAAGGAAAGGTGTTTGCCTAGGGGAGATTATATGGCGCTGTGACCGGGGAAGAAATGCTTTAGCGGAGGGTGGGAAACAATGAATTGTGATGAGAGGGCGGACGTGAGAGTCGTGCGGGGTCAGGAAGGTGCTAGTGGCGGGGTGTGAAGAGTTGGCTGGGTAGGTGACGTTTCTGAGGAAGAAGAGGGAGGCGGGGCGTGGGGCGTGAGGTGGCGGAAGGGTTGTGGAGTGTTTCGGGGTCAGGGAGTGCTGTTGGCGGGAAGAACTGGCGTGGGTGATGTTTGTGGGGCAGCAGGGTGAGGCAGCCGTAGTGGGGTGGCCGGGTGGGCGAGAGGGGTGCGAGACGGGGCGGAGCGGCTGCTTCGAGGGAGCTGTTTGTTGCCTTTACGCGTGGGAAGAGCGCGCCCTGTGTGTGGATTAATGATTTACGCAGGTGGTGAACAAACAGTTCCTGAGGGCTGCGGCGCTCTGCGCAAGGTACGTCTGAATTAGAAGACATTTCGCGAGATTTTTCTAGTTGCTGATTGTCTCCATTATTTTCATAAAGTTTACTTTAAAGGTGAAGATTTCTGGTGATCTATTGAACCGAATACGAAGAACGCATTCTACAGTAACATATGTTTTTCCTGGAACGAATTCCGTCGTTCGATTTTCTGTTCACATTTCGTTTGAGAGGGATAGGAAACGTGTGGTTTATTTCTGAGATATGTCTATGTACAAATAGACAAATAGCTCAATTAATGACTAACTTTGTTAGATAAAAAACATTTGGGATAAATGTTATCACACGTCATATCAAAGTGAATTGTGAAATATAATAATAGTGATTTTACTCTGAAGCAAATTTCATAATTGTGGAGTTTTTTCTTTTATTTCGTGATATGGCTATGGTATATTAACATTTCAAAGGGTAAGAATTTATGTGACTTTCCTATTAGGAAAATTGTTTCTATTCATTTTAATTTGAAACTTCGTATAATGCATTTTTGAATATGAGTGGTAGAAAAATGATTCTTTCGTTTTAACAGGTTTGTTGTCATCGTAGTGGTCGGAAAACATTAGATGGTAATGGATTTATGTAGAAATTCCTTTTACCGCGTACATTTTGCACTGGGTAATGCATTGTTTTAAAAGTAAAATTGGCTTTATGTGGGAACCAACTCCCAGTGAGTGAGTATTTAATGGTTCTTGGGGCATCATATACTGAGGTCATTTAAGCCGGAAGTGAAGTCCATTCCTCCACAGTTTAGTATAACGGTTGCAAAGTTCTAAGTGAAGGAAACATTCATGCGTTTGACACTAGCGCTCCTGGCACCAGCAAGAAGGGGCTTCATAGGCATGAGCATTACATCTGCAAATTTGTGTTGTATAAATAATAAATCGCACGTTCAAGTTCATCATAAAATACAAATTTATTACTGTCAAATAGAATAAATCTAAATTTTCTGCGCAAAAACAAAACAAGGGACCATCTCAGAACCTGCACTATGAATTAAGGACAACTGCACGAAAATCCTTATTGAGATGGGAGTCCTACACTTAGAAGTTACAATAATGTTTAAAAAATAATTTTAATTTTAACGTTATAAATTAAAAACGATAAAATAACATCAATCAAAATGTTAATTTATTTATTAGGTAACATAAATCCTTAATATCCAAAATGGCTTAACTGCCGAAAGTACAATAAATATACATACTATATTGAAAGTAAACAAGAAAACATTGGATATTGGAAACATGGAACATGGAACATGGAAAACATTATTTATAAACACATTTACTTAATACAAAATTACATTTATAAAACATTTTCTTGACAAATTTTAAAAATAATACAAATTTTTTAAATTAATTTGGACGGCGACTATTTGCCGAAATTACAAATTTGAGACCGGTAGGTAGAAAGAGAAAAAATACTTAATTACATAAAAATGCTGTGTACTGCTGATCACTTATATTACTAAGTAAGGATATTCAGAAAAGCTGAATAGAGTGAGTTGCGGATTGCGTTTACACCTGCTGATTTTTTGGTAGCATATATCATAAACCGTCACTTTTTAATCGACTGTAAACAACAAGACGTCGATAGCGTATTTTGAACCGTTCGAAACTCTCAGATATCCTTAGTTTATTCTTTATGAAAAGGATTATTAGTTGAAAATAAGAGACAAAATACCTTGAAAGATAGTACAATGCAAAGTACGCATTTACATCGTATAAATCGTTTTTATTATAATGACCTTCATTCCGGAATATTCACAATTCAAAGCTTTAACTAAAGGCGCAAGTCACCAGTAAACGTACGCCTAGGAACACGGTCCCACAACTACAATTGCTCTCGAGCTGCGTTATGCATACGTACATGAAATGCATTTAACCCAGAACGGATAGGAAAGTTGAAGGGCCTCTTTTCAGAGGGCGCCTCTCCGCAGTGGGAAGCCACAGGACTGCGGCGGAGCCAAGGGCCCTCCACGACGGTAGGAAGGGCTCGCGGACTAACAAGTGACGCTCTCCTCCACCGCCCTTATCTCGCCCTCGCCCTCGCCCTCCTTATCCTTTCCTTCGCTCGCTCCAAGGAAGACTCGCTCTCTAGCCTACTTGCAGCGCGTCTTGGCAGAGGAACCTTTGCTAATGAAAGAGGTGGCCCGCCGGGAAAAGGAAAGAAGCTTTTCGGTATGATTTATGTAATAAGCACCAAAAGCTTCTTTATTCACCTTCTTATTAATTAAAAAACAGCGTCAAAATCCAATCTCTTCGTTGCATCCAAGTTTTGATTTCTAATTTGTAAATGGCTTGTATCAACTTCAATAACATAAATTTCCGTCCAGAAAATGTTTTTCTGCAATAAAATACAAGCAATAAAATACTTAAAAGATACTAGAAAAAATTGAAATAACCATTTATTGTAAAAAATACTAGGTATTTTGAAGAAAGGGACACGTGAATGCGATGTAACAAAATAAAAAAATTAAGCGAAATTGTACCAAGTCAGAACTATTGAACTGGGTGATAACGTTAAGATAACTTCTTTCGAATATCACAAAACTTAAACGAATTTTTGCTCTAACGGATACTTTTTCTGTTTCTTTACTTCTTTATGTATGCACTGCATTTTATTTAAGAAGGTTAAATATATACAAAAATAAAAAATTAAAATGTCTTTCACGATGAAAATGTGTGAAATCGTAAAACATGGAGCAAAAGCGTTGTATAGTTCTACATTGTAATATGATAATTTTACAAAAAGGTATTCTGTCTTCAAAATTAATGCTTTGTAATAGTTCTGTCAATATTGAACGAAAAGCGATAGTAAATTAGGTCAAATAGTAATTGTTTGTTTTACCCTTTAGCTACAACCTCAAATAGGATTCAGTTAATTACAAATTTATCAGACTCGTGCTAGGAAAATCAACAACAGAGTTCATTCTTCCCTTTAATGTTTGCGTATAAATAGCACTGCCATTTTAAATTGTGAAACGTGTTATTCCAGGATAAAATATCCAGTTGGGCTTCAATAATTTATACATTATTTGCCATAAATCAGTGTTGGGATCTGGAAAACAAAGTCAAAACATTGTATGACGATCTCAACATTCGTTCATTCGTGATTGCTAGAGGAAGAGAAATAACACATGGCAGTTTCATTATCCTTTACACCCCTCAAAATGTTTGTACAAAGGGAAGAGAAACATCAATACTAGAAAGGATTCTTTTTTTAATGTACTAAAAAATTAGATACAGTTCTTCTCAGATTATTAAACGTTATATATCTATTAAAAGTATTTAGTAGTCTGATTACGTGGATCTGAAATCCACGTAATGCGTAGACGGGGAGAATTGAGGGAACTGGAATGCAAAGATCAAACATTACATGACTATTTCTAAGTTTATTATTACTAGACGGAAGACCGTGTTATAATTTCAAGTAGAGGCAAATTCCAAAACTTAGGTTCGTCGTCATTTCCAACTACCAGTTGAATTGTAATAACAGGGAGAGTATTATATACCCGAAGGTGCACTCAGAAAAACGTGATGTCCTTAGCAAAATGATCAAATCTCGAAGAGGATTTGATCCAAAACGTCGGTTTACAAAGATAACAAAACAGTTTATTAAATAATTCAAAAAATTAAATTAAACTATTAATTATTAAAGATTTTTTCTTAACATAATTGCATTTCTCAGGAAGACTGCAGTTAACCTGTAATAAGAGAAATACTGCACACTTATTACACCTTCATACTCTAGAGGTCCCTATTTCTCTCTCTTACTTATTTCACTCGTGACTGAAGCATGGTATCTCTTATCCTCCGCTAGAATTCCATGACAGTAGGACTTTCTACTAGGCATGGGATGTGCCCCTGGCAACAAAGACCTCCGTGTGAATGGCAATAGTTGCATTGGTGGCGCTCTGGGCGGCAGCCTCGCGTGTGGCGGCGGCGAAGCGGCGGCGCTGGCGGCGATGCTATCTGCGCGCTGGCTCTTAATTCCGAACGCGCTCTGGCAGCGCCGCGATCCGGGCGTCAGCGCTTGCAGTCGATCGCGCGGTGTCTGCCAGAGGAGCTCGGGTTCTTCGTCAGTACAAAGGCCGCAATAAAGCAGCTCTGGCCTTCTTGCTGACCTTGATAACTCGAATTTGAAAGGGAAAACAAAAATAATCGAGTTATCGAATGTTTCCACCCATTCAAGTTTGTTTTATTGACAGTCACATACCAGTGCCATTCCGGTACAGACAAAATTCCAAAGAAGTCGCAGAAATCTATTGAAATAATGGAAGGAAGTAATATTTGTTTTAGAAGTAATGCTACACATAGTAAGCAGCATATTACAACCATTTTGTGCAAGTTTATTCAAAAATATTTTCAGTTGAGGTATGGCAAGGACATAAATGTGTTGAACATTTTGTGAATTTGGCTTCCTTCCCGTAGGGATACATGTGCTTGTTTTGAAGAACTCGTTCAGCATTCACTAAGTTGATCAAAATGCTTAAGTGTTCTCTTCATCGAAATGCAAGAAAATATGGTTTCAATGTTTGTATACGGCCACCTGGCTGTAAGAGAACGTAAGAGTTCACATAAGCTATTAGGTATGGCGGAGATGTAATATTTTTTAAATCATACGATAAGCATTGAAACACGAAAAAATCGGTTAGAGTTCAGAAAAATAGTACGGATAAAAATACCTCAACAATGAAGCAGTAACTCCTTACATAAATGAAAAAGGACTGAAAAAATTTCCTGGGATCTACAGTTTACCCTTTCATGAGTATTCAACATTGAAATAGAAGTTAAAGAAAATTGGAAATTTGATGGATCAAAATTGAACGATTCACAGTATAAACCGATAAAACACTTATTTCCAAACACTTGTAGTTTTAATACGAATTTCCCTTTTTTTACTAAGCACATTACTAAGCATACTTTTTTTAAATTAGAACAAAAATATTAAAATATATGGCTCGATTGTGCAATGAAGTTCTGCAAACTTTACCAGGAGTGTGTCTTACAGAGTGTGTATACTTTATATGTCATATTATTTAAATAATGTTTTCTATCAAGGATAGTGTTTGCAATTACTAAATAATGAAATTATATTGATGAAAACATCTGATAATATTTCTTCAAATTTGAATTGTAAATATAAAACTAAATGAGACGGGATGTTTCTGATCCTGAGAAAAAAAATGTTTAAAAGTATCAAAAAAGTCAGTCCATTCTCAATTTAAAAATTAACATTGTATGCCAAATATTACATTTCTTACCACAACCTTATATCTGCATATCAGGAAATGTTTTAAAAATACCCTACAATCTATCTAAATAGATGTTACGAAGATTCCAACCAATTCAAAGGAATTGAAATGCGTCACCTACAATGTGAAACTCAGCCGTGTAGAATCGTACGCGTATTCTGCGGCTTCGCTTCGAAGGCCCGGGCAGAGGGTTCGTGGATGAGAGGTGAGTGGCGTGCTTCTGAAATCGTGACTGTCAGTAGAACGACTTCTGGGATACATACAGTCGCCCCGGGCTACAAGCTGCGGTTACATGAGTGACATTTGGCGCTGAGGTTATATCACGGGTGCAGACCACACAGAGCTATTGATAATCCACCTGAATGTGCCTCAGAGAGCATTTCATGTAAACATTTCGTCATTCGAAACGGAAATAAACTACACTGTTGTTTTAATTACACAATTGTATATTATGTTAACATAAATCATAATCACCCTTCACTTCCAGTTTACTGTTAATCTCAGCGGTGTTTTATTTTGTAAATAAAATATGATGAATTAATTGTTCTGTGAACGGAACATGCTTTTGTAATTTATTTTCTTTCGTTTAATTAAATTGAAAGAAATGATAGTTTGAGAGAGTGCACACTTACTATGCACAGAATAGAAAAACCGCAGTAATGCCTGTGTTGAATTTCCTTGTGGGTCTTATATTTCCCATTCTTTTCACCTAACACTTTTTCCTCGAATAGCTTTTAAAGCTTCATGAGCTTCAGCCATGTTTACTCAGTTCCTGTTCTAAAGAGTATTGTTATTTAAACTTCGATAAAGCCTGTTTTCACCTAATACATTCCAATTTAAATAGCACACTTTATTGCGACGGTTTCTGCTTTTTCCTTTTTTTGCACCGCCATAAAACTCCATATGTAGGTGGCTTTGAAATTAATGTGCACTATGTTTTTAGGATACTTCTGTTCGTACAATCCCATTATAAAGTCTATTTCTAGAAAGGGAATCGTTTTGGCGCCGTAACAATATACTCGGAGCCTTCTCCCTGGGCGTAATAAGAGAGGGAACGAGAGGGCAGGAGAGGGCGAATGGGCACGCGAGAGAGACAGAGGGATATTGGGAGCCGAGGAAGCCGCAGCTAAAGAAAAAGAAGTCAACTGGGAGGAGGATTCAAACGTAGAAAGTAAATTCACCTTTCCCCATCTCGGTTCGCGGGAACTGTTATTGCGAGGCGGATGAGTTCTTCGCCGCGAAAGCCCCGCCCCGCCCCGCCCCCCCCCCCTCACATTTCTTCGTTTCCCACTTCTCCCGCAGCGTCCCGCACGCACCTCGTAGCTCAGGGGTACACAAAGGAAGTTAGTGGAGGCCACGTCAAATGGTTTTCTGCAAAGAATGGGACGTAGAGATAGGCTTCAAAACGTCCTCTCATTAGCGATCCTCCATGTGGAAGAGGTAAACGTTTATTATCAGTCACATAGAAACATTTCAGGAGTAAAAGATAATAAATTGTAATGACATTGTTTCAAGTGGACATAAAAATATGAATGCCATTGTGTTGTGGCAAGTTATCGTCTTCTGAAGAAAGGATTTTAAGAAATACAAAAATTAATGTACTTCAATATTGCAGTCACTTTACATTCTAATTGACATGTATTCTCTGACATGTATTTCTCTGAGATTACTGTTAGTTATCATATATCATAGATATGTTTTGCCGATCTTTAATGCAATAATTTGCTGTATCGTTCGTAGGTGATGGATAGAAACATCAGGACATGGTGCACAATGGTAATTCATTTCCTCTAACATTCGTCCCCCCCAAAAAATGCACCTTTAGCTTTTTAATTTGAAAATTATGTAGTACGAAGGGGAAGAACCAGTCTCTTTTTTGAAAAAAATGAAATATTTTGTTCTGTAACTTTTTCTGGAAGTATTGCAAACAATGTCAAACAAAATTAATTAAGAAATGTTAATCATTGAAAGAACAAAAATATAAAGAAAAGATATTAAATTTTTCTCTTATTATTACGAACAATCTTGTAATAAAATTGTCTCTGCCTTTTTTATCAATTTATTAAAAAAATAAGGTTTTGAGGACCATCTTTATCAGCAGATTTTTATAAAATATTTGATGCACGAGATGTAACTTCTCCCTATTATTCATCTCATTTATTTTAGATCCTTTTATCGAAAAAAAATTATTCAGTTAACGAATAAAATTCATATAATAACTTCTTATCTGATTGTCCTTAACAAAAGAAGAAAGTCAGAATAATTTCATCAAGTGGACAATAAACTTACAACATATTATTCGGGATGTAAAAATTGGAAGTCGTTTTTGTCATCTTGTGGTCCAGAGGACAGCTTTTGACGGCTTTGCCTTCATCAACAGTCTAGAAATGTACAAAATGAATACAAAATATTTATCAATAATCAAGAAGATAATGCGAATATAATATATCTTACGTTAAATAAACAGCAATGACGGCAAATCCGCCAAAGCCGGCACTCTGAATAAATCTAAGTGGACAAAGATGTTCAATTATTAATAATCTGCACAAAATGTCGTCAGCACTCCCACAATAACCTTCTTCCTTGAAACATCTTCTCTTAACTGCACCGGCGGGAGGCAGGGAGCGCGAGCTGTGCGTTGGCGACCCCTGTCCTACACGGCCGCATCGCTTCGCATCGCTTCGCATCGCATCGCGTCGTCGCTTCGGTCTGTGCGTGCGCCAAATCTCGGATATTAGGGCTCGCAAAAGCGCCTTTCGCAAACGTTCGGCATCGGATTTTCGAGACGCGATCGTCCGGTTTTGTCTGCGTGGCACAACGCGCCTCCGTTTACGACGCAACCCTCCCGCTGCAGCAAGGCGTTCACACAAACGCGGTTTCGCATCGAGTCATAGAGCGTTATTGTAAACTAGATTTAGATCATAATTCCCCACGAGTTTTTTCTTTCTATTTTAGTTGTTGAAGAAACAGGAAGATCTAGAACCACTGAAAACTGAGTGTGTTAGAGAATGTGTAGCATGTTGTACTTCCGTAGTGACCGCTATAGTTGCGATCCTTAGTTCAGTCATCTGTCAAATTTGATAGATGTTTAACTAAACTCGACCACGCGATTTTATGGTCCGGAAAGGAATTTGACAGGTTCTGTTCAAAGCGGTCATTTGATTTTCTTTCTTTCATTAAATAAAGTATTGAAAAATGCTGGAGTAAAATAATGCACAACCATATTTAATTAAATATACCCGCTGTATTGCAAGAAGATGTCAGATGAAAGGTCGAATTGGGAAATAGAGGAGATGCAGCATCGGAACTATTATGTTTCTCGTTACAGCGATTACATCCCAACTATGCTCTGTGTTCAATTAAAAAAATTCATTAACCATAACTGGGAGAGTTTTCAAATAGGAAAGCAACAATTTTTATTGAGAATCAATTAAATAGTCATAGAAGTTTTACTGATTGAACTCTCATTTTAATTCTTGCACATTGTATTAACATTTGTTTGGCGAGTTCGAAATATCTGTGAATTACTCGGAATGTTTTAATTAAACATGGATAAATCAATATATTGCTTCCAAACATCGAATTGGAACTTTAATTATCATTATTATTTTCTTAGTAGTGGTGTTAACTACTCAGTTCATTACAAAGGTTATTACATAATTTAGGGATGTTGTTTATGTAAAATAATTTTGAACGTACATACATACATCTAAAAGTTGTTTGGTTAATGAAAATAAGACAGAAAACAACATTTCGTTTAAGGTAATTAGATAGTATTAAATTGAGAACAGTGTTTTACATTTACAAACGTCTGAAATGTTAGTTGAAGCATGTCATTTGCAAAGGGACGATTATCTAAAAGGATATATTTAGCTCATCGTTCAGCTCAGTTATACATGAGAAAGGCAGCGCAATTACCAACGAGGTACAATACAAGCTAGGAGTTGACGACAACAAATCTGTTAGAAAAACGCCTAGAAACTATGTGAAGAAGTTAAGGGGTCTTAGTTCCTGTTCTTTTGAAATCCTATGCGCTATTATTTTTTACGTATTGATGTATCCTACATAGGGGCAAGCGAGCGGCCCAAGCGAGTTGGCAAGCCATATGCAGGACGGAGAGGTGAGGTAAGCAATGGGGCAACGCGGAATGGGCCGCAAGCGTGGCCAGCAGAGCGGGCGATGAGTGGGCATGCGAGCGCGCAAGCGAGCGGGCAAGCGAGCGGGCAAGCGAGCGGGCAAGCGAGCGGGCAAGCCATATGCAGGACGGAGAGTGAGTAAGCAAATGGGCAAGCGAATGGGCAAGCAAAGCGGGCCAGCGAGCGGGCGATCGAGTGGGCAAGCGAATGGGCAAGCGAGCGGGCAAGCGAGCGGGCAAGCCGAGCGGGCATAAGCGAGCGGGCAAGCGAGCGGGCAAGTGCGAGCGGGCAAGCAAGCCCGGCAAAGCGAGCGGGCGATCGAGCGGGCAAGCGAGCGCGCAGCGAGCGGGAAAGCGAGCGGGCAAGCGAGCGGGCAAGGAGCCGGGCAAGCTCATGTGCAGGACGGAGAGTGGAGTAGCGAATGGGCAAGCGAATGGCCAAGCGAGCCGCGCAGCGAAGCGGGCAAGCGAGCGAGCAAGCGAGCGAGAAGCGAAAGCGAGCAAGCGAGCGAGCAAGCGATGGGGCATACGAGTGGGCAAGCCGAGCGGGCAAGCGAGCGGGCAAGCCATATGCAGGACGAAGAGTGAGTAAAGCGAGCGCGCAAGCGAGTCGGGCAAGCGAGCGGGCAAGCGGCGGGCAAGCGAGCGGGCAAGCGAGCGGGCAAGCCGAGCGGGCAAGCAAAGCGGGCATAAGCGAGCGGGGCGAATCGAGCGGGGCAAGCCGTAGCGCGCAGCGAGCGGGAAAGCGAGCGGGGCAAAGCGAGCGGGCAAGCGAGCGGGGCAAAGCGGGGCATGTGCAGGACGGGAGAAGTGGAGTAAGCGAAATGGCCAAAGCGAATGGGCACAGCGAGCGCGCAAGCGAGCGGGCAAAGCAAGCGAAGCAAAGCGAGCGAGCAAGCGAGCGAGCAAGCGAGCGAGCCAAGCGAGCGAGCAGCGAGTGGGCAAGCGAGCGGGCAGGCCGAGCGGCAAGCCATATGCAGGACCGGAGAGTGAGTAAGCCGAAGCGCGCAAGCGAAGGCGGGCAAGCGAGCGGGCAAGCGGAGCGGGCAGCGAGCGGGCAAGCGAGCGCGCGCCGCAAGCGAGCGGGCAGCGAGCGGGCAAGCAAGCGGGCAAGCGAGCGGGCGATCGAGCGGGCAAGCGAGCGCGCAAGGCGAGCGGGAAAGCGAGCGGGGCAAAGCGAGCGGGCAAGCGATCGGGCAAGCCATGTGCAGGACGGAGAGTGAGTAAGCGAATGGGCAAACGAATGGGCAAGCGAAGCGCCGCAAGCGAGCGGGCAAAGCAAAGCGAGCAAGGAGCGAGCAAGCGAGCGCAGCAAGCGAACAGCGGCAAGCGAGCGAGCAAGCGAGTGGGCAAGCGAGCGGGCAAGACAGAGCGGGCAAGCCATATGCAGGACGGAAGAGTGAGTAGCGAATGGCAAGCCAAGCGGGCCAGCGAGCGGGCCGATCGAGCGGGCAAGCGAGGCGCGCAAGCGAGCGGGCAAAGCGAGCGGGCAAGCGAGCGGGCAAGCGAGCGGGCAAGCCATAATGCAGGACGGAAGAGTGAGTAAGCGAATGGGAAAGCGAGCGGCAAGCGAGCCGGGCAAGCCATCTGCAGGGCGGCGAGTGAGCGAGCGCGCCTGCCGGTGGGCGAGCGGCCGGTGGGCCAGCTAGCCAGCGCCTGTATAAATGATGGCGGCGGGGCGACAGCGATGAGCTGATTAATGCATCGCCCCGACTGCGCATTCGCGTGTTGACGGAAACCGCAAGACTCGCGCACACAGCGCGCTCCGCGGGCGGCTCCTGCGCTGCATCATTCATGCGCCGGGAGAGAGGGGGGGGGACTGGCGCGGCCGGACACAGCTCCTGGCGGGAGGGAGGGGGCCAAAGATCGGGGAGCGAGGACGGAAGCGGCGACCTATCGGGGATGAGTACTAGTGATATTGTGCAACACGGGCGCTTTATGTGGGAGATTAGGGAGCGGTAGACCAAGGAGGTAGTTTTGTGACGGAGGCACGCGAAATAAGAGCGAAAAGAGATAGACATAAAATAGGCGTAAGAGCGAAGTCGAGAGGAGTAGTTATAACTCTAGGGTAAATATCGGGACGCTTCGGGTGGCTCATGGACACGATGCTAGCTTTCCGAGATGGGATTCCGAGCTTCAGTGTCACTGGGAGCAAAAATAGAGTAGTAGCTTTCTAATACACTCGTCTCAATTTCTTTAGCTGGGAGACGAAATAAAAGCTCAGACACGTCAATAATATTTTGCTAGATACGGCAATAGGAATACGGCATAAGAATACGCCACTTGTACATGTAACATCTAGGCGTTGATAATAAAAGCAGGGTCCATACCTGGGACCACCGCTAGCTGGCAAATGATACAATCCTATCCAAAAACGGCATATACATACATACGAGTACACAGACAGTGCAAGAAAAAACCGAAGGAAATGACTTCAAAACTAGAAAAAATGAATTGCCAACTACTGATGATGTCGTCAACAGTCCTTAACATGTATGACGGACGATACAGATGTAGAGAGATAAGTGACAAAAAATCACAGGATAACAAGTCGACCCTTTGTAATGATAATGTGTCAACTGGCAAATCAAAGAAAATGTATGCGATAGATAAGATTTGTGTGATAGAAAATGTGTGAGAAAATTACTGTGGTATGTTTTTGTATGTGGTTTCTGCTACACGTACGTATTATAAATGGAGACTTCTGGAGCTTACTTGCAGGAGAGCTGTAGATGGAGAGAGATAATTGAACAGGCTGAAGTATGAAACTTTCACATTAATTGATTCGACACGACTGATATGTTATTTCGGACTTTGTCATTCCAAAGGGTCAAAATGTCGAAAATAAGGCTATTGACTGTATCTGGCATTATCCAACAATAGGAACATAAAGACAGCCTGACAGATAAATGGAACGTCAGCCTAACCATAGCGTACAATGTGACAGGCAACACAGAAGTAGAGAGGACCTCGCCGAAAAGACAGAGAATGACAAATGTCGGGAATAAGGTTAGTGGATGTGCCTGGCATCATCCAGCAATAGGCGCGTTCATTGTGGCAGCGGGGCCGGCAGCGCCTGGCTGGGCAGCGGTGCCGGGCGCTGCGAGCTGGAGCGGCTGGCATTCCGCGCCAGGAACACGCACTGCGAGGTGGATGGCCGCATTTGCGTGCGTTATTAATGGAAGCGCGAGGCTCACACACGTGCGTGCGTGCGTGCCCGCGTAACGAGCTAGGGAAGGAGAAAAAGAGCCCTTCCGAGGGAAAAACGCGAGCACACGATAATGAGCGACATCAGTGAATACAGGACGGGAAAACGCGGTTGAGTGAATTCAGAGGGAGTCAGTGAACTACAAATGTTCATGAAAAATAATCCTGTGTTTCAAAAAGTTTACTTGATTCCTGTATATTTAATGCCTTGTTTTCGTTGTTTGCCGTTAGACTATTTTTAACACTTCTTTTTTTTAACTTTACTACTCCCTCCTCTGCATTTCTGCCTTTCAAGGGTGTTAATATAAAATGTCTGTAACAATATAGGATGAACTATCCTCACGTCTGAATGTCAATATATCTGAGTCAATGTATCGGTGCAGAAAAAATGTCAAGCATAGTTCTTGTGGTGTGTGGGTATGAGAGGGAGAGATTTATTATACTTTCAGATAGGTAAGGAGGCTTCAAATGTCCGTAGGGGGCGTGAATGGATTCTCTGTGGTAGTCTGTAGTTCTTACTTAGATGGTAGGTTGCTGTAGCGTGGACAGTCTGGTAGTGTGTCATACGAGTTTTTTGAAATTTTGATTGTATAATAATGGATGGATTCTATATTTTATTATCTTTGGAAATTTTACGAGGCACTTATTTTGTATAACTTGGCGTTTATTAATGTTGCTCTGTGCTAGTGAAGGTCTGATTACTGATTTGTAGATTATTTTACCGCATTCGATTCTATGTGTAGATTTATGACTTAATATGAGATAGAGTTTTATACTGGTTTAATTTTTAAGGTTAACATTGTGAGTCTTAGGTACTTAATTGATGTTTGGTTTTGTAGCCACGGTGTAGGTATGTTTTGGATGAGTTAAGGAGGAGTAAATTAGGCTTATGAAAGGTAAAACTAATATAGAAAGGCTATAAATTCGGTATGTCCCAGTAATTGATGGCTAGTAGAATATTTGGAAACCAAGCGGGAAGTCAGGTATTGTTTTGCTATTTAAAAAAAGTAAATAGGTCTACTTAGAAATATTTTTTAAAGAGTTCATCGATTGATGGAAGAATACTAATTGGTCTGCAATTTGATTGGTTTCTTGCATCTTTGTCTAGTTTCCAGAAAGGTAAAATTATAGTATTTTTTCATCTTTGAGAAGTACATAGTCTTAGAGCTGGATTAAATGGTTCTGTTAGTGTGAATACAGATTTTTTGCTTAATTCTGTTTTATTTGAAAGATGTGGTTGAAGATTTCGGTGGGGAAAATAAATGGAGATGCTAGTGGCACTGTTTTTTCTGTTCAATGAAAATCGCTAATTATACGATTGATTGAAATGAAATAGGGTTAGGTGTGAAAGTGCTTTTGAAATGTTCAGCTATGAACACTTCTTAAATGCGATGGAGTTGCTTAAAAGCTTAATAAAGTATTAATAAAGTATAAAGTTAGTTTCCATGGAGATATGTTAAGAATAAACCTCGGATTGTAGGACAAAAGCCTACATACTTCCGTTAGAATACATGCAGATGTTCACGAATCGTGAGAACTCCAGAAAGAGCATAAAACAGATTTAAAAGTGTACACGGTTGAAAGACAATCTTAAGATATGTAAGGTTTGTATCATTTCAAGAAAACCAACGCAGAAAAAGAGATATTTACTAGCG
>BOPP01000087.1:3081762-3093638 GCA_017312745.1 Gryllus bimaculatus | reverse complement strand
GTAAATAAATGATAAAATGTATTTTTTCACTATTACAGTTCAATCGTTAAAGGATAAATTAATTAAATGAAAAAATAATATTTTGTCACAAATAAAACCAATATATAATAAGGATCGTAAATTTGTTTAATCTGTTGCACTGAATTAAAATTAAACTAAAACTCTAAAATCTTCTGTACACACGAAGATTTATCTGTCAATCATTACCTTTCGTAATAATTGACTACTATTACTATGACAGTCACAATTTAATAGCATAAACCCGCTTGAAGACTGCGATCCAAACTAGTGTTCATTACTTCCGATTCCTCATCCACTGAAGAGTACATCGTAAACTCACCAGTGTTATTTTGTTTACATACATTTCTATGACGTTCGTTAATTCGGTTCTTCTTGGTGTAACGATATCGGTCATGGCAAAACTTTCATATGTAGTCCTAACATCTCGCTACAATATCGGGTAGGAAAAGAAATTGACTCACAGATGAATAGTACTTGTGATGCTTGTAACTGAGGAATCTAGAGCACAGAAGGACGCAGCGGTATTCTCCAAACAGTTAACGAGAGAATGCGTAGGCAGAAGTTGGGCGCGGACTGTTCAACACACCCGTTTCCGTCAAGTGTGCTTGAATGACACTCATATCAGAAGCATACGTACCGATGTACTAGTTGAATTTCACAACAAGCTTAGTTTTAAAATAAAAAATAAAAATTTGGGACAATCTCAGTCCCCTGGCGCCGGCGACTGCGCGCCGGGCGCTCCGAAGCCGCGCAGAGGCAGCTGCTGCGCGCGCGCGCAGAGACAAGAAAAAGCGCGCAGCGAAGGGGCGAGCGCGCGCGTCGGGTGCACGAGACGTGGGTCGTCGCCGCAGGCCATCGCCGCCCCGACCACCGCGCTGACGGCCCGCCAGCGAGGGACGGACAGACGGACGGACGGAGGCAGGGGAAGAGAGCGGCAGACGGGCGCCGCGAGGGCACGCGACACGACGGGATGCGCGCTGGATGGGGCTCGCCACTGGGTGCAGCGGGTTAATCTTCTAAAGTACAGCTTCACGAAACTAAGTTTCGCAATAAGAGTTTCTAGAACAGTCCATTATCGTCTAATAGCTAATATCATCATTACTTTCTCTCTTTTCAAAGAACCAATGTTTCAATTTACGAGTAAATAATAATATAATAGGTATAGAGGATTTTTTGGAATGGGAATAAAAAGTGCGAGCGTAGGCGTCCGCGGCCGGAGTCAGTATTTACTAGGCTGTCCGGGTGACGCCGTGTCCATGGCGAAGGCACCTTAGCCAGGGATGCGTCACCCGGACAGCCTAGTAAATAATAAAAAGTGCGTTTTTTGTGCCGTAATATTTTACAATATTTTTTCGTAATAGTCATTCACTAAATATCTCTTTTTAAAAAAGAAATTTAAAAAATTATTGAAAAACTATTTACATATTGTACAGTAATTGTCGAATTTTTCAAAGTTGTAAATGTTCAAATCGTTTTCGGAGTTTTCCTTTAATCGAAATATGAAGGTACACAATTTTTCATCAAATTATTTTCTTTTCTCTACAAGTAGTTCTTTAATGAATAACATGAACCTTTTTTGTAAGTATTTATAGATTTCTAGCACTTTTGAGAAAAAATGTGAGAAAAAAGTTAAAAAGAATATTTTTTTAAAAACGTCAGAAAATTTATTTCGTAAACTGTTTTGTACGGCTAGTGCTTAATAAACACTAGTAACCATGACATCAACGCCTTTTTCATATAGCCTTTTAATTTTCTTAAAATTACACAAATTTATTCTTTTAAATGTCTGTCTTGTTAATAATTTTATTACGAGCGCTTTTATAACTTATTGCATTTGTAAGGATAAGTGTTTCAAATGATTTCTGATCAATTTTCTAGAAAACTGAGAAGGTTTTGTTTTGTGAAAATGAGCTGAAAATTGGGCATTTTCAGAAACACTCGAAAGTATTGTTTTTAAAACGACTCCAAATTTTTCAATGAAACCGTGCATATCTAACCTGTTTTATTTCTTATTTAATACAATTAAAGTTATATTTCAATTCTACTGTAAGAAAAATTGACAATATATAAACAAATGCTTTTTAGAAATCGCAAAAAAGCAGTTAGAAGATGGGTGAGCGATAACATTTGTGAATGGAGGTGCTTCAAATGACTTCCAATGAAGGTTTTTATCCGTGATAAATATTCAAATTTCATATTTACTGAAACGCTAAAACCACTTTTTTAAATGGTCGGAAATGTTTCAACGATAATTTATGTATAGGACGAGATTTTACTCTTCCATAATTTTCTTGGAGTAATATTTTGAGTCTACTGTTGGAAAACCGAAAAAAAATAGAAATTAGAAAAAAATGTAATTTGGGTGAAAATAGATGGCAACTGGGAAGGTTATAGGCCAGTACCGGAAAGGTAGATCAGACCAAAGAAATTAGAAAACTAACTAGTACAAGAAGTTAGAGTAGAGTTAGTTAGTAGAGTTAACTTTAATTTATATTTCAAACGGAATACATTAAATTTCACACCGCCTACACAAGTATAAATTAGGAATACTTTTACAATATATTAGTATAATACCTTGTATTATTTTTTTATATTGCCGTTTGCTATGAAGGTAAAAACTATTTATTTACTTCGGTAACTACGTATTTACATATTTACTATTAATTAATGCTGTGTTTTTGACCTTGTACTATTATTAATTCTTGCTAATTGGGTGTAAAACTGTAAAAGACGCGAAGGCTCATGCTAAACCTTAATGTCAACATAAACGAACAAGTAGTCATGCATAATTTAAAGAAATTAGGATTTATGAGTACGTCTGAGTTGCAAAGTGGTTTTAATGCATGACGGAAATGGTGCGTGAGTTTTAGAGCTTGTTAGTTCCTGTCAGGGTCGGAGAGAGACTTAATGTACAGGGAAACTGACACGTGACTGCATTTCATACGTAAGTGATTTCTTTGCTGAAGAAAGGAATAATAATAATAATATGAAAGGTTTAAAATATTTTAAATTCATAATTAGAATTGTAAAGAGACTACGCATTATATTCTGAATTTAAAGAAGAGAATTACTTAAAAAGGTCGCAATTAGCAACCGGAGAGGATCATTATACTCTCATTCAACATAGTTTCATAATACACCAATATAACACAGCCACATCATAATGTCTAATTTCTATATTAAAATATTGTACAACATTATATGGTAATAAAAATATAAAACAAAATCAAAATATAGTCTTAACTTACATAAATTGTGCATTTTTTTACAATAATAAGTGATGGCATGAAATGTTACGGAACTTTTAGTAAATTCAACATATATTTGCAATGTGTTCTTACGAGAAATAATTAGTACAAACCATAAAGCAATATTTATAATAAAACTTGTGGTGGCTTTGGGCTTCATTCAACTTCTTGCCAACTGCCATCTCTCTTCGCCCAAGCTACATTTTTTTCTCAATTTTTCGGGTTTACAATGGTAGAACCGAAATTTAACTTTCAATTTCCTGTAGAAGAGTACAACATTGTCCAATACGGCCATTTTTATTGAAAAAGTGAAGCCGTCTTTAAACAAATGTTAGTGTAAATGCGTAATTTTCTTTTTCACAGAAAATATTTCAGTTTTCAAAAACATTCATTGGAAGTCGTTTTGCGTACATACAAATGCATTAATGTATACAAATTGCTTGAAATACGCATATTAACAGCATGAGATATATTACAAGACGTATTTGCGTTTATTTTGAATGAACAAAAGAATACTGGAAACTGCCTGATATGACATCGTAAAGAGTTTAAGAGTGCATTTACTACTATCCGCACAAAAAAATTAAAGAAAAAAATTGGAGCTGTTTTTGAGAAGATGGCCTTTGAGCGTTTCTGAAAATGCAGAAATATGAGTTCATTTTCAGAGTTAACTTTTGAGTTTTCGAGAGACATTATAAATCATCGTTGAAAGCACATGTATTCATAAATACAGTAATGTAACAAATTGTCGCTTTAATATTAATGAGGTGAAAAAAAGTAAAAAAAATACGATTTTGTAATTGTTGAAAAAAAATGGCGTTTATCTTATCTTATGCAGTATATTTATGTGCAATCCCTACCGCAAGTTGAAAGAAAAGTCGAACCGTTTTTGTGATTTCTTTTTGTTATGATTTAATATTGTCCATATTGCACCCAACATTGCAAAAAACTACTAAGATTTTCAAATCAATGTACATGACATTTATGAAAAAGTAATCTTTGAGAACAATTTTTACGTAAAGGGAAAATCTCTATCTTCAATTTTGTAATTGTAGAAAGACGCCGAAAAAATCTTTCTTTTTTTGAATTTTCGAAAATTGAGAGTGAACAGTGAATATCGGATCTACGCTACCTATATCGTGCATTTCACTCCTTTCTTTCAAGAAATTTAAAACAAAATCGGAGCAATTGTTTAGAACATTTTTAAAATGTCCTAGGGCTTCATGTAAAGTACTCACAAAACTAAAAAAAATGGTCGCATAATTTAGAGTCAAGACATCGACTGGGGAATATTCGTTTTGGAAAAAATGGGCGATTTCATCCAGTGTTGTTATCAGAACGGATTGGACGGATGAAAGAACGAACCGAGAGACGGAGTGACGGACAGATGGAAAGACGTAAGCACAAAGACATTTTAAATGAAAGCCATTTCTAGGTATCTGAAGACCCCGAAACCTGTATTTCCACTCAAATCTCGACTTTCATTAAATAAATTTCTCTACACTATGTATGGAGACGTATACTTACATTATGTACGCGTACGTACACAAGAAAATTAAATGAAATGCAACTATGAAAGCCATCTATTGGTAGTTTCCTTAGTTTTCTTCACAAATCAATAAAGAAAGAATATTTAGAATATAGTAAAATATGGAAACCCCCATTCTCACAGACAATATTTATTCTATTGAATTTTATGTGTTTTATAAGGATAACGTGTATAGCACCCAAATTGCAATGGAATAAAAATTAACTGTGTGAATTGGTTCCAATATTTTTCAATAAATATACGGACATAAAACAGTACTACATGAAAATTATTATTACAACAATATTAGAATAATATACTATGGAAAAATGCTGGATAGGCTTTCTTTCGGAGGGGATGTAAAGCCGGCTGTTCGATGATGTTGATTGCATGTAAAAGATCCTCAATCCTAAAAGAAGCCTCTGAGGAGAATTGAAATCGCCTGTTCCGTCACTCAAGGGATACCTCCTTTCTCTGCTGGAAGGTGAACGGTGCGCTGGTGAATTTGCCTTTTCAGGCGAAAAAACAGATTTGATGACCTGAGGCTCACCCCACAAAATAATACACTAAACTTTGAATTCAATGGTTGACAACTGAGCACAGTATCTGCGACATTTTTGATCAATTTTTAATAATTCATGATAATTCTTTCCTGATATAATACAATAAATCTTCTGGAATCTCCGGAAACTATGTCCACAGTCACACCACATGAACACCAGGTGCGGTTTCAGCCGGCCCCTTTGGCAACCCGTTACACTAATGTGTCTTACAGGAAAGCCTATAGCCTCCTGCAACGGTTTCTATCATTGCTCTTCAAGGGAGGCCAAAGCTTCGTCCAAATGG
Source organism: Gryllus bimaculatus (assembly GCA_017312745.1). Classification (NCBI taxonomy): domain Eukaryota; kingdom Metazoa; phylum Arthropoda; class Insecta; order Orthoptera; family Gryllidae; genus Gryllus; species Gryllus bimaculatus. The sequence continues at coordinate 3,087,995 of BOPP01000087.1, read as the reverse complement.
TAGCAGTATTGTCTTAGCGATCTCGAACTGAAGGTTCGCGGTTTCGAGTCCCGCCTCTGACATAGTTGTATTTGTGTTCGTCCTTTCATCCCTATCATCATCATATCATGTCATCTTCGTAGTTTTAAATCCAATAGTGGTCACTAATCATCTGTTCTTGTCGCAACCTTAAATAACAAAACTAGTGATGCTACAGAATAGCACAGATTTCCAAGTATTAGTTTTTCTTTATTTCCTTTGGTCTCGGCTATCTATTGGGACTTGTTTCATCCCCTTGCAACCTGCCATCTATCGCTGCCCAAAGTACATTTGTTTGAAATTTTACTAGTAGTAGAACGGAAATATTATTTTAAGAATATTAAAGAATAGTGAAACCTCGTCCTAAATTGAATTTTTTTAAAATGTGGAGTCTTTTCAAGAAAATGGCGCTTAAGTGCTACTTTAAATTCGAAATTAATGCCCCTTTTCGCACAAAATTTTTGACTTTTCGCAAAACGTCATTTGAAGTAATTTAATGTACATTAACACACAAATACAATTGTACTTACAAATTATTAGAAATGTGCATATTACTGGTGAGAGAAATCTTTCAAAAATATTGTAATTGTGTAATAAAGTGTAATTTTTGAAACAACAAAAAAACACGAAATCAACTTTACGCCATATTAAAGAGTGTAAATGGCACTATCCGTTCGAAAAGTTTGAAAACAAAATTAGGAACAGTTTTCGAAAAAATTGAGTTTCAGCATTTCTGAAAATGCAGAAGTTTGAGCTAGATTTCACAGAAAAAGGTTGTTATTTCTACAAATTTTATACATTATTAAAAGTACATGTATTCATAAATATAATAATGTAAACAAATGGGCACTAATATTAATATTAACGATGTGAGAGACAAGTCAAAAAATTACATGTGTATTTTTAAAACAATTAGAATAGAGTAATATGACATTTATGACATTTGATAGAGTGCATTTAACACTATCCCTACCAAAAGTTTAAAGAAAAATTTTGGAGCCTTTTTTGAGAAAATCTTGTTTTTGTGATTTTTTTTGAATTGCACATATTGCACGCAATATTGCGCGAAAACGTCTAAAATTTTCAAAACAATGTACATGAACTTATTGAAGGAACTCACTATGGACAACAAATTTTATTTGAAGAAAAATCTTTATCTTTAATTTTGTAGTTTCAGGAAGATTTAGAAAAATATCATACTTTTTAAATTTTCGAAATGTCACAGTTAACCTTGAAAATCGCACATATGCCACTTTGATACGTGTATGTTACTATATTTTCACAAGAAATTTACAGAAAATATTCTAAACCGTTTTTGACAAAATGTTTATGTCCGGAGAGCATCATGTAAAGCAACCCCAAATATTGAAGAATGTTTTTCAAAGTTCCGAAGTTTTGACTCGAGCTATTTGGACAGAGGTTTCTTCAATTTGGAAAAATCAGTTTCCGTTCTTTACTTCCAAAACCCACGCACTATCTTCATTTTACGGAACGGGAGCACATTCCTTTGACGTCTACTTGATAGAGCTTTTTAACCATTGCAATGAATGTAAAATTATATCAAAGGGGCGGGGCAGTGAGATTAGGACGGTGCGGAATAAATGCAGAGTATAATAAGGGCTGCGAGACGAATATTACCATCGAGAAAGTGATTAAACAGCACAGAATGTAGTGGTGTGACGAAGTCAAGAATTGGAGGTCGCAGGGTAGTATGGTAGCAGGTTGTCAAGGATGTGGCCAGATGACTGGGAGAGTGCGAGATGACGAGACTGCGGGGTGGGGCGAAACCATTGGTTCGAGAGAAAAGTCGTTAGGCTATAGCCTACTAGGGATGCAGGGCGGTGGAGCCACAGGAAAACAGGATTAGGTGGAATTTTGCGGTGAAGATTTAAGGCAGTGAGACGAAAATTATATTCGAACTACTGATGATGAAACAGCTCACGCAATACACATCTTAGTAAATCATTTTTTGTAAAATTCATCACAAGCCGTAGAACAATAACAGCGAAAACTAATTATTTTCCAGCAAATATCTCCGCAAATTCGACAATCAAAGCTGCGTTTCATACAGCTATATCATGTCCCAACAGCTAGGCTGAATATTAATAACTAGAAGAATAATTTTGATGACCCAAAACATTGTCTAAAATAATCAATAAAATGCTCTTCAAAACTTTGAAAATTCCCTAAAACAAAGAAAAATTACGTACAAAATGTGAACAAAACCGCTTCAGATGAACTATTCAAGCTGTCAGGTATGTAATCGAGGCTTCTTTCTCTTGTTCAAGTGAACTGCAAGTGTTCAAACAAACATTTGGTGTAGACTGTTTTTTAAAAGGAAATCTCTGCATTTATTTATCGCGAAATCGAAAAGATATTCCGGAAGACCGAGACGACGATGGCATGAAAGTTTTTAAATCCAAGAAATGGAACAGGCCGACTGCTTACTAAGAAATAGATGAACATGACGTACCCTCTAGTCGAATTTCGGTCATAATTGCATAACTCTGATACAGATTTAACAATATATATATTTAATAAACGGCAACAGTAATACATTTATTTTTGAGGTAATAAATAATTATTGAATGTGCATTTAACTACCCACTTGGTTTTATTTGTGTGCGTCCATTCCAACTCTCTATTATCATACTCAAATATCTGACATGGTTGGATACCAATGATTTAGTTTTTAACAATATTTATTTAATAAACAGCAATAAATGTCTTTTCAGGATAATAAATTGGTAATAAAAGTGTAATAAAGATTCGTTTTAGTTGAAATCGTTTGTGACTATTTTGTAACTTATTGTGCTACTTTGACAGTCACTCCAGCACAACTACATTTATTTTATAAACGAAAAGAGTTATAAGTTTAATTTTGACGTAATAAATTAGTACTGAGTATTAAATATTCCATTTGGTTTGAGGTGATTGTGCTACAGTGGTTGTGCCAGCGTGGGACACCGAAGTTAAGGTGAAAGTGTCAGGGGAGGGGATTGAAATATAAAGCCTAACATATAGCCATATTGCGGCAATTACTTGTTTTGTTGTTGTTTCTATTAATAGAAAGAAACTTGTAATTTGTGAGACTCCATATTTTTAAAATCCTTCAGTTTAGAAAAGAATGTTTATGTTTCATACGTTCGGCATTGCTACTCGTTTTATCTCAAATATATTTATTGTATGAATGCATGAACAAATATTTTGAACTAGATTTTTTAGCACGTCAGTATCTTTGATACGAAACAGACATTTACACTTTTCATGTAGGGCTTTTCTACCTTTCTTAAATGTCAACAAGGGAATGTGAATGAGAGAAAAACGCGAATATAAATTCTGCGGGGATGTACGCAAAAAAGGTGGCTTAATATCATATGACGTGCTGTACGAGCTTTGAGTTTTCAACTTGGCGGAATTAAATTATGTAATATAATCTCGCGAGCTGAAATGTCACATTCACATTTTTCATTGTGGCTGCACTTTGAGGATATTTAGGTGAATTAATGAGATTTTTTTCAAAATGTACTGTACAATTTTCATTTACGTACGCACTCTTACACAAATGTACAGACACCTACCCATGAATAGTTAATATCTGTAATGCAATAAACTCATATCACTTAATTTACAACAGGGTCACTCGCACAATTTCTATATTGAATTCGAGATAACAAACGGTTTAACCAACTACTACGATCGGCAGTTACCAACTTCTACGAGTAGTAACCCCGTTTGCATTTTTTGTTCACTAATGAGCTGTCCAGTTGCTGTCATGTTAAAACAGCTGAGATGACGTTACGTGTATGGGCGCTCAGGATCGAAGTTACTATTGCGAAACGGCTTTTGAATTTTATGATTGTAAACACTAATTCAAGGAAGTCGTGATTTTACTAGAAATATACACAATGAAGTAATGATTTCTATTATAATAAAAAATTGCTGTGCTATGGTGAAAAATGCCGTTTATTAGTTTGACTCTCGAGATGAGTATGGTTGTGGAATTATTTCCTTATTTGTGTTATAGCACAAACAAAGTGTTTTGGAGAATGAAGTTGTTTCTTATATTTCCAAGAAAGTCTAATGCGTGGTAACATTTACAAATATTTTTGTATTTAAAAAGAAGATACAGATCTACACATTCATGGCCATTGTTTTTGGAAAAACAATCTCAGGAATATCACTAAACATAAAATATTAACTCTATTATAACACTCTATTTATTTTATTAAGTTACGTAACTACCCGACTAAAGAAAGTAATGTAAAATTGAGTCCTACTGAAGTTAGTAAAGGTACATATTTGATGTCGTAAGCAAAAAGTGTGTTCGCCAATGATTGCAAAGGGCTTTGCGAGGCAATAAGCCTCGCACCGAGCAGAGGCTTGTCCCCGAGCGACGCTCCCTTTTTCTCGTCGTGACCGCTGTGCGTGTGGCAAAGCTCTGCCAGAGCGCGCGCGGCGCTCGAAGCCAGCAGGGAGCGCGGTCCGGCGGAGGCCCCGGCCGAGGGGCGCAGAGGGCGGCGGTGGCAGCGGGAGCGGGGGACTGGGCGGGCCAAGTGCGGCAGGGAAGGTGAGGGGATCGGTTTGGGATTGAGTTTGCGGCGGAGGTGGGACAAGTGGGGAGGCTGGGGGCTGGGGGATGGAGTGCGATGCGAGCGGCGGGGGAGGGCGTTGTGGAGGTGGGAGGGGTGTGGGTGGCGGCGCCTAGCGAGTCGCCCTGGTGGCTGCCGGAATTGGAAGCGGCGCACTCCAAGCAGCGCCGGCCGCCTGGGCCTCGCGCGCCAGCGCTGGCGTTCCGCTCTCTGCCGCTAGATCGCCTTTTTCCTCTCCACCTGCGAAATGTCTATCAGCTTCAGCGTTGATAAACTTCCATCTCTCTTCTTCTATCTGTTTTTCTGTGTTGTACACCGCTTGGCACGATCTACCTTGCTTGTTTGGAGACACGAGTGCTCTTATTTTTAGACTTCACCGACCAATACCAATGTGACTTTCATTTCTTAGATAACTTGTTTCGACAAGTTTCCGTGATTGTCTTTTTTAACCAATGTTCGTCTTGAATGGTGGTACTTATTAAAACCGTACATCTCTTTTAAACAAAAAAATATACGTAAACAATCTGTGTGGGTAATAATTATTGCATGAAAAGTTAAATATAATTGCCTTGTTCAAGTATCTTCCTCTAGACCACTATACAGCACATGTTTTTTAGTATACATTTTAAAATGCTTAGACCACAATTTCTTACAGATCATAACTTACTTCTTCATCATACTTCAAATTTATTTTATTTCTTCTATTTAACATTCTGATATAATTATTTACATTTTCTTCCCTTTGTTTGCGCTGCCATTTGATGAGATAAACGGGGCCCATATATTATCTCTTAACAATCCAGTGCGTGTTTGCTCGATAAATGAAATAACATGAACGGAGAGAAAATATGGCAGAGAGACATAAATTAAAACCTAATAGAAGCACAAAATTACAGGCAATTTTCACGGTAATGTAAATAAAAGAAAAAAACAATAAAAATATAAAAAAAACTGGGAATCAAAAGAATTTTATTTATTATTATTATTATTATTATTATTATTATTATTATTATTATTATTATTATTGTTATTGTTATTATTATTGTTATTGTTATTATTATTGTTGTTATTATTATTATTATTATTACTCGCGTTTTAATGGAACCTGGGGTGGATTATGGTCTGAAAATTGGAAAATGGTTTAAGTATGCGAATAGATGTTTATGGTACTAGTGGTGCACTTATCTTTTCGCGAGTTGGAACAGTTAGATGTGTGGCATTTTCGGCGCTTTGGTCTTTTTTGTTCTTTATAGCCTTTTGTGTTTTTTTGTCTTATTTATCCTTTTTTGCCTTTTTCATTGCGCATCGTCTCAGTTGGAGAAGTGTTGCTAAAATTGTACTTTCAGCCCTCTTTGCTTTGTGCGCGAACACTTCTCTTGTACGGAGAGTTACGCGGTAATATGGGGATAAATATGCAAGCGGTCTATCTGTTTGGAGACAATAACGATATAAGGGAGTGAGGAAAAGAGACAGGGAAGTTAATGGAGATACGGAGGAAGCTTATGCTCTAAAGGTCACAATGCGAATTTTAGCAAAATAATTTGAAAAGTAATGCTTTTTTCTCCCTTCTAAGACCTCATTTAAATTCTATTATTATGTTGCATTTCGTATTTACAGGAAAAA
>BOPP01000087.1:3029703-3080128 GCA_017312745.1 Gryllus bimaculatus | reverse complement strand
AATCAGCTCGCGGCTCCCCCTCCCCCCCCTCCCGGCCGGGCGAGCGCCCGCCCGGGATGAAAGTCGGCGCTCGCCGCGGATCGGGGCTGGCAACAACGAAGTCGATTCTGGTAACGATTCATCATTCTGCGAACGCTTCAGGCGAGTAAGTCATATTACTCAGGATGCAAAATTCCATCGATTCGTCCGTCGGAGTTTCATTATTAAAGTGCGCAACTCGCCTACTCTTCGCTACGTCGATGACGGCGACGTAACAGTAAAACATTCGCGTCAACTCTGTTTGACACTAAGAAATCTTACTAACTGGCGATGTTACAACAGCACATATTTTATCCGATTGTTTGTAACAGCGTGGCAATATTATACTAATACACTAGCGTGCAAATTTTTTTCTAATCCGCATCTCAGGTCCATCTAACTAGCTGTGACACTAGCTGTAACAGCTACACCGCGCAGTTGCTCTACAGTATACACTTGCGCTGACACTTTAAAATACAATGTCTGGCATATTATTGCCAACACACTATTTTTGAAAATTCAGAGTGTTTAACAAAAATGGGAACTACGTCACTCTTGAAAGAGTTTTTGTTTTATCCGTCAATTTGTTTTAAAAAACTACTGGTGCTACAGAATGACGTAGATTTCCCATATTCGTTTTCTATTTCCTTTGATCATGTCTAGGCATTCGAACTTGCCTTATACTCTTGCCTGCTGCCATCTATCATCGCCGTAAGTATATTTTTTTGAAATTTTCTTATTTGTTTAGTTACGTTATAGTAGAATGGAAATATTATTTTAAGAATATTAAATGACAGTAAAACCTCGTCCTAAATGGCAATTTTCTTTGAAAAATTTGGCTGTTTTCAAGGAAATGGCGCTTAAGCGGTAAAGTAAATTTGAAATTTAAAAAACTTTGACACAGTCAATTTTATATAGGAGTCATTAACCTTTTAAAAGCGTGAAAAAAATTGGAGAACATTTCAGAAGCTGGTGTTTTAGCGTTTCTGAAAATGGGAATTTTGAGCTAATTTTCACAGACAACTTTTGAGTTTCTGAGAAACTTTATCTGACATTATTTAAAGCACATATACTCATAAGTGCATAAATATAAACAAATTGCCGCTAATGTAAATATTCACGTCGGGCAAGATAAGGAAAAAATACATTTTTGTAATTTTTGAAAAAACAAAAGAATTAGGCAAACTGATGTTCATGTCATCTTCTAGAGTACTTGTAGCACTATATCTACCAAAAGTTTAAAGAAACAATTTGAAGCCGTTTTTGAGAACATCTTGTTTTTTTAAAAAACGTTGTACAAATTACACGTAATATTGCTCGAAAACTACTAAAATTTTCAAAACACTGTTCTTGAACTTAATGAAAGAACAAATTACCTTTTAACGTATATGATTCTGTATAACATATTCAATTCCATGAATGAATTTTTCTACGAATTTAATATACACAAATTTAATATACGACTTTTAAAAATGTGCTTGATTTAGCTCATACACTCTGCAACATACAGAATTTATATTTGAAATTTATTCTGGCATTAAGTAAAGGAAAATCTATTCCTGAATGTATTTATCCTTTATTCGCATTTGTATGCATCTCTGCGGTCATCTACCTAGACACAAACCACCAAAGCGATACCGCTAGCATCGCGTGCATACAAGTGAAGTCCCACGTCCTATTTTATCTTTCCAACACCTCTAGTGCTTTCTATCTATATAAAAGCTGCACTCACAGGAAACTGTATACTGTCCTTTGCAGCAGCATTCGCATCCATTTTCGCCTCTCTCTGCCTGGTCCCAACACGCCTGCGCGTCATCTGAGCAGAAACTGATCTCTCTCGCCCATTCGTCTCTCTGAGACTGTCACGGCTTCCACCTCCACATTAACACCTCGTGTCCTCGCTTTCACTGCTTTGAGCTCACTGCTACCCCACCTCAACGTCCCGGCCCCACCATTCTAACCTCTATTTTCATCCACTGTCATCGACTCAACCGTTTCCTCTCCACTCCTTCTCTCTCCACTAACAGTACCTCCTCCGCACCCACCTCCACATTCACCGCGTCTCATTTCTCTTTTACTGTCCCAGCTGTCTTTACCTACACACATCACCCCCACCATTCTAACCTCCTCCGAACCCTCTTTCATCCACTGTCCTCACATCTATCGTGTCCTCCTCCTCTGCTCCTTTTGAATTAATGCCTTATTTTACTTGGCAAGACTCAGACTATGAGGCCTGCTCATCCGTCAGACCACGCAAATTTCGCTACGCTCCTTTTACCAGCTAGCGGAGAAAGTAGGTATTTCTTGGGCGAGAAACAGACGATTTTGAATTTATTTTAGACGCTTCATTCAGGTTTGAGGGTCTTCCACATGCAGTAAATCTACTCACATCGCAAATGACGCTGAGTCTTTTTTAACTATTCGTCTACATGAGTTTTAACATATGTTGCATGTATCTGAATTTAAAGAAGCTTAGTTGTAGGATTAGATATTATTAAAGTCAAACAAAAGTGATGTTAATTATTTCATCAGTTATGCCCTTTCTCCTTCCTAAAATGTTGTGATTTGTGTCATCGTAACCCATGAACCTAAACATTTTTTATGATTATTTCTTAAGATTAATATTTGGATTATATTTTAGAGCCTGAACCTAAATGTGAAGATCGATTTGGGGGATCGACTGGGTACTACTTTACAGGATGTAAATTAAAACTTTTAAAAATGACTAGAAAAAATATCACACATGACAGAGCAATTCATTATTGATAAGTATTTTCTACAGCATTTTGAGGTTCAGGCACAGGAATTGACTTTCTTCTATTACAGAACATAAATCATAAAGCAAAATTCAAAATTAGAAGAGTTTCGATGTTTCAAGTGAGCCAAACAAGAGAAAAAGTAATTTGAAGAAAGAGACACATTGAGATTCATTAGCTCTGAAATAGTCGTCTGTGAACACTAAGTAAAAGAAAGAATATCCAAAATGGATATTCTGCTTTCAATGTAACAATATAAGGACTTCCCATTAGATTATATTGCATTTTTAAAATTTTTCACAGAATAATTCGTTTTTTGTTGCATTTTTAGCTATTATGGGCAACTGAACAGCAAGTGGCAGTAGGAAGTGGCATAAGCGCACATATTCGGAAAAGTACAAATAAACAAAAAAATAACAAATATGGGAACAAACGGTTTTAAGCATTGCAAAGTGCACAATGCATAAAAAAATAAAAAACAAAAAATTCAAATTATTTTCCGGAAAAATGTCTTTTTGAGGAAGACGAGACCTTAAATGCTTAATCAAAGTAGCTATTGGACTTATTAGTGAGCAGACGAGTTGAGGTTTTGAATTCAGAAGTGAAGTTATTAATAAAAAACACTGATGTTTCTTTTCAAGTAATAAAATAGTTCTTCATTCAGTGGCTTTCCAATGATTCCCACATTTTCCACGAAGTGCTTTCATGATTTAAGAATAAAAGACATTTCTTACTTCGGAAATCTAAGATGTATCTTTTGTTTAATATGTGACTTATCTTTTGTTTAATATTACATGATTAAAAAAGTTAAAAAATGATGTTCAACTTACGATTATCAACATATTTAAGAAGCACCACGTTTATATTTGAAAATTTGGAATTTTCTTTCGCATATTTGCATAGCTACACGTCCTAGATGAAATTTGTTTCTTAAATGAGAAATATTAAATGAAATAGGAAAGCTTCCAGAAATTGAGATGTAATTTTTGACAAAGTTAACTGGTAAGTTCATCATAAATCTGAGAGACCTGGGTATATATAAACTAGGGAGTTTGAATTATATTTCTAAAACATTTGCTTTTTACTATCTACAGTTTTTCTATTTACGGGAATGCTGAATTTCTTCACACAACACGGAGAAGTTAAGGAAGGTTAAATTATTAATTTAAATATATGAAGCTGGCACTTATTTTTAATGAGAAATTTCTCTGTATTAGCGAGTACAGTTTGACATTTGCTACCCGACAATTATGAGATGTTTGATGTAAACATTATATAATGTTGGAGAGAGTATAGAATTCTGAAGCGCCTACTTATAGGTTTGAAGGAATTCTTAATAATAACTTAACACAATCAAGAAGTTTCTGTTTATAAGACAACCATGGATTAACTTTTGTATACAATCGAGAAATCAAAAACATAGTCATATGTGCCAAATCCTGACATACACCTGTGTAATATCAAAGGAAACAATTACAGTGCCCTTCTTTTGGTGACTATTCCACTTATGAGGCATTCGTTTTAATCCGACCAATAGCGTTTTATAATAGGTTATAAACAATATAAGATGGTTATAAACAAAACACGGGTGCCTAAATCGTAAAGCTTGCATGAGTGCGTTGAGCTATCGCCTACCTCTTATGTTTTCAAATTTTAGAAAAATTAAGAACTGCTCCTTCCATGACAGAAACTGCTGTAATCGATGTAGCGTCTGAAACACTCCACTGAGATACACGTTTCAGTATTTTATATCATTATGTTAATACTAATAAATCGATTGATAAATTTTATTTGTGAAATAGTCTTACTAAATTCCCCTCTGGGTTGAAACGTCTCAGATAACTTTGCATGACGCTATACGCCACGCGATCGTATCAATAAATTTCAAACCACTAGTGAAATTACTTATGAAAACTCTCAGAAATACGATCCGTTTACCCTTGTAATTAATGCATGTAAACACTGTACTATAATTGTAAATCATACTGAATGCAGATATGGCTGTTTTAATTAAATTATTACATCAGCTGATACAAAGAATTCATAATAATTCATAATAGATTTTCTTATAATATACCTACTATTTTATAATAATAGAGTTATATTATGTTGTTTTACTACTGCCAGTGACTAACACTTATTTTTCCATTTTCAGGTATGTTTCTGCATTGCATTTTGGCCCTTGTTTTTTCACTTCAGTTGGTAAGTTCTTATGAGTAAAATATACTAATTATTTCCTGAAACTGTGACAAAAATGCATATTTTTAAATTACATTAATTTTGATTTGTTTATTATAAAAAATTATAAAATGTACATACCGTTATAATCATGGTTCATCTGAGATGCAGAACAGAGAGATCCTAAAAAACAGAAAAATCTTACCATCAAAATTATAACTTAGATCAAATATATGTATCTAGAGGAAAATTATTTTATCAGCGATTTCAAGCCCTAAAATAAGACTGAACATGTTCAAATCAAATGTCCTTCTTAGAGCCACTACCCCGAAAGGAGTTATGAAAAATGATATTGTCCATTCTCTCGCTTTATGTAGGACATAATTTTCATTGTAGTACTTGTTCTGAATTTTTGCGAAGAAAGAGCAAATTTCATTGCATAGTAATGTGGCAGTGACAATTTAAGTTATCACTATGCGCGCACTACTAGAAATGTTAGTATCGACACCTATCAGTGAGTTTTAATAAATGTGTTTAAATAATTTCTTGCAGTGACATTCGTTAAAGTTCTGAAATTTTTCCTCCGCAGAATCAATCAAATTTTACAAAACATTTGAATACTTTTAGAATAACGTACTTATTTTGAAAAAATAGTTTTATATCATCAATATGTCGGATGCATTATAACAAAACATTCTTTTGACGAGTAAAAAACAAAAAAACAACCTGGTCGTAAAATAATATGAATTACAAATTAAAGATATTGTTTCAATAGAAATATTTGAGAAGAGATAGCACGCATTATTCCTTTTCATTTATTATTATAATTACTATTATTATTACTATTACTATTTCACTTTTTCTTCCCATATCTTATTTACAAAAAGATTTCTCTCACTATTCGTATTTGTTTCACTTAAATGGAAGAGTAAAACTGACCTCTACGACAAGGGTCAAGTCCTCGGAAAATTCTCTCCTCTGAGTACCACTTGGCATTGTGGTGCCCCAAGGAGGGAGAGAGATCCGATACTTTGCGAGGAGCGACATCGCATGCAGAAATAAAAACGCTTCAAGTGGCATCTTTTAGACCGGAGGAGCGCTCTTTGAATATACAATGTTGAAACGTTACCGCGCTGAAAATAACTTTTTGTCTCTTTTGGAGTCTTCGCGCATTTATCATTTCACGGTTTGCCGCACAGCACATCGAGAGGGGGCGACTGCACCAAGACGCGTGTCAGCTGTTTGCTTCTATACGCACTACATTTTCTGTTAGCCAATTTATTTTTGTTTTTACAGATATGTAGTCGCGTGAGAAATAGCCTTGTGCGAATGTTTAAAACATCGAGTGTAAAATTTGTAATCTAATGTAAAATATTTGCAAAACATCACGCAGTGGAAATTTTGAATCTTGTTAAATGAAGTATTTTTTAAAATTTATTGACTAATAATTGCACATATACATTACATAAGCTGATGGGGAGAGGGAGGTTGTGTGGGCTAGGGATACTGTGAAGATATGTGGTTATTCCATACGTAACACTCATTATCTCTCCAAATTATTTTTAAAATGTTGGCCTTTAAGTCCTAGTTAAGCGAGATAGGTTTGGCAAGTAGAGCTTCATTGGTCTTTATGTAATGGTGGAAAGATTGGTCTGTGCTTGAATTCCAAAACGTTGCGACTTCATTAAGACAGTAAGTTCAGAGTTTTGATACTGAAATATTGATTTTAAATATATTTCATATGAAAATGAGATGATTTAATTGACTTCTGCACACACTAAAAGTATTTTTACTTTCACATATACATACATAAATACGGAGATACTTGCGTAGTATAGGAAAAGTTATGTAATGCTGCGAAAAATTGATTTTGAGATTTCAATGGAAATACGCGTTTTGGGGTCCCCTGATACCGAAAAATGCTTGTTTCGCCCGGTTGTCTGTCCGTCCGTCTGCTCGCCTGTGAACACTACCAGCGCCTAAACCATGCGTAGGATTTTTTCCAAATTGAAGTAACCCTGTCCATCTGATTCGAGTCGAAGCTATGAGACTTTGAATTTTTTTAAATTGGGAGTATTTTACTTGAAGCTCTCGGAATTTTTTCAAAATTTTCACAAAAATCGGCACCAAATTTTTTTCTTTAAATTTATTTTAAGAATGGAGGAACATACAAGTATGAAAGTGGCATCGGTTCAATTTTCACAATTAACTGTGAATTTTCGAAAATTTAAAAAAATTGTTTCGGTATTTTTCTACAATTACAAAATTAAACATCGATATTTATATTTATATTATTCCTTGAAATGAAATTTATTATCCATAATTAATTCTTTTATTAAGGTTATGTACATTTTTTGAAACTTTTAGTAGTTTCCGCGAGATATTGCGCGCAATATTTGTAATTTAAAAAAATAACAAAAACAAGATTTTGTTTCTCTAAACTTTGGAAGGGGTAGTGCTAAATTGTGACATGTCATGACGACTATGAGATGACATGAACATCAGTTTGCTATATTCTTTTGCTTTTTTCAAAAAATACAAAAAAAAATTACATGTTTTGCACGTTTTTAATTGAATTGAATAGCTGCCTTATTTTACGTGGCGAGATTCGGGCTATCAGGCCCGCCCTTCCGTCTTATCACGCAAATGTCCCTCTTATCACCCACCAGCGGAGAAAGAAGATATCAGTCGGGCGACGATACAAACGATTTGAATTTAACTCAGAGGCGTCATTTCGGCTTGGGGACCTTTCACATGCAGTAAATCTACTAACGTGGACACACGGCTTTACGTCCCTTCTGAAACAAGGCGTACGAAGGATTTTTTCGCTCTTAAAAATTCCGTGGCTTCGATCGGGCGTCTCCACTCTCTTCTCTATCCTTCTATTTCCATTTTAAGAGGAAAAGTTGTGAACAAAATGTTTTGTTTACAAGCGGCACGCAAATGTGTTTTAAAATGTATAAAGACAAATTCGAAAGCACTTATAAATTATCAAATTAAAAAAAGGTGCTTGAAACAAAGTTTGAATAAAGGATTATTAAGTGCTTTTGACAAATTTTCTTGGAAAATTTCACCACAATTCCTTTAAAACACCATTTGATTTAATTAGACAACCTTGCCTGACAGCTTTTCGCTTTCCTTGATTGTCACAAAAATATTAGAAAATCTTTTTACTCTTAAGAAAACTGCATTAAGTTGCCAGGTGAAAATAAAGGGTCGGAATATTAATTAACTTTATGTCCGAAATGAAAGGTTCAGTCGCCTAGAATATCAGTAATTAGTTTAATTTCACATACAGTTGCATATTCTTCACGTCTCTGAGCACGTGGGGTAGTATTGAACAGCGGCGGACGAACAACATGCAATTTGCAATTGCAATGTCCATGAAAATCTTGCCCTAAAGATACAGAGTGAGGAACGTGTATTTGAGGTTCGCTGGTTTCAAAATTCCCGTTTTAAGTCCCTAGAGAGCTTCGTTTAGGAGTTATTTAACTACATAGATTTTAACAATGCTGTCCGAGGGTTCCTGGTTGTATTCGACATGGATATTTTAGATGCGTCTTTTAAACAAATCCTTTATATTTTAAAGCCAAAATGCAATTTGTCTCGTCTTCGAGAAATTATTTTTCTTTGGAGACTTCATTTACAACAATTGGTTGCGTGTGAGAGCCGCAAAAGGTATCTATACAACTGAAAAGACGATGGTATTCGATACGACGATATTCGTATCTACAGAACTATTTTTTTGAATATTCACTGAACACAAACATATAGAATGTATCGAACCAATATACAATTCTCCAGTATTTGAGTGTACAACGAAATGTTTAAGTGCCACGAAATAGCGCTGCAAGCAGGGGAAGCTTAAACTATAAACGGTGAATAATCAGCACCGACAAACACTACTTGCTTCACTAGAGATTATACTTCATTCACCAAATATTGATGGTAAGTTTGCTGAAACATCATCACGATGTCATTTGATTATCTTTCCTCATAGTTGATTTACTCTGTTGTTATCAACACCTCCCCAGGGTGCAATAAAGGATGTTTTATTTGTATAATCACAAACGAAGGAGTTAATGGGGGATCATGACTTTCAGGAAAGTTTGAGTTGTGCTGAAAAGTCTGCATTGTTGTCGATTTAAAAGGTCATGACGGAATTCCTTGGTAACAGAAAAGCTGAGACCAAGAAAAATAGTGTCGGAACGCCTTCACAACTATAAGGTTCTGGGATATAATATGTTCCCTAATATAAATTTTCCGTTTTTACACACGGATTTATTTCCTGAAAATCTCGGTGCATCGAGCGACAAACACGGTTAATTGTTCCTCCCAGACAATGCAACTATAGGAAAATGTTAAATAGGAAAATATAATCAAAATATAATTGCACAATATTACTGGAAAATAAAAAAGGGTATACTTGAACGAAATACAATAAAAAGTCGTCAAAATTACATTTTCATTGAGATTATTAAATGTAAATAAAGTACAGAAAATTAATAACTTAAGTGTACTATAGCGTATTACAAAAAACCTTGCCCGTTACAAATAAATGCTTCACGAATTTGAAATAAGAAAGCCATTATACTCCATTTTTTATCATTTTAGTCCATTTATAATCCATCACTGTTATCAAAATGTATAAAAAGCAACAAAAGTGCCAAAAAACTCATACATCTGCCTAATATCGTGAAGGGCACCCGCGAACACCTGCAAGTCCATCGGGGTGCACAATGGGTATGAATGGGCGCAGGTTATCAGGCAGGATGCTTACGTACGTGTCACCTGTCAGTCATATGTAGACCTATTAGGGGTCCCATATCACTCCTACTATACACGACTCATGCAATCACAGACCCTCCCCAAGCTTAAATATGTTTACATGTAGGATCCATGGATTCATGAGGATGTCGCCAGACAATAATACGAGACTCGTTAAACCATGCAACGTGTTTGCAATCATCAAACGTTCAATGTCAGTGTTCAAGGGCCCAGGTCAGGCGTAAAGCTTTGTGTCGTGCAGTCATCAAGAGTACACGAGTAGGGTTAGGGCTACGAAACCCCATATTGATCATGTCTCATTGAATGCTTCGCACACTGAGACTTGTTGATGGACCAGAATTGACATCTGCGGCGAAGAGTTGCAGTCCTGTCACATGTAATGATTTTCCTCAGTAGTCGGCGGTCCCGTTCTTGCATGATCTTTTTGCGGCCGCAGCGATGCCGAAGATTGGTTGTTTTACCGGATTCCCGATATTCACTGTACACACGGTACAATGGTCGTACGGGAAAATCCAAATTTCATCGCGACCTCACAGATATTGCCCCCCATCTCTCTTGCGCAGACTATAACACCACGTTCAAACTCACTTAAATCGTGATAACTTGCCATTGTAGCAGCAGTAACCGATGTAAATCTTTGGTTGACTTATATTGTCGTATATTTCTGAATTGTTCCAGAACTCTTTATTTCAATACGCATGGCTCTACCAGATTTTTTGACTCTCCAGTGTAATAGTTCGTAATGAGCTCATTAAGAATTGTTGATATTATAATTATGAATAAATATTGTATTTATTATTTGAAAACCAGTCTGATAATTTGTAGTGAATTACCCGCAATTAAAGAATTATTTTAACAAAACAACTTCCAGAAATCTCTGACGTTTCTGTCAGCCCGTTTGCATGCCAAAAGGGTTACGATGGACCATTGATTTTCATAATTATATTTGCCGAAAGTAGTTATACAACTGTTGTAAATTTAGATACGTAACTAATCTCTAAAAGTTTGATATCGATTTTTTGTAGTTTTGGAAACTGAATAAAATACATTTTATCACCTGTAGTCCTTGTGATGTCAATAACTTCCTGAATTTGAAATGAGTTTCCAAACTTCAACACCGGAAAATAGCAGCCATTACGTATGACATTTTGATTTCGTATATGTTCAGTATGGAATTCAATTTCTAAGCTTTTCGGCTCACGTGCCTGGAAATAAGACTTTATTTTCTGCGCACGGCGTATTTTCGAAACACTGCCGAAGTAAATCTCGACAGCTAAAACAAACCCAACACAAAAGTGTCCCATATCTAAAAAAAGAAAAAAGCTTAAATTGCTGCCCGCGAAAATTGCCAACCATTGTTTCGCCGGAGAGTCGACACTTCAATAAAGCTCAGAGAAAACAGTGATTAAAAGAGCGCGTGTTTTCTCTTTGGCGTGCTGCTGGCCGCCCCCTCCCCCGCGCTCCGCTTGCGCAACGCACTTTGCCCCCCCCATCCCCCCCCCCGGCGCGGAGAATCAAAGCCACCCGGAGCCGGCTCTTGCGCGCTAAATTCCGCACACGAAGCGGGGCTATCCCGCAGGATCTATAAATTTATTTATCGCCCATACTTCACAGAAGCTTTCTACATGCAACAGCACCGCCGGAAACTACTTTCCGAGCTTCTGGCGTCAAAAAAAAAAAATTCTTCTGCACGTCGACCCCCCCCCCTCTCCCCTCAGCGTATTTTACCATTTCTCTCGAATGTGAAATATCTGTCCCGTTTCAACTGCGTAAATAAATGATGCATGTGCGCCATATTATCCTTCGGCATTACATAAAGTAGTCTTTCAATCATACTTAATCAGATTATTAATGTTATTCCCTATAAGTCTCTTTATACCTACATAAATTATTCTCGTGTAATTGGCGTTTTCATTGGAATACATGGACTTCGTATACATTTTAAAAATTATCTTTAAAGTTCATCTGTATTTAGCTTTCAGCTCAATGAAATTTGATATTGTAAAAGATAATATAAATAGTTGTCGCAAAATGTTCTATCAGCAATTTTATTCGATATTATGTTGGATATATATTATGTTCATGCAGCCGGAAAGGTATTTCACCGACTTGAAATATGAAAATGCTGAATTAATATTTATGCACAATTCATCCAATGAAAATGTTTGCTCTTTCACATTTTTCCATTCTAAACTCACGTTACACGAACTAAAATATTTTATAAGCAATTCCTGAATATCAATTTATTTATTTTTTTATTAAAATTATTCTCCAATAAGTTGTCTCTTAAATTTCAGATTTTACTTTTTATTACAAAACTGGAAATGGAGGTATAGAAAAGTGATTTATTTACAATCAGCTTTACAGGATTTGAGGGAAATGAAGAATCTTTGATAATTGTAACATCCATTAACTTCATTGGCGATAATCATAAAATATTTGTCTTTCCAATTTACGTAGATTTGTTCAAGAACATCTAAAAGTAGTCCAAAGGGGAAACACGTATTGATTTAAAAGTAATATTCTTTCGTAACTTTGCCTCAGGGCGTTTTGGAAATCGATTGCGTCCCGAATAACATTTATTTCCTCCTCCTTCCTACAAGAGTGAAAATAAAACGGCCCCCGTGCCTTCTCTTCCTGTGTCTCCTTTTTCCTTTTCACTCTCTCTCCCTCGCGCTCAAGTTGTGGACTATCCCTCAAGGACGAGGCGAGGGGCGAGGGGAGGTAACTCGCACAAAGTCTTTAAGAAATAGACGACCGCGCTGGCTCACAAAATCCGTAGCGGAGGGGTAGGTTGTGGGAGAAGGAGCAGACGCTGGCAAGGACGTTGGAAAGCCACCTTTAGGGAAAACGCTGGAGCGCAAGAGAAAAGGAAAGAGAAATGTGGATACTAGGTTAGTGGAGTAAAGAGAGAAAGAGAGAGGAATGGAGCGAATATATCATACATGGAAAAGAGAGAGAAAACGAAGACAGTAAAAGCGATGAAAAAGTCAACTTTAGAACAGATGCAAAGGAGCAAAATGGAGATGACATTGAACATGAAGGAGAGAGGTTTTGGAGAAACAATTGATGAGATTGAAAGAGAGGAAAGCTTGAAGCCAATAGGAGTATCACAAGCCAATGACGGGCGATCACAGAAACAACCCAAATGAAGTGGAGAACGAGAGAGCAAGATTGAAATATTTGGATTGAGATTCTCGAGGGTATCGGGGAGAGAACGTCGATGTCGGCATGTTCTGGGGCAAAACGGCGCATCTGTGAGGACCGGAAGCCGCCGAGTATCCTCTGGCCAAGTAGGAGGAAGTTCATAACAGGGAGTTTCTTGTTAGCGCACCGAGGGCTTTCGGAAGCCCAGAGCCTCTAGAGCAGCCCCATCGCTTACGCTCATTCCCAGAGGGCGCGGCGGAGGCAACTGCGCGAACTCACAAAATCGAAGAGCAAAGACAAATTCCGCCACATTTCGAACTCGCCCTCCACCCAATTTTCTTCAGAATGTTATCAAATGCACTGACCTGGAACATCTAATTTGAGCGCGTACGCATTTAACCACAACTACTTTCAATTACTTATTTTACAATATTTAAAATTATTCTGAAGCGTTCAGACAATTCCTGACTTTTTCTCGGTTAAAAACTCTTTTTCATTTCTGCTTGAAGTAAAAGTTTTAAAGTATATGCGGTTTAAAGTATTTTTAGGATATGTTTAATTAGTTTAAGAATGTATGTGTATTAATGATATTTACTCTGTAGGGTGTGTCCAATCAATATATGAAAGTAAAACTTGATGAGCTTTAATAATTTATCACGTTTACGTAGAAGTAAATAATTTCACCATTCGGTATTTCCATTAAACAAAATATATGCTATATTACAACGTTACTAAAATATTAACTAGTGGTGCTATTTAACACCTCAGACTCTCTCCTACTAGTTGGTTTTCTCATTGCTTTGGCCAGGGCTAGATTTTTGGTCTTTCCTCATCCTATTCGGAACCAGCGTCTATCGAAGCACAAACTAATTTTTTTAAACTTTTTCTGTTTGCTAGTAGAAGAATCAAAATATTATTTTAATAATACTATTTAAGAGTAAAACCTCGTCCTAAATTGAAATTTTCGTTTAACAATTTGGAGGCATTGTTAAGAAAATATCTTTAAAGCGTTACTGTTTGTGGGAAATTTTGAAGCTCTTTTACAAAGAAAACGTTTGACTTTACGATTTTTCTCTAAGAATTATTCGAAGCACATTTACTTACAAATACAACAATGTACATAAATTGCAGGAAATGCCGTGAGAGATATTTTAAAAGAATTACATTTGCTTAGTTTGTTAAGCAAATGTAATTATTATAAGAAATTTAAAGAAAAAAATTGAAGCCATTTTTGAGAAACTTTTGAAAATATTGCAGAGCCTTCATATAAAGTACCTATCCCAACATTTAAAAAATATTTTTCAAAATCGCAGAACTTTGAGTGGAGCGTAATTATCGAGGAATATTGATTTGGATAAAAATCGTACAAATAGTTTAAGCACTACTGTTGTTCACACACGGACGGATAGACAAACGTACAGGCGGACAGACGGACAGATGGACGTTTAGAAATACACTGTTTTGGTATTTGGGTTCTCTAAAACGTGTATTTGCGTTGAAATCTTGAAATCGATTATTCGGAGCTTTACGTAACTTTCTCTATACATAGTATATTACAACGTATTTACGTACGTATACGAGAAAATAAGAATAGTAGTGGGTATTTAGGTTATATTTATTCTACATTACGTGAATTTTGACATAATCTGAATCAAGTTTCAAATTTAAATTAAATACTACTCGATAAAAAGGTCAGTAGTTTATTTTTCTAATTCTTCTTCCCTGTTATGTGTAGAACACAGGCCTCAAAACTCGAATTCGCTTCACAAATTCGTTGACTACGCTCCATGAAATCACTGAGGCTACGCACACACGAGACTCTTGGGTTCCTGGTTGGGTGGCCGGCTGGCAACCTCGGAATGTCGTGGCGGAAAAGGCACTGACTGACTGTCAGTGACGTGATGACACTTGACAAATGTACTTGTAAGTAGACTTGTGACCGATGAGACTTGTAATTACTCAGTAACAGAGGATTACTGCAGGCAGAGAGCTCAACGCCCAAAAAGGAATAAAGAAACGCGTTGGGTTAACAATGATACAACAAATTTAAAAATATAGAAATTTATTTTAACATTATTTCGACCATTCAATTGAATTTAATAATCGAAAACTATTTTTAAGGACAAAAATATAGCGTTATATTTTTTGAAGCTTTGTTATTCATACTGATACGGCAAAACAAGAAGTGTTTTTTATTCTTTCTATACGATAGGTATGGACGCTTTCTTTTTTCATGAGGAAAACTGAATGTTTGTAATAAATTTGGGAATTCACGAAGGAAAGAACATAGCACTGAGGTACGAGAATGATTGATAGAACTTAGTATAAGATAAAATGTGTTTTCGATTGAGACAAAGAAAACAGCTGCATGTTCCTGTCAACTGCTTGCTTACTTTATCGATTTCCAATCCATGTTCACCTTACTGTATTGAATTTACTTCTGTAATGATGCCAAACCCTAGTACGTTATTCTACTATATTTGTCGTTGGAAGTCAGAATATGTAAAAACTTTCTCTCAACTCTTTTGAAGTGTCACAAGAACAGAAGTTTAGCTATTTAATTGTAATAAATATATTGTCTTTAAATTTATGGAATGTAATGCAATGTTATAATAGTTTTGATTATTACATAGAATAAAGAAGATAAATGAAAGAATAAAATTAATATTTCAAGTAAGTCAGTACACATTCTGATAAGAAAATCCATGGAAACGATAACTATTTTGTGTATTGTTTTATGTTACAGTCGAACATGACGTATTTTATTTGTAGATGTATTTTTATCACCACTTCATTTCTCATATCATCATTACTTCTTTGATTTACTAGAAAGCTCAAAAACATAAATAACAAAATTCTGCAGCGAAAACGATATAAAGTCCAGTTTCAACTCGTCTTGCTACGGGACACCTCGGGCGTCAAGGAGTGCCGGAGGGACCTTGCGCAACTAACTAGACGGAGGGGGAGGGGGCGGGCTCGGCCTCTGGGGAAAGCGCGGCGGGGGGGGGCGGGTGGAAGAGAGGATCCCCAGGAGGCAGGTTTCCTCCAGGATTTTCCGCCCTGTGATTAATGGTGACGTGTCGGGGCCGACGCGCCTGCCGCGGCGGCGGGAGAGTTCGCGCTGGGACCTGCACCCTCCGCCCGCCCACGCGCACCTTCCTCTCTGACAAGCGCCACCTGCTCGCGCGTCGGCCCCGCCCTCCGCCACGCACTGCCGGCTGCGTTGGCACGCACGCGCCACACAGCGCGCAGAGCTTGGAGGCACACTACGAGGCGGCCGCCTACGCGAGGCCGCTCTGTGATTTTCTTAGAATCCCGAGAACTCTAAAAAATTAAGTTTTAATTTGCACTGAAAAAATCAAATACTTCATCGTCTTTTCCGCCTATTCTTGAACTGTGCTTATCAACTGAATTTTGGTACTCAGTTTGTCACCGCTTTCGACACTGCCCATGAATTGCGATAGCAGTGCTTCGAGAAAAGTGTTTGCATCATTAAATAATTCCTATTTCCGTGTGTGTTAAGGACCGAGACTTTTTATTATTGATATTATCATTATAAATATGTACATAATGTGTTATTGCATACGTATTTGCGCGAGGCTATGTATATATACTGCAGCAATGGTGAAGATTGTTTTTGATAAAAGATTTAATTTATCCTCAACAGACTCCAATTTTTCGGATGTATATGTGAGCTACTTGAGCAATTCTAGCATCGTTTCCTGTACCGGACGTCCTCCCGTGTCCCTCCGTGCGCGATGTTCCAACTCTGACCCCGCCCCCTCGCGCCTGCGACGCCCCGTGTCACTTTCGCCTGCGCTGCGAGCGCCGTCGCGCGTGGGCTGCCATTTCTGCCACCTGCAGCCGCCACCGCGCCGCAGACGCCGCCCCTCGCCCAAGATATATAGTCCCGGGAGGCGCCTGCAGCCGGCGGCGGTGGAGGTGGCGGCTGGCGAAGGCGGGGGTGGATGCGGAGGTGGTGAGGTCGGTGGCTGGGTGAAGCATCTGGAGGCGAAGGCACTTGCGGCGAAGTGTTGGGCGAAGAAGCAGGGAGAGGAAGAGAAGGAGCCGGGGATGAAGTGGAAAGAGTCGTAGGCGGAATCGGAAGAGTCATGGGCGGAGTTAAAAGAGGAGGAGTTGCAGGCGAAGTTGTAAGAAGAGGAGTCGCAGACCGAGTCGGAAGATTGCGAGGTGTAAGAGACCGGTCAGTCGGAGTTGAGTAGACGGGATCGGAGGTGAAGGTAAGGGCGCAGGCGGAACCGGAAGCGATGGCTGAGGCGGGAGGTGGTGGCGGAACCGGAGGAGGCGGGAGCGGCGGCAGGGGCGGACGAGACCTCGGTGGTGGCGGGAGGGCGGGGACGGCGGCGGCGTGTCACAGTTCGGCTGAGGGGCCGCGGGGGGGACGGCAAGGCGCGGAGAAGCGCCGGGCGCGTCATAAAGCAACTTTTGGGCGCCTGAGAACTCGGCCCCATATTGAGGGATTAACTGTGAACTTTCCAGGAATTTCGGTGACTCGCCATATTTCACTCTAATTCAGCAAAGGAAAAATATTTCTCCAGCGCAGCTTCGCTGGTGCGTGGGTGGGAGGAGGGCGCGCGTGTGGAGGGGAGAGGCTGCGATCTCTTGGGGTTGTGGGGATGAGCGCGACCCCCGACGAAGCAGAGAACAGGTGCGCCGCGCCGCCGGCGACGCGTAGGGGCTCTGACGCTGAATGACGGAGCAAATTGCTGCGGGGAGACTGGATGTGGGGGATTTTCATACATCATGGAAAAGTTACGGTAACATTCTCAAATGAAATGGTGACTTTTGTGGTGAAATACACCTTATAAACTTAATTAAAAGGTCCGTTTGTCAATTTTCAAGAATACATACTAAAATTAATGTACTTGGGTTATATATTCTGTGACGCATCACAATGTATACTAGTTTCTTAATTGTGTTAGTAGTATTATTTTAATCAAAACCAAATTATATATATATATATATATATATATATATATATATATATATATATATATATATATACATACATAACCAGATATCACGAAACTCACTGAACCATTAACATTTCTTCTATAAGAATAGAATTTGGATGGTTGTTATAATTTGTGCCTCTAAATAAAAGAGTTAAAATGTATTTTTTTTAACAAACGTGATCGAGTTATTGTTTCGTTTGATTTTTCCAATCTCAATTTGCAATGAAAATGTAGTTTACAAAACATTTGTGTGAAATAAATGTGTATAGGGGGCTTACAACTCTCTTTGCACATTGCGTAGTATTAATATAAACTTTTAGTGGTCTTTTTGCAAATGCCTTGAGCATTCGCTTCATTTATAAACAATGAAGTGTGTACTTAAATGAAAGTTTGTGTGTTGAAAGTATCATAAACATGTCTTGTTTTACTCAATTTTTATTACGCAACCATGAGATATGAGTATTTTGGTTCAATTCAGAGCAGTATTTCGGCATTCTCGTTGTGTGTAGTAGTACGTGTACGTTGAAGAGAGACGCCGCGTTGCGTGTGACCTCGTCGCTCGGGAGAATTTGCTGAACCGCGCCAACGTCCCGGCGGGCGACTTTCTGTCTCCGCTTGTTCCATTCCGCGCCGCAGGCCCGGCGCAGCACGCGGGTGGACGCGCGGGCGGAAAATTAAACTCAGAGCACAGTTATCGATTGCGCCGGTAATTCGCTCGCTAACTTACGGCCGCCGGGACTCGTCGCTGCGAGGACAATTAGTGATTGTTGCGACACTGCCGCTCGCGGTGGACAAACTTGGCACTAACAGAGTCACGATTTCTAAACTCGCCGAAATAATTTTAACGCGCTGTGTGGACAGCGGCCCACGAGTGACGAGTAGGAAGAGGGAGGTGAACACGAGGGTGGGCTCTGAGAGGCGAGGGCAGTGTGGAATAGACCGAAGGGGAGCAAAGTTGTTGCAAGAATGAAGAGGCACGTGCCATTCGCGTGGTATTAATTGGAGAAACAACGGAAAACTACCGATCAGGACTTCTTGTCGCTCGAATTCTCCTGCACATAGCGCCTAAGGCGGCAGGAGTCAGGCAGCGGCCGAGAGATGGAGCGGCCGAGGGAGGTGGGGCGCAGTGGGTGGCAGCAGCGCGACCCGGCTTTTGCTCCGACGAGACGGGCGGAGGGCGTGCGTTTGAGCGATGCGTAATCTAACTCCATTAAGCCCGTGCAGGGGCAACGGAGGCGAGGCCAGGAAGCGCTCGCAGGGGTCGCTACATATTGCTTTATTTACTTTCACGTTAAATTATAAACTGGAGCTCGTTTCATGCGTTTATTTGATTACCCAAGTTTCGAATTGCGTCACTTCGCACGAGTTCCGATCCCCGGGATAGCGAAGTTCGGAGACCGGCTGTGGATGGGCAGAAGCACCTACCACTGCCCGCAAGTGCAACCCTGATTGCTCACTTTACGAAAATTTCTGCCCAACTTGCTCACACCTTTTTCCGCCTTTCTTCGAATACATATTTTTATTTTACTGTGATACGTAAGGACGTTTCATAATAATAATAATAATAATAATAATAATAATATGTTGATTAATTACGTCTCCATGACTTACGGGTCATAATATTTTTAAATTATGTACTCTCGTAGGCACTCAAGGTGGTGCACTATTTTTTCAAAGTCATTTTGCGGCAACACCCGAAACTCAGATGACCGAATCTTGTAAGTTTTTGTACATCGCTCGCATCTTCATCGCTGATCAAGAAATACTTTTCCACTCCTCCATGAAGTTTATCTTATAGACTCCTGTAGTAAATTTATATTTTGTCCGTATTCTTATTAATTACAAATTTAAAATATATAAATATCGTCTAAAATTATATTAATATAAAACATACTTGTTTTTAGGGCTTTTGTCGAAGTGACAGCCGGTTATCCTCTACGTCTCGATGGACGCATATTCGACCAGGCACTAGACATCGATACACTTGCGGGCTCCTCTGATCGGGGTCAACAAAGCCCGAGACCCTCACAAATACTCGTTTTAAAATTTTAAAATATACTCTATATCAACATATTTTTAAGATTCTTCAATATTATAAGTATATATAAATATAAATTAGATCATTTAGATACTTTTATCATTTAGATATTTTCAATCATTTAGATACTTTGAAGTAAATAATTTTATTTCAACACATCCTAAGTATTATTTTTTTACTTTTAACTTCTGGTACAATTTACACACAATTTATTTCACATTATAATTCATTGTTTCAATAATGAAATATCTTTTTTGGGATGCTACCGTATTTTTGAGCGGTTGATGAACATTATTAAATATTCGATGTTGCAATGACTGTATAAATGCGAGTAACAATGTATTGAAATCGGGTAACTTTTCTATTCGATTCAAAAACATAACAAATTCCGTACTGTGTAAAATTTACAAAATCTCATGTACGAATAATAGAATAAAAATGATCAGTTTATGATAGGAAAGTAAAAATGAAGGATGAAAGTGAGGCTTCACTTGGAACCGTCACCGCTTTCGTTTTTGTCCTGAACAGAAGCACATTGGAGTATCGAGTTAGTGCAGATCGATGATATTAATTGGATGCACTTCTGACCTGCACGGATAACAACGATTGGAATCCAAACACAATAGCTACCCTTTACCACTTTTTTCACCGTTTTTTATATCACACTGTGCAGCAGCTAAAATAACAATGAAAGTATCAAGTTATGGAATTTAATATTAGACAGAAATGTGAATTGTTGTTCATAATATAATATGATTTTGATAAAGATTATTTTCGTATTGGAAATACAAATAGGAAAGAAGAAACTCTCAAAACTGATTTAATATTTATTT
The DNA here is from genome assembly GCA_017312745.1 of Gryllus bimaculatus. NCBI lineage: Eukaryota > Metazoa > Arthropoda > Insecta > Orthoptera > Gryllidae > Gryllus > Gryllus bimaculatus. The sequence goes on along the minus strand of BOPP01000087.1, from coordinate 3,059,394 downwards.
TTCTCTTACCTTACATTGAGCTAATTTATTACAAGAGCATTTAGGAATAAGACACACACATTGACTACTCTATAGGGTCTAATTTAATTGTGGTAAAATAATTAAGTTTATCTTGCTATTTTTCTGAAAACTGAATTTTGCAATGACAGTAAAGTAAAAACGTCGTTTTCTTAAAAGCGCTCCAAATGTTTTGACCAAAAATTTACATAGGGTAAGTCTATATTCTTCTGTAATATTCTTAACATTATATTTTGGTTTTACTATTAAGAAAGCGAGAAAGTGAGAAAGTGTCAAAAATGTACTTTGGGCGACGATACAATTGCGGTTGGCAAGAGGATGGGAGATAACCGAAAAGCTAGCTCAGACCACAGAAATAAGTAAACTAACTAGTACGAGAAAGTCTGTACCATTTTCTGGCACCACTAATTTTTATTTTTTGCCCCGGATAGAGCAAAGAACGCTTTGCTAAGTAGTGCAGATCTCTTTTTTATTTAAATCTTAAATCTGAACAAGAAAATTAAAAGTTAAAAGTAATACGAGAAATTGTGTGTTATTGTAACACCAGTGTCTACTGGAGGTTCTCTCCTTTCCTCTGCCTCATTGTACCTTTGCTCCATCATTCACCTTATCTTTCTCTTTATCATCAGTTCACTAGATCAGTCATAAAACACAATAGTTTTAGCTTTTAGAATTATCCTAATCTCAGTAAATAAACAAATAAATAATTGTATTACTTTATTCAGATGAAGAAAGTAATACATTTGGACTTTCACAATAGAAACCAATGTTTATGGAGACTTTATCTTTCCTTAAGCAAATATGCATTAAAAACTATTACGATATTCATTTATAAAACAATAAAAATGATCAATACTTAAATCATATTAGCTTACAGAAATTGATTGCAGCTTGAGCATGTAGTAGCTGGAATTTTCGGACACACCTCGGAATAAAGCGAGGCATTCAACTTGCACAGGTAAGTAATGAAATTAATTGATGAACGATGACGATTAGATGTTGATAATAACAATAATAATAATAATAATAATAATAATAATAATAATAATTATTATTATTATTATTATTATTGGTATGGTTATGATAATGTAATGGCACAAATGGAGATTTCTTGGCTTGTGTCATTGTCATTCCAACCGCGGCAAAACATTCAGAATGCGTTGAACGTAGAAATCTTGACTTGCATGGCTCCAAACTTCAACCGTAAAGGTTGATAGAAGAATGGAAAAAACTGTCTCTACATTGTTTCTTGTTGAATGTAATTTTGTGCATTCCTATTGGGAATAGTCTAATGCAGTAGCTGGTATAGACATTACACCAACATATTCTAAAATAGATATACCTTCAAGTGGCAAATAAACAGATATACTGTCTCCCTCCTCTCAAGCATCATTAATATGATTTCCATTGCATATTTTTACTTCTCTTCCTTTGTAATGAAAACGTACCCTGGTGGGTGTATCGATTCTTTCTGCCACTTAGGAATCGTCAATTCATAATAGATTGTAGGATCATAAACAGGATGAATCACCCGTCGAGTCTCCATTAAATTTTTCCGCCATTTCTTTTCCGTTCTCTCTGCCAGCCCTTCGAGGGCCAGGCCTTCGTCCCGTCGTCCACCCTTTCTCCCCCGGGGGAAGCTGTTTTAATCGCAGCCAGAAGTGAAATTTAATCCCATTACTGTATCACTAATTACATATTCTCAGGTCAAATTATAACCCGATTTAATCGGTTCAGAGATGAAGATGTATGACATGACCTCTTTCGCTTTTCCGCAACGTCATTATCATTAAGCCGGTACACTTGATTTTGTTACATGCAATTAAAAGATAATTAAGGCCAATTAGCTCCAGACTGTGTCTGAAGGCCTTTGTTAATTTCTCGTGCGCTGGTGGAGCCGATTAAGTGCATGCCGGATGGGAGCTGTTTTCGACCTATCACAGCGTGTCCCGTGCGTGTTCGATAACTTGAACTAATGGTGACATGTCCACCTGAGGTCTTCCATCGTAGGATCACGATGAGAACGTGAACCATCGGCAAGCAGAGATTTCGAGTGAATTGTGGCTTATTGCATTTGGGTTATAATTTGTATGATAGAAATTTCCACCCTCGTCAACTGCTATGATCCTTCGCCCTGTTAGTGTATTGTATGTGTATACCAATAAATGGCAGAGTTCCTCCCCCATTGGATGATGACATCCGGATTGGACCTACATATCGACATGTGGGCGATTGCCCCCTCCAGATAGCGGGGCACCCCTGTTCACCGAGACGAGGTCTAAGCTCCCGACATGCATGGTTGTGTAATTCATGTAATCGTGCATGCATAGCGCATGCATAGTGTGTATCGGTGTGTAAGGGGAGAGGTTAGGTTGACGGAGATGAGGAAACAATCACACGCGGTTAGTGGAATTTTTTTTAGGGAAATTCTCCATCATTCGCCTAGTGATGATTGGAAAAACCACAGAAAGCTACCGTTGGGAGAATTCTATCCTCTAGAATTGTCTTCCAGGCAGCCGCTGAATTCGACGAAGATACGAGCTAGAATATACAACTCATCGGGACTAGAATCCTAGGATAGAGTCGCTGTAGATGCAGCGGTAGTGCTGACTCTGAACTACGAAATCTCATACAGCTGAATTTGTCCGATATTCATGTAGTACCGTCAAACGGAAGGAGACTGTGCCACATGGGGTGAGAATATGCCAGATTTCATTTCTTCACATATTGGCATCCCATTGAGAGGTACTGTAACTTTGCTGTTTCTAATTTGCTCAAATAGAAGCATGATGATCCTGAAAAGTCTCGCTTTATGAAAGGGTTTCATTTTCGCACCAAGTGCCGGGCTGAATGTCTGCAACTAAAGGAAATAGAAACATAAATGTGTAAAAGGTAAATGTAAAACTGTTAAAGGTGAGGAATGTGGAATCCTAGGGTTCACTTCAGAATATCCTGAAACACGAGCGCCCATATAAGACCAGTGTCGAAGATAATGATGACACAAATGTTACTTTTGAAGTTTGGGTTGGTGATTACGTGGTCGTTGAATACAGTGGTCGTTTTTTACCCGGCAAAATGATCTCTAGTTTTGACGCAAGATGTGAAGCCAACACTGATTCAATACAAATAACCAGAAAGCACAGGTTATGATCTGGAGGTGATATGATATGATAGGAGTAAGATAAAATTGGTATTCCAAAAATCAGCTGAAGAAAAAGAATTTTCGACTCACAAGAATCTAACATGTATTTTGTAGTCATGAAACCTTTATTTTGAAACGTGTTAATATATGTGGATGAAAAGTGATTAATTTGCACTTTCATACATTCCCCTAACTCCACATAGATTAAAATTATTTTGTGATGAGGTAAAACTGTACAACTTTGAATTATCCATTGATTAGAGACTAAAATATTGCATCCCATCGAGATTGTGCCACACACAAATATCTATATCTACTATCTCACCGCAGGTAGAAAAAATTGAAACATGACGATACAAATACAAAATATCCGTAAAAAATTCTATGTATAATCTCAATAACTATGGCTATCAAACTAAAAAAAACGTAAAATGTGGCACATTTTATCTCCGTTTGCCGGTATTTTTGGCAGCGTTGTATGTGTGTATGAACATTACAAAGTACAGTTTTTGCATATAAATAATTTGATTTTTTTAAAGAGTTTCTGGGCAAGATAAATTCCAACAAGTTACCGACATTCACAATTAACACAAAAATTCTAAGAATTCCCTTTCAAATATAAGAAAATAGTATAGAAAAGTAATAGTACCAAATGCGATTTTATCTATGTTTCACCCCAGTTCACAGTTTCACAAAATAACCATACAAACATTCATATAATAATTTTCCAAATGGTACGAAAACAATAATATTTATGACAAAATTTAAAATGCATTTTTTGAGTAATCGAACTTTTAAAAATTGATTGAATTTTCAAAATTAAACTAATTTTATATTAAATAATTTTATGACTGTAATACACTAGTATTCGTTTTTCTGTTTGGGATTAAATAAAGTAACAATAATGTCGTAGACAAGATATCGTTGGTAATTGCATTCACTGACTATTTTGTATGAAACTAAATAAGAGAATTAAATACGCTCATCATAATTTTTAGGTATCTATAATTTAATTAACAATCAACAACATTATAAGTTGACTAAACTTACAGGACAGAAGAATCGTTTCAGGTTTATAGCCTCTCACACATTACGTGCCTCAAGTACTTTCGAATTGTAAATATTGTCTCACGGGTCATTTAAGGGTATCACTCGTAAGACCTCGCTAAAATAACTGTTCCCGCTTCGAACGGTCTCGCACTCAAGGAAAAGGAAGTCGAGAATGAGCGCACGTATGCGTGAAGCATTAGTCTTTTACTCCCCCGCGGCGCGGCGCTGCAGGGCGCGGCGCAGTGGTCGCGAATGGGGCAAAAGGCGAGCGAATTCGAAGGCGAATGGGGCGAAGGTGAATGAAAGGCGAGCGCAACAAAAACGAAACGAAGGAACAATAAAATGCACCTTGCAACACATGAATAACCAACAGCGGTATCTGTGAACATAAGAGCAAAGCCAAGCACCCCGACGACACAAGCGACTGGGAGGCCAGTAAGGTGCCAACACTATTCTTGATTAATTGCAATACCAGTTAGTTGTAGGGTCTGCCTGAATCGAATTTGTTGATTGAATGCTCTATTATATAGTATCCGTGGTTTCTCCTATTCCTTCCAGGCAAATGCCGGAGTAGCATGCTAGAATATGACTACAAGCCCCAAGGGATTTTCGCAGCCGTTTTCTATGTTTGAGACCTCGCGATGAAAAACTCGGGAATAAATGCATTAATAAATGATTACCGGACGCAAAAACATTACATTCGCTGCTACTAAACTAAACAACTAAAAGGCCGTGACGTTCCAAGGAATGCTACGTCATGTACAAATGGTCATGTACTATGCGTTGCGAACGAAAATTGTAAGGAAGGATACCTTTAGGTCAGCAAATATTTAAAATAAAATTCAATAATCCAGCGCATCTCCGATAAAACAATTCAATCAGCAAATCGAAAGCAAAAGAGCGATAGTGCGAAGTGCGCTTGTGGCAAAGCTTCGGCCCACTGTCTCCACCTCATTCTCCGCCTCGCAGCCACTTTCTTCTGCTTCCCGGGCCACTGCGCCTCCGTGCGCCTGGCTTTATAAACCTCCGGCCGAGAAAAGGGCAAAGGAGTGGGGAGGACCGTTTGTCTTTTTTATTTCCGACGAATGCTCCAGAACGGGCGGCGTTTCTCGGCTACCTGCGAAATTGAGTGGCGTAACCTGCTTGCCACCGGCCCGGCGAATTCCCCGTCGCGCGCTGTTTTTGCCAGTCGACTTCCGTCGCGGCCGCCAGCTCCGCCGCCGCCTCCACGTCTGCCGCCTACGCCGTATTCGTCTCCGCCGTCGCCGCCTTGCAGACTCCACCGCTGCCTCCTCCTCTGCCACAATTGCAGGGGCCGCCGCCACTCACTGCCTGCTCCACCCCTGGCCACTTCTCTTCCGCCATCTGTTTCCTCATCTCCTGGGCTACGGACTACGCCATCTCCATCGCCTACTCTTCCTATCGCCTCCGTCTGCGCCCCCGCCATCGCAAACGCCGCCGCCCCCGCCACCACGCCCAGTCGTCACCGCCTCCTGTGCGAAGCCGCTTTCTTCTCCACCTGCGCTACAGCCGGCCGGCGAACGGCGCTCCAGAAGACGCGGGAGGGGACGGAATCTGGGGCAAAATAGCTGGAGAACTTCCTCTTCACCTTGCAGCCCCGACACTCGAGGTGGAAGCGCGCTGGACACCTACGTAATGTAGACATGTTAGACGAGATCAACGTTGAAAAACTGGGTGTCACTACTTTTCATAAATTTGTGCAGTGAATTTCAACATTTAGAATAGAAATCCGCAACTTCTCAACACTGAATCCATTTTTTAAAATAAAATATTTAAATACTATCATAACTCTTAATTTGTAGGGAAACGTAAAGTAAGCGGAAATTGTAAGAAAGATCTACAATACATAAGATAAATATACATTACTCGAGGCAAAACTATTTAGATATTAGATAAAAGTAAATGGAAAATATGATTAAAATATAACGATATTTGTTTGAGTTAAAAAAGTCATGTGTTTATAATTAAGTTAATATTAAACAATACACTGCATATATTTTAGGATATTAAAATATACTATTTATATTAAATGTCTCTATGTATTGTCTTAAAACTGGAAAGAATGAAAAAGTGATGCATTGGTAAGACTGCCGTCAATTTGTCGCTAATTCCTTTTCGAAAGCTCCATAATCTTCTTTCTCTCTTGTTCGCTAATTAATTCGTGAAAGACGAAGAAAACATTCGGATAAAATCATAATTTAATTAAATCCATTGCGTCATACTGAGAAGGTTATATTATTATTTAATACAATAGCCTCATGCTTCGATAACTGGAAAATTACCAGCTTTTCGCAGATATTCCTTTAGAATTAACGAGATGAATTCCTACAAAGGAACAATACCGAAAAGTTACGACTTCTCCTGGTTGTTTTCAGCTCGTCGTCGGAGATACTTGCGATGAAATATTTAATAGCAATTGCACGCGCGTTTCAACCAGAAAGGTCGACAAAAATTTTATTTACAGCTGCGGGGTTTACGAGGGCGGAAACAGCAACTGCGGCTGTCACCGCAAGCGCCGTTTTACGAGTTACAAGTCAGCTTGATGAAGGTTTACAGAAGTTTATCGCTGATACCCCAACGAGAGAACCAATCTCGCCGGGCCATTCTGCGCGAAACGCTCGAGTGTGGCCCTGCGTGGCACCGAGCGCTCGCATCGGGGTTCTGGCGAATTACGAGCGGCACGTGGAAACCACGTGTCCGCGGGAGCGCTGACGCTGCTTGATGGGTCGGGCGGTGCTAAACGGTACTAACCGTGCGCGGGGGGCAGGTGGGGCAGGGTAGGCCCCGCGTGATGGGTGCTCGGTCGGCGGAGGGCCGCTCACAATATGCGATAAAGCGACGCGAGGCTGCTTGGTGCTTCCTCTGACCTCTCGACGAGGGCGCCGTTCCAGGGGAGCTCCCGCTTCTGAGGGACCGGCCCTGCCCGTCCCAACTGTTCTGGCTCTTCGCTTCCGATGTTTGTGTACCATTCATCACACACAGCTTTCACCCCAAGTTTCCAGAACTTCCGGTTAATGATTTCCATTCGATGTCCGCCATTATTATCACTTTAAATTTTGTTCTCTACTAACAGCAATATCAGTGCCCCATTACCTCCTTCTGCAGATCCATTAATACAATCACTTCAATCACAACCAAAGAGCCACATCGATTACCAAAATCGGCTCCAGTAACACCACCACCTCGTTCACTTCAACTAACATCATCCCATTTACACTCATCACCACCACCGCTACATCCACAATTATTATCTGTCACCACAATTACTTCGATACTACTGTCACATCCACCACTAACACAATCATTACCATCTCCAATTTGTCTTCAATCACCCTCTTTCACCAGTCCTACTTCTGCCTCTTTCTATCACCTCAACACACACACACATGCTCTCTTTAACCGCCGCCATCCTGCTCCCTCCGAACGTAGCGGTTCCAGCGGCCCATCACTCCCTCCGGACGCGCCATTCGTGGCGCTGGGCCGGGCAGGAATAAAGAACGCGGCGGCGGCCGCGCCCGCGCTCCCAATAGCTCGCCGCCCGGGGGGGGAGGGGGGAATGCGGCTTTGCGCGCGGCCCAAAGTGCGAGCGCGTGCGCGGGGTTTGATGGCTGGGCGCAAAAGTCCAACGGCCCCGACGTGCGCGCCGCTGCATCGCATTGAGGGCAGCGCCAGGGCTCCGCTCGCCGTTGCGGCGCTGCACTTGCGCACGTGCGCGGTGCGCTGCCCAGCAAATTCTCCTTTTGCTCTCGGCTGCTCCTCTCTGTAACTGTAATTAATAGCGCTTTCTTCCATGTTTCTGTCGCTCTGGATTAAATCCATTATACAGGATCCCATTTTGGTTAGAACACTAGGCGAAAACACAAGAATAGCGTCCATTCAATTCTGAATAATTTGAACATAACTATAATTTCAGCACGTTTTCTTTCTACGAAGCTAAGGATTTTCTTCTTCTGTAGCATTTGTAATTTATATTAAACATTCTTTATCAAGGTGTAAGAACTATATGATATTCGTGAATAGTTGAAATTATTGAATAGTTTCTAGGGAAAACATTAACGCTTTTGCTTTGGTAGTATTTGCCTCTAATGAAGAGATCAGAATAACTTAATAATGTTGCTCCCTCTATTGGAGCAGAGAAAGAACAAGAAATAATATTTGAATTCATGAACTCAATTTGAACAACAAAGGTATTTTCAATTTATTAATTTCAAAAAATTAATAATTACTACAACGAAACAATAGAGCCAATCCAGTTGTGTATCTTATTTCAAATCCTTATTTTCTAATCGCTATTGGTACACATAAAATGAAGATACACCACAAGTCCATAAAAGAGGATGGAAACTTATATAAAATTAAAAGGAAATACGAGTACTACTGAATTAAAATTAAACACAAAATTTTCAACTGATGGTTTTGTAATTGTTTAAACAACTAACTATTTAAACACAAAGAGTACGTTGAACTGCCCACGAGTCAAATACTTACAAATAATAAAACCCTATTACAAATTATTTTACTTTCGTAAGTGAATGACGTTTCTATTATCGTGAAATATGAGGTTTTGTAGAAGTATGTAATTTTGTGTACCGTCAGCCAAAATTCTTTCAGCAAAAGACTCTTGTGTTGTGTGAGCAAGCCTTAAATTGGCACACTTCAGGGCAGTAAGATTTAGTCATGGATTGTCGTGGAACGCCAAGGGCTTCTATCTATCAGTTCTGATGTCTCCGGCTTTGCAGGGGAAGGGAGGTCCCCTCTCGACGGCCGCTCTTGTTGTGGGTGATGAAACGGAAGGCAGCGCTTTGGAGCGTCAAGAGCCCCGGAGTGGGTAGAGGGTGGGGGGTGGGGGGCTGCGTGCCGCCGAGCAGGTGGAGGCACGCGCGTTGCCCGGACAACCAATCGGCGCAGCGGACCGGACTGCCCCAGATTACACGGGGCCAGGCGCGGGGCAGCGATCGGGCTCTCCGAACAGAGCGCGAAGGAAAGGGATTATGGCACAGCGGAACGGCGGCCGCTGGGAGGCGGCAGAGTAATGGCCGTGGGAGGCGACAAATGGGCGAATAAAATTGCCGGATGAAGGAGATAAGGGCAGTGTGCAAACCTCCGCGTATCAATGCGCGTCACGTATCAATTAAATTCATTACAATATCGTAAAATAGGATGTGCACAATGGCTGTCACATATTCGTTCAGTACTATTTGGTACTAAAAATAATTGTAGTCATTTTTCGCATTTATTCTTGTAAGAGAAAAATTCATATTCTTTGTAAGAGTATAGGGATATCGTTAATAAACGACAAACATTGAAATTGTTACTCAGTCTATTCATTTCACAAACAATTTCACTGTACACGTTGTTATAGATGGAAGAATGTAGTTGTTATAACACATAGATACGTAAATATATTAGAGAGTATATTGTTATTACATCGTATAAAAATACGACGGAAATTGAGAGTCTAACTATTACGAGGATCATCCTACAAAAAAGTTCCCCTTTTTTATTAATATACAAGCTGGTTATTTACACTTTTTATCGCCCTTCTCTATATTTTACACGACTTCTACACATAACCACTATTATTGTCCAAATACTTTTAGTACCCTGAAAGCACTACGTTCTGTCGCTCTGGCCAGTCGTTCACCTTCTCTTCCTTCCTTCCTTTCTGCATCAGTCGCAAACCGATTGCCTCTAAGGTGCAACTTTAGTTGTGGAAAGAGATGGATGTCATTGGGGGCAGTATCCGTATAAAAAGGGGGGTAGGAATACAGTTCCCTTTGAAATCTTGCATAAAACTCTGGATCCTTCGAGCTGCATGGGTGAGTGCGTTGTCGTGAAAGATCAACACTTTCCATTGAAGACCAGGACATTTGTATCTGAGTCATCATTATGCAAACGTAGATGTAGCACCGACTTTTCGGTAATACATCTGACACAATCGTCTCAATAGAGGAACCTCCAACCAGGAGGCAATGCAATAATAAAGTCATCAATGCTGACGCGTTGACCTTCGACCTCCACATTCCGAACTGCAACAGAGGGCGCATTGTCTGCCGCGGCAACGGCCCTCCCGCTCCTCTCATCACGCACGTTGTGTCGTCGCTCCAGGAATCGTGCACGCCATCGGCGAATCATTTGGATCCTTCACTCTAACCTCGCAGTAACTGGCGATGAATATTGATAGCAGTTTCATTGTTCGCTCTGAAAAAGCGAACAACAGAACGGAGTTCACAAATGGACTCGCTTTCAAGTGGTAGTTCCAGGGTACATGGTCGCGCACTGGCGAACGCGAAGAAGTCGCCGGCTGTTGAAGGCTAAGCGCCGTCGCCATATTCCATTGAATGTTCGTAGAATACCAACTTGAGTTTAAACCAACTGGTTTCCAGAGGAAAAATTGGGAAATTTACTTATTGGATGACTGACGTAGATTTCATTAGCACTAATATCAATAAAACGCAAAATACCTCCCAATAAACAGTCTTTGAACAAATTTTGGCTTTTGTCTGTAGGAGGGTAACTTAAGTAAAAGTGATTCATTTGGACGTTATTCAAAAGAGGAATCTGGAAATGAACATTTGGTCGTCCCACAAGCTTCCCCCGAAACCGCGCACCTTTATTCGCAAATGTTCAGTACTGGTGACTAAGCAGTCAACGGCTCTGAGCGTTCATCTTTTGGAATTTGTGGTCGGTGAACTTAACTTGAAACCAGAAGACACCAATGAGTCAGAGGCAAATATTCCTAGTATTCCTGCAACGTCCATGGCCTGATTGCGTCTTCTCACACTAGAAAGTCTTACGGGTTGTCTACTTCGTTTGGTCGCAGGCGCGAGACATTGTAATACACACAAAAACGTGAAATTAGGTGTGTGTTTGAGATAACAATTATTATTTTTTAGAAAAGGATTACAACCTTTAATAATAATAATAATAATAATAATAATAATAATAATAATAATAATAATAAATTTAATATTTGACAACATTTGAAAGTCGATTGTATGGTTAATGATTGTTAAAACAATAAATTCCAGAGCTATATACCGAGTGATTGATCTACATCTTTTAAAATATATAACAATAAAAAATATTTTATCCGACCCACAATTAACACTTGGACAGCAAATAAACTGAAAATAATTACCGTTGCCTACTGAATCGTCGTTCATAGGTGGACTTGCGTGGAGCGAGATCCCAGCCTCGGGGCGCCCCCACACACGAGATGCTCCGACTTCCCTCGACTCCTTCCTCCTCTCTCATTCCTCCCTCCTCCCTCTCGCCTTTTCGTCACCCTCACCGCCACTCTCGTTCCTCCGCAACCACGGGCTGCGCTTCAGTCAACTCCCCCGCCCCACTCCCGCGCCCCGCCAGCTCCCACCTGTCATTCCCCTCACCATCCCCTCGCCATCCATCGGCAGCCTCACCCCCCACCACCGCCAACCGCCCAGTCTCCATACTCGTCCCCAATACCCCATTCCATACCCTACCCATCGCCGATCCCATCTCCCCATCCATATTCCCCATCCGCCATCCTCATTCCCAATCCCCATCCCCATCCCCATCCCCATCTCATCCCCATCCCTATTCCTCCCATCCTCATCCCAATCCCAATCCCCACCCCATCCACACCACATCCACATCCTCATCCTCATCCCATCCCCACCCTTCATCTTCATTCCCACATCGTCACACGCCGCTGCCTTTCTATCGGCACCGCCACCACCACCGTCTCCTACCATCTCTATCCTTTGGCCATCCACAATCCCCACCACCCATCGTCATACGCCCCTTGGCTTCGCTGCAGCACCCTCACCACCACCGCTCCAACCGATTCCATCCCCCTCCTCATCCCCAACTGCCCCCCGCCCCCCCGCCTCCCTCCCTGCTGTCGTCCCATCGGCGCCGCCGCTCGCGGTGCGACTGAAGTAATGCGGCTCTCGCTGGGCCTCCAGACGCGTCCCACATTTCTGCCCGCTCCTAAAAAGTCCCCCAAAAATATGTGGGTCATTCTTTTTCAAGATTTTATTATGGTTGTCGCTTACATACTTCTACGCGCTTTAAAGCGGAACTTGGAAACAGGGGGGAAGAGACGGGGGCTTAAGAGCAAACATGTGGCTTTACCCCGAATTTCTCTGCCGGCGGAGAACAGTCCTCCGCGCACAGACGAAAACCACGAGGAATGGTAAAAGTTTGCCTCCTTTTACTCTCACGAGCGTCCACTGCTTCGCATCTTCGATGATTGAAAACGCTGTGTCTATAATTAACTGAGCCAGCGCGTGTGAGACTGCTCTTTGTAGATATAATTTAATCATCAAGTTTTCCTCAGTGCTTTGCTTACGTTGGTATGGCCTCATGTGAACTACCAAATTTTGTGTGCGCGGACTTGGTGCCCCGCTGGGAGAGCTTTCAGCCATTTACGTAATGAGAGTGGTTCAAAAAAGAGTTACATTCTGTGATTAATAAAGATCCTCCTTTCGTGGGATGCGAGTACTGTTTGACTGCGCAGAACAAAAACTACGTTAAATAGATAGTTTAGCCCAACCTATAGTTTACCGAAGACTCAAATGAAATTACGTTGCTTTACTTGATGGTTGAACAAATGTTTATTTAAAAATTGCGTACTTCAGTAGAAACTTTTCATCCCTGCCTTTATTCAACACTAAACTAATTTTGGGTGAAATGAACAGTTAGAGATGATCCTCAAGCATTATGAAAAATGATAGTTCGGAAGAAACACGTAACGATTGCTTGAATAATATGTCAGTTTCATTCAAAAATCAAAACAATCTAACAAAATGAAACACTCGGAGAAAAAAAACATCTGTTGTAGCTTTTGTAAATTGAATGAGATGCAGATCATTCAGCGAATCTAGGTAAATTCCCCGTCGCACCACAACAAGAACTCGAGAACGCAAGATAGCCCCTCTTCAGCGGCGGGCACAATTGAAAGTCGGCCTCTGAAGCCAACCGGGATCAGAGCATGCCAGGCGCGATAATAACTCCGCTCCCCAGACTCTTCAATCCACGCTTCTATTTATTCACGCGAGACATCGGCACTGACGGCGCCCACCCCACCACCCACCACCGAGAACCCGCCCTCCCCGAGTCTCCCCCTGGTTCGGCATTCTTGAATTTGTAGGCGGTCGCAGGGAAGCGGGGGTCGGGAGAGGGGCAATCGCAAAATATTAAAAGAAAGCCCGGCGATCTAACGCGAGAGCGCATCGCCGGGGGTTCCCGCCCCGCTTGCTCCTGCGCGATCGCAACGCGCTCTTTCTCGCCGGCCGCCCCGGCCGGCAGCGATCCCTCGCGGCAGGCCTTGCGAATATCGACTTCCGATGGTGGCTGATGCTTGGCCCCGGCCAGCCTGCACTCCATTCCCCCCTCTTGGCTGCGGGGCAGGCGCTCTAACGCTCTTCTCTGTCCGCCCACGGCCCAGAATGCCTGATTTTTCCCCTCCGAGCCCCACTACGCACCTTTCCTCCACCCATTCATATATTCGCCTCCCTAGTGTTCTGGAGTGGTCTGCGCCCGTAAAATGGAAGTCATAGTTCATAGTAAATACCTGGAGGAGGGCCGGCCCCAGTTGTGCAGCAGACGCTGTGAATGACATGAGTGTTTTTGTCTCGTAGCACTGACAGTTCTAATGCAGGTATCTCGAAGCCGGCGAGGGAAAAATCTGTTAAATCACGCGCTCCACAAGAAAAGTAACCACGCGCTGGGTGGTCGTGGGACGACGGAGGTCCCAGTCGCGTCGGCGGGGAGCGAGCTTTGCGCAAGCCCCGCCCTCCGGGGGAGGGGGCGTTTGATCGAGGCACGAGCGCGCGCGGCCCCCTCCTTCGCCGGAGTGCCCTCGGGAGCAGTCCGCGTGGCTGAGGCGCGGAATGATTACCACGCCAAGGAAGGGGTGGCGTCGAGGGGCGGTGAGGAACCTCGCGCCGCGCGTTAAGAACAGTGTGTTGTGGGCTTTCTGCGGGCGGGAAAGAGTAGTAAATGGTGGCTCGAAGAGGAGCGTTGTGAATGAAGAAGGGTTTTCACAGAAACCTAGAGAGGTTACATTGGGAATATAGACTTATGTTGTGTTGCTCTTGGAAGTTCATTGATGAGGTGGGAAAATACGACGAGCAATGAAAACTTAACGCAAAAACGCGTAGGATCGGAATCTTGACCACATAGGAGCACGCGCACATCCGCAGCAGCAAGCGCAATTCGCAAAGCCTCTAACCGCGCCCTCCACCCAACCTCGCCTCCTCCACCGTACTCCATCTCAACTTCCTCCCAAATCTTTGGCCAAAATCCTCTCCTTCAAGCTCCACAATCTGCACACCAGCACCGCAGCCCTGCCCGCCTCACCAAAATCTCGCCAACTGCCGCCGCTTCCACGCCCCTCCACCTCCGCCGCCCTGACCGACTACCGCCCTACTGATCGACGTCCTTATACTCCCCGGCTCGATTCACTACTCTACACGCCTCCAGCATTCGCCATTCGCGAATCGCCTACTCACCCTTACCGCATCGCGCTGCCAGCGCCACTCCTCCTCAGCAATCGAAGGCTCCTTGTGGCGCTACGTATTTCCGCAATCGCCGCAGCCCGCTACGCCTGTCGAGGCCGTGCGGGCGGTACGAGGCATACTCGGCCGCGCGTCTAGGCTTGTTCCACCTTCCCGCTCCGGCGTCCCTCTCGCCGCCCCCGTCAGCGCTGTCGCGGCGCCCCGCCCGCGCCGCCCCGCCCCGCCCCGCCCCCGCTCCCCGCCCGTCCGAGCCCGCTTTTTATTAGAGCCTCTCGGCCACATCCTGAGCTGCTGTCGATCCGTGGCAGGCGGGCGGCGGTCGCGCAGCACGCGTGATTGCTACGTGCTGCGCGGGTTCTATAAACAGCGCAGTACGCAGATTAAGGAGGCGCCCCGCCCGCTTCGCTCCGCTCGTAAGCGCAACTAAAGACTCCCGGCCGCGGGCGCTCGTACGGCCGCCCGCGACGCTCCTTCAGCCCACGCCATGAACGACGGAAGAAGGGGGAGGAGGGGGAGGATCGGTGCTCCTCTCTATCCCTTTATTCAGGGTTGTCAGGGAGCAGTAGTTTGCGGGCGCGTCAGCTATTGAGGTCATTAGTCCAGTTTGGGTAGTCATTGATATACCACGGAAAGCGGCGGTGTTTGTACTCTGTTGGTACGTGTGATACTGCACCGACTTACACTGAGAGACCTCCTTCCAGCCAACCCCATCCAGAGATGCAATGTTTTCCGACGTGTGCGTGCTTGTATGTATGAAGGTAAAGATGACAGGATGAGACAAGGAAGAGGAAGGAAGCAGTCTCGACTCTTTTGTTACGACACTGCTCAGACAATCGCCTAATACCAATAAAAAAATCGTCGGGAAACTAGCGATTTGAACAATAAATCCAACCGTTGTCAACATTCTGTAGATAGTTGTTGAATTTGATCCAGCGTTTTAGCTAATGCAGAAACCAACCACTGACGGTGCTCAAACACTAGGACGTGGTGGTTGACGATACGGCAGAGGCACTACAACAGTGTTGTAGTTCAGATATCGCAAATGTTAGTGAGCAGTTTCAGTAAACATCACGTTCTTCTGTCTGGTAAATGTATTTCAGTGGATTGAAAACGCTTCTACATCGTTTAGATAACATGTTTGTTACTTTATGAAAATCATATTGCCATTATTTGTGATATGTGAAGTAAGGATTACTGATATTATTTTGCCTGAATTTCTTTAATTTAATACATAAATATTAAAGAGAAAGAATAAAATGCACTATGAAAGTGAAAATTGTGTGTTCGTGGTTTCGGCGTATTAGTATTGAACCACCTTTTATTGCCGATATTTTTTTAAATTTTTTCTTCTAAAGGTACATCGATATTAGAAATTCATTTAAAATAAATCGCAAGTTTTCATGGCTGGTTTTGTCTCTTAGAAATATATTTTATTTCTTTATCTAAGTTTTGATGAATCAATGATTCAATCTAATTCCGTATAATGAATCTATATGACGATTTACTGAAGCATAGTGTGATGTTACGCATACTCACATTTCAACCAATACATTATTCTATTCTTTGCTAAATAATTATATTTATATGGTGTGTTTTTAATTCATTTCATTTTTAATGATATACGATTCTTAAATCCATCTCTTTATTTTATGATTTTTATCGTTTTATCGTTTTTATTTCACGTATTAAAACACTCTGCTGATTCAAAGTTGTTGTAATGTTTCTTTATGATAAATATTTATTTGATTTTAAGCATTATGTCACATGTGGTGACAATGCACTACAATTTTTAAGTGTTACATTGCCAAGAGACAGAGACATTTCTATCTGGGCACAACAAATGATGGCGCATTGCTCGTCAATATCGTTCATTAAAACTTACTGCGCAAAAATTACAGCTCTTGTATCAGTTAAGGAATTCTATATTCCGAAAATTCCCCACAATGAGGCGCGGGCGCGGAATTGTGCCTGGAGGAGGCAGCAGTTCCGAACTTCATACTTCTCCCACTTAATTGCTCGGCGATTATAGAAAACTTCACGAGAAGAAATTTTATTCGCGTCTTTTAACTGCGAGTAATTAACCAAAAATAAAAAGTATAAGAACTTTAAATCCTTAGGGGCTTACGGCTGGTAAATGCAGACTGAGAAAATCGGTCGAATCCCTACACCGTATAGGAATTAGTAATTTAATAGTCTGGAATCAATAATAGCAGTATTTATAACGGCGAACCAAACTAATAGAAGATTTAACTATATATTTTGAGCATGGCACAACTTACCTTCCAATTAAGATAACACGATATTGCAAAGTAAGCTGTATAACAAAAATGTGATTTAAGTCTTCGATGCACAGTTAGCTAATGATATGATTAAGCTGCTAATTTTTTATCAAGAGACGAATGCATTTGTATTTGCTAGGTGTGTGATCACAACGCTGCAAGCTAATGAGTACTTCAACTATTATTGTGCATCTAATATATATATATATATATATATAAATATATATATTATATATATATATATAGTCAAAATCTGTACCTACGAAAACAACGAAGTTCGAAGACAATAATTAAGTATTTTTAGTACCAGTCTTTTATCGTCGCCCAGAAGTAAAACGTAGTAAACAATGGTAGCTGCAAGGATAATTAAGGCAATTCTCTGTCAGTGCACAAGTAATTTGCTTCCGTCCCTAAAGTCATTAGTTCGGAAATTCATTTGCACTCGCAGCCACTTTTGTTTCGAGCGCTTCATTTGTGATTGTTGCGCTTGACGTCGTTAGCTACAATCAACATTGCGGAAAGTTTGTAAACAGTTACATGAATTTTAGACGAGTGCCTAAATATCCAATTTCATAGTAAATACGCCAATGTTGTGACGGCCGTCGAACAGAAAATTGGCGATGCTGCCAGTTTTCGCGGGATACCAAATCATTTCCATCTCCAAAATACTGAAAATTAATTTCACCTTGCGAAATTGGAAACAATTAGTGACACAACTCGCTCATGTTAAAGTGAAAATGGTTCGTACCTTAAGTTGTTGTTCGTACCTGTTGTTAAACCACAAATAAAGTACAGTATGAAATATATTCACTTTTTTCTACTTGTAAAAAATAGTGTATATATGCAATTTATATTCATATTCATAATAAAAATTAGTAGTTTCATAAAATTCTGTCATTCACAATATCACAGATTCTTTAAACATAATATTCTTAAGGACTACATTAAAACTTTATAATGGGTGTTTATTTTATCTTTCACCGAAGATGACACGCCGCTTGCCTCAGCGATCGAGCCCTCGGTTCCTCGGAGACTTGTCAATAAGGGCCCCGTTCATCCAGCGCGTTCGTCGTTCGGCGCTATGCATTACGAAATTTTCCTTGAAGCAAAGAACATTTCTTTGCTACACTTTCTTTCGACTTAAGGCTGTCAGTATGTGCCGCAAGGAATTTATTAAAAAAATTTCGAGTGTGAATATTCCACATCGGTCGACAAGTTTGAAGGTTGTAAAGGAACTTCGCATCCAAGGAATTTTAATTGACAAACATGTGTCGAAAGCGCCATTTCCTGACTGAATAGAAGGTAAAAGAAATCTCTGCCATGTTACAACAATCTCCAAGAAAATCTTTGAGGCGTCTATGGTTACTTTCAAGAGGATTAGGCAACTGATCACACCTGTTCGATCCATAAACTTTTCAAATAATGTTTATAGTGAGGATCAAATAATTAGTCTTTGGTTATGGTCTTCTAGATCACCTGATCTTATTCATTGTGACGTTTTTTCTTTGAAGGGGGTACTTGAAATATCAGGTAGATGCAGAAAATCTGCATTCGGAGGAAGAGCTCCGGCGCTCTATTGAAGAGGAAATCGCAGCAACTCCTTGAGACTTGCTTCAAAGGGTAAATCAGAATATGTTTTGGAGGTGCCAAGAATGCATTCTAGCTCTACTAGAAAATTCTAGGACACCACTTGCAGCATCTTCTTTAAGGTAAATTAAGCGGCGTAGCGATAGTTCTCATATGTCAGCACGGGAGTTGGGTCAGTGTTGCGCTGGACCTGGACTGCCCAAGAGACGCAACCCGAATCTTCGGCGAACGATGAAATGCTGTATTACATATAAAACGTTATATTTTTAGAGCAATTCAATTACGTATTTTCTTTCCTATACTGTGATATCGAGAGTTATAAGTATTGAATGTCCTAAGGTGTATAATTTCTAAGTTTTTGGTTGTATAATTGTACAATATAATTATACAACCACGTAAAATTAAACGCAAAAATGCGTTTAAAGCTAACATCACGTAATTTCACAACACGGAGGTACATATTCTTTAAAACACCTAACAAATGAAAATAAAACTAATTCAGCGTATCGTTTTTCTACAGAAGTACTACCAGAAGTACTATAAGATATCATATACAGTAAAAGTATATAGTCAGCTTCATCATCATGTGATAAGTGTGTAAATCAGTTTATGATGCATAAATCAACAGTTTCTAGTAAACTGTTACGTGGTTCCATCTCTTTCCAATTCTAATAATCATTTCATTCGTATTAACATTGGCTTTTAATTGGTTCCTAAGTAAGGGCCAATCAGTGAGTCAATCAGTCATCGGCAATTCACATAGCAAAGCAGCAAGTTCACTGTTCCCAGTCCCCGCAAGCAAGACGGCGATCGAAGTCCCATCGTCATCGGCCTCGGGGCGCCAGTAATCGCGCGCGACACGCGGCAGCGACGGCTGCAAGCAATTACCGCGCGCGCGTCGGCTTCGAGGCCACGCTATGCCGGCCCGCCCTCTGCTCCCCTCGCCCGCCCTCTCACCGCCCGCGCCCCGGCCTGGCTTGCGCCCGCCCCTTCTCGTCGACGCGGCGGCCCCTTCACTGCCGCCCGCTGCCCGCGTACCATTCGCCTACCACCCCGCTTGTCATTCTCTGCCTGCTCGTCCGCCCACAGACTGGCCGCACTCATTTGCCGAAACACATGCCTTAATGCCTCACCTCCTCCATCCAGCCTACCCACCCGCCTCTCCACCCATCTGCCCACCCGCCTGCCCATTCGCTCGCCTGCTCACCCACCTTATCAGCCACCCGTCCACCTGCAATATCCTTCTGTAAAAGCTGGCTTACATGTTCCCTCCTCTCCCCAAAGCATCCCGATCCGAAAATCTGTTTGCCTCATCTGTCCCCCTTTTGTGCCCCATCCTCAAATTCTCCAATTTCCTCCACCGAGTCGTGCCGTTCTCCTTCGCAGTTCTGCCTCGTAATGGCCTTTGACTGACTGCTCGCCCTCCTCCCCTGCGAATGGACGCAACGCAACGCGCTGCCTTCCGCGCGCGTCTCGCCTCGCCGCCGCGCGCGCCGGCGCTGACGCGCAGCGAGGGGCCTCTTTCCGATCGGGCGGCGCTGGGCTGGGCGCGCGCAGCCGTGCGTTTGTTGGAGCAGTGCCTTCACGTCGGTGGGGCGTTTTCTCTTTAGTTGTCGATGGAGACGGACGGAAGAACTCATTTTCACTGTTGGTTTTTCTTAGAGTTCACTTTGCATTTCATTTCACTTGTTTTAAAAATTGTGGTATCTCAATGGCAAAACTCTTGAAGCGTCGTTGAATGTTCTAGGTTTCAGCCCCGACATTGGTGGAATTTGACACTTGTTACATAACTGGGTCAAATTTAAACACAATTAGGAGAGCCACTGTTTTTCTAGCGGCTGGTTTCTCTGATAGGTGATTTATTTGTTGATTGACTGAGTAGTGGTTTAGGGTGCGTCAACTACAAAGATCATTATCCCCTTAAGTATAGTGGATGTTCTCACCGGGGGAGGGGGCGGTGACCTTCCGCGCTGGATGATGGAATCCAGCGCCGATCTACTCGTCTGCTTGCGGGGTTTTCCCAACCAGGTATTTCCAACCAGCGGGACACTGCCCCAGCCGGGCAAGTTCTAATCTCCCGGCTGGTCTCCCGTCAAGTGTTTTAGTGTAATACGGATGCGAATATTGTGTGATGGATATACTTCTATTATGTACTGCGAGGTCGTTGCCTTCGAACCCCACTAACATCTCGTAAAACAATCACCAATATATAAGGTGCTAAAATTGACCCCAGATGAACAA
This sequence comes from Gryllus bimaculatus, assembly GCA_017312745.1. Lineage (NCBI taxonomy): Eukaryota > Metazoa > Arthropoda > Insecta > Orthoptera > Gryllidae > Gryllus > Gryllus bimaculatus. The sequence goes on along the minus strand of BOPP01000087.1, from coordinate 3,038,551 downwards.
AAGTAACTAAATCTTTTGATTAATCTTTGAACTCGGATAGGGTAAACGGCGCTTAAAAAAATGGTGTCACTCTCGTGTTTCTTGTTATCACAAATTTTTGTACAAAATTGCAAAAGTCCAATTTTTATGTTGACTTTCTACTGCTATAATATTGAAGATAGATATTATTTTATTAATGAAATTTGTTATTTAATGGCAGATATTGAAGTAAAGTCACGTTTTGTGTAATTTTACCCAAAATATAGGCAATTTTAAAATTATTATATCAATTTTACCATTCCAGTCAACAGCTTTTAATGTTTCTTTAGATTATCTCATTTATCTCTAGGAAAGGTAAAAAATTGGTTCTAGTCTACTTGTCGGCAATTTATCCTGTTTTCGAAATTTGAGAAAAGTTAACATTTCAAATTGAAGAAACATATTTTTGCCCTAGAAAAAGTATGTTGTAAAAAAATCAGCCCTTTAAAAAAGGCAAGCGTATTTCTTTTCTTGAAGAATCGAAAACCGTATTAATTCGATTTTCATGTATCATTACTGTAAACACTTTCTGTTTCTCCGTCTGTTTTAAAAACATGGAAGTAATTAATTTTAAAAGTCTACAAGGAATTTCATTCTTACTTATTAATGGTATGATATTTTGAAAAATATTTCTTCTTTACTAGTATACTTTTGAAAAGGAATACTCTTTTAAAAATATATGAGTATGTGTACCTTTTGAACTGAAAAGGAGGTGAGAGAACGTCAGTAATATTCTTCGTATCTTGTGGTGTTACCACAGCCTTCAGTTAAATAGACGCAAAACGTCGAGAACACGTGACAGCAGTCTATCAGGAAATTCCATTGATGTCGAATCGATCCAATTACTTACTCTCGAAGCGTGAACTGCAAGAATCCATATTCCTCGTCTCTGCGGATTACTCAGGCAGCGCTGCCAGCGCCCCGGTGCCGATTGTGTCCCCAGCCGCTGTGAAGAGGCCGGGGATTGCCGCAGCTCGCGAGTAATCGAAGTCGCTCTTTCCGGTCGCCGGCGTAAAGCGCCCGCCGTTGGGAATTTCTCATGTTGTGATGGGCGGGTCCACGAGCACACAGCGCGTGCATTTGCCTTTGCTCTCTCAGAGTTCGATGTGCTCGGTGACTCAACTGAGAAACTACGGAGATTCTCTTTTAGAGAGTGTCGTATGATCATGAGAGAGCTTGCTTCTTGTTGGATTCGCGCAGTAGTCGGTACTGATGGGTTTGCGTAATCCTCTGGAAGGAAATCCTCCCACAACGGCTCTTCTCAAATGTACAGTGTAACACTAGGTGATTGAAAATTACCTTCGAACGTGCAGTGTTGGGCTACTGGTATCGATAACGCTGCTGCTTCTGCGCAAAACAAATAATAAATAGAAATTCGTCGAGGGTGTTCAAAATTACCTAATTAAGTGGTCAGTGGATGTAGTATATAGAGTCTGGCTTATGATATCATTTGTCCTCATAAATACGTCAAATGTCGTTTCCCGACGATGTGATATAAGGTAAAACGTGTGATACTAAAATCTCAGTCATGAAAATGTGGATGAAACTATAACACAGTCAGTGTTGCGAACTCAGAGCTAAGCGCGGCACTTTCGTAGTTTCCTCAGCGTTCCAAGTTGCTTTGCAACAAGGATGCCTTCCTCTACGTAGCACCAATTTGACAGACCCTGACAATGTGTGTCAAAGGGGGCGTAATATTTCACAAAAACAAAACAGGAACGGTAAGTCGTATCTTGCCTCGTCTGTTCGCAATTGATGTCTAAATGCTATTTTGAATTAAGAATGTGATTCACGTACTGGAGACTGCGTATATAAGGAAGGTGAAATTAATTGAAATCGATTACTACTCTGTACGTGATAATGTCTCTCGTCTCGGAATTTACGTTGACCGTCTATTCCTAGAGTCTTCAAAGTAGCAGTGGCGTTATTTAGAGTCGTAGCTACGTAGGTAGAGCAGTGGCATTTTTACTTTCCCATGTACTTAAGTATGTATTGAGTAATATAACTAGTACAAGGAGAGTAATGTAATGGTGCGGAAAATCGATTTCGAGATTTCAACGGAAATACAAGTTTTGAGGTCCCCTCATACCCAAAAAGTGTTGTTTTTTTCAAAACGTCCGTTCATCTGTCTGTTTGGTGTGTGTGCACAAAACTAGCACCTAAACCATGCATAGATTTTTTTCCAAATTGAAGAAACCCCTGTCCATTTGGCCTGAGTTGAAGTTCTGCGATTCTGAAAATCATTCATTACTTTACATGAAGCCTTTGGGACGTTTTCAAAATTTTCTCAAAAGTGGCTCAAAATTTTTTCTTTAAATTTCTTATAAGAATATAGTAAAATTCACTAATAAATGGGTCTTAGATCACATTTTCACGGTTATCTCTGAATTTGCGAAAATTTAAAAAAAATTGCAAGCTCTTTCTACAAGTATAAGATTAAAAAAAGAGATTTTTCCTTCAAATTAAATTCTGTCCATAATTTCATTAAGGATAATCATTAATATCAAGTATTTTTTATTAGCTTTTGCATAGTATTGCGAGCAATTTTAAAATATTACAAAAACAAGATTTTTTCTCAAAATTTTCCATATCTTTTCTTTTAACTTTTAGGGGTTAGGCATTGTGCTAAGTGCACTCTGTAAGATGACATAAACGTCATATTGCTCTATCCTTTAAATTTTCTTTAAAATTACAAAATGTAATTTTTTACTTGTCTCTTAGGTCGTTAATATTTACATTAGAGGTTATTTGTTCATAATTTGATGTTGATTAGTAAATGTGCTTGAAATAATGTCAGATGAAGCTTCTCAAAAAATCAAGAGTTTTCTGTGAAAACTAGCTGAAAATTTCGTAATTTCAGAAACATCTAAACACCACTTTCTTAAAAATGACTCCAAACTTTTTCTTTAAAATTTTCGAAAGAATAGTGTTAATTGCACTGTTTAATACGACGTAATGTTAATTTCGGTGTATTTTTTTGTTTTTCAAATATTACAAAAAAAATATTAATATCTCTCACGCCGGTAGAATGTACATTTACAACAATTCGTAAACACTATTGTATTTATGAGATAAAGTACTTCAAATGAAGTTTGTTCTAAAACTCAAAACTTTTCTGTGAAAAGTGTTCCAAATTTCGAATTTACAGTAGCGTTTTAGCGCCATTTTCTCACAAACGGCTCCAAAGTTTTCAAAGAAAATTGCCATTGGCAAGTTCGTATAGCTAGCCGAGACCATAGGAAATAGAAAACTATAACGGGAAATTCTGTAACATTCCGTAGTTAGTACTTGTTAAGTGTATGCAGAAAAATTTAAAACGAAAATGCAACTTTAAAATAAAACTAAAAACTCTTAAAAGCTGACTCAGGTAAGGCGTCTTTCGCTTGCAGTGGGCGCTAAAAGAGTCACCGAATATTTCTATTAATTTCAGTGTCAATTTAAGCACGTGTCAATTTTATTAAAAGTTTAATAATCTCTTTCCTATAATAAATGATATAACCATGCAAATTTGTAAACAAATATTGATTTATTGCTTCCATTTCGGGCTAATGTTTTGTGTTATAAAAAACATATATCCATTGAGAAATGGTTCTTCTCCCTAACTGTTTCAAAACATCATAATTCATTAAACGAAAGTTAAAAAAATCAACATGTATTTTTTTGATTTCACAAGGACCGTCAAGGGAATGTAAACAAGTGCCATCTTCCCCCATAGCAATTCAATTCGTGCATTCCTGTTATAAACTGCCTGTACAGAACGACAATCAGAGTGGTGTATTGGCAGAGCGGCAGCAACTCGGAATCACGTTTCATACTCGAAGCAAACGACTGAAAATTCCGTCGGAAACACTATTCACGAGCTCTTCCTTGCTGTAATTTTTCGACAAAAATGTCCTGGATTTAGGTAGAAAGTAAAATCTAGCAGTATCGTATTTTTTTGTCCTCATGCTATATCATATCAATTATTCCCCGATTACAACTGCCGTGCACCGATGAACGCACAGGAGTGTTCCGACCCACACATTAAAAACAAAACGCAGAACAAAAAAATGTGGCTCATTCACAAAGCAAGCGATGGCGCTGTGATCCGAAACTGGAAGCGCATTCAGCGAGGCCGCGGCGAAAAAACACAAAACGCGACCCAGTGAAAATGAAATTTTACAACTCCCTTCCTGCGCACCCACCGAGGCAGGCGGCGTGGAATCGCCCTGAAACCGACCCCGCTGCTGGAGCAGCGGAAAGGAAGATAAAACGAGCGTTGAAAATGCGGAATAACCAGCATTCGGGTGTCATGAAGATTCGAGGAGCTTTTAGTAAAAAATAAAGTTGACTGTGGTGTAAAGTATTCAATAATATGCATTATAACGTTTTGTAAAGTCGTGATTTACATTACAAGGTAATAACACATTCTTCTTTCAGAATTTGAGTTACTTTTGATGTTTGTCAGAATCCTATACAAACTCATATCCAATTTCATTAGGGTATTTTGACTCGCTTTGATTGTTCATTTTTAAGTTGATGGAAAAGACTCGGCGTTCGGCCTCTGCGATTAACATAAAGCATTCTTGAGCCCGGCAGATACAAATTTCCATCGCATTTTTTGTAAAATTGGCTTATCTTGATTCACATCTCTCGCGTAACTAATATTAAAGTTTTTCTTTCTACTTATTTAAGTTATTTTCTTTTATACAAATGCTTCATTAAATCGCCATTCACACACACAATATAATGGCTTGTGGTCCATGTGTGTTCTATGGATGAGTCGAAAATTTGGAGGAGGAGAGAGAATGGGGCAGATGAAATTGCAGTCGCTACTTAACCCGCTGTTTAAGGTACTGCTTTGGTATCTACCTGGAATAGATAGATAAAAAGTATGGAAACAACGGATCACAACATCCCCTGGGCGAATTATTCTCTAGGAGGTACTCGGATACGGCCCAGGTACAAACCGCGCGTCGAAAGCCAGTTCACGCTTAGAACCTGAACCTAGAATCTCCTTGTCTGTAAATGATAATGCAATCAGTAACATTTGGTTTAATTACTTTGAAATTGCATTTCAGCTTTTATGCTGTATTTATCATTTTTCGTTACCACTCCTCCAGGGACCATAGGCCCTCTATTAGAGACATTCATCTAACTCGATTAGCCGCTTTTCCTTTATTTTCCCTCCACGATTTTCCAGTCTTCTCCACCTCCTTGCAGACTGTCCTTCTCCATGTGACCGTTGGTCTTCCTGCAATTCGTTGTCCCTACGTGTTCCATTCTAAATCTTACCTTTCTATTGCTCCTGTAGGATTTTTCAATGTTTGTCCAGTCCAGTGCTATTTCCTTTTTCTAATCTGGAGTTCAATATGTTCTTGTATGGCTTTCTTCTATAGTTATCAGTTTCATAGGCAAGTTGACTTTAAATACGTTTCAGAGACATCTGTTAATTAAGTTTCTAATTTGGTTTGTATGGTGATGTTCTATCTCCAAGCGTATGGTTCATAAAGTAAGACAACCTTGAGATTGCTGTTATCAACATATTATCAACTTTGTTTTCGATATGGTGTACATCTAGCAACGCGGAATTTGATTTACCAGCTCTACTAATGTCATGTTGCGTTCCTCCCATACTGCTAACCATACTCCCAATATATGTAAAGGAGTCAACACAATATGTTTTATCAGCAACTATTGGATCTTTGGATACACGAAACGATTGGAAAGTACAAAATTGCAAAACCCTAGAAGAGAGATATAATAATGATATTTGGATTTCTAAATTGAATTAGATAATTATAATAGTTATTCATGACAAGTGATGGGTATTCACGGTGGAAGAGAAGGAAACCATATACAGTATTTATTACGTTTTGTAATAAGTCAGAATGCATGCTATACGTTCATTTTTGCCTTTTTACGCAGATATAATGCCACAGAGACTAAATAATTCGTTCTATTTTATACCTAATATTGTAATTTAACTCTTAAAATGTGCATATTTTCTGCTCAAAAAGGTCTTACTAGCATTAGTAATTTGCTGAGTAATATTCTGTATACTAACATAAAATAGTCGTGATAAACAGTTCATACTTTCTCGCATTATTGCTAACTGCTCCACTGCAGGATACTACTGCATAAACCAGCAAAAATAACTGCACCAAGGCTCGGCGTCTTTATTAGGCAATTTTTGAAAATACGGAAAGTTTCAAGAAATTAAGACTATCGTCACATTTTCACCAGCTTTTCTTACATACGAGGAGAAAGTTGATGAAAAAGTTTAGAGCGGTTTTGAGAAAACAATTTTTTTACAATATGCATCAATTTCAGACATAAATTACGTTTTTGAACTGCCGTTCTTTAAGGCAAAACTCACTATCTTCAAATTTGTTGCTTTAAAATGTTAACTTTAAGCAATTTTCCAAAATACGGAGAGTTTACTGAAAATAGGACTAGCACCATATTTGTTATCATCTTTTGATATGTACGAGGAAAACATTTTAAAATAAACTAGTGGTACAAGAGAATGGCGTAGACTTTTCCGTTTTCTACTTCCATTGGTCACATCCATATATTCGAACTTGCCACATACTCTTGCCTGATGCCATCTATCGCCGCCAAAATACAAGTTTTTAAAATTTTCTTAATTTTTCGGTTTTTTAGAAGTAGAACGGAAATATTATAACAGTAAAACTTCATCCTAAATTACAATTTTCTTTGAAAATTTGGTGCCGTTAGTAATAAAATGCCGCTTTAAATTCCAAATTTGAAGTACTTTTAGAAGAATACAGCAATATGGCGTTCATGTCATCTTATAGAGTGATATTAGCACAATCCCTACCAAAAGTGTAAAGAAATAATTTGGAGTCGCTTTTGAAAAAATATTGTTTTTGTAATTTTTTAAATTGCACAAATTGCATGCAATATTGTGCGAAAACTACTGAAATTTTCAAAAACATGTACCTGACCGTAATAAAAGAACAAATTATCGACAACAAATTTCATTTCAAAGAAAACATCTATCTCTAATTTTGTAGTTGTATAAAAAACCCCCAAAAAATCAATATTTTGGAATTTTTGAAAATTCAGTTAATCGTGAAAATCGGACCTATGCGAACTATATAAGTGTATTTTACTATATTTTTAGACGAAATATAACGAAAAAAATTGCAGCCATTTTAGAGAAAATTTTGAAAATGTCCCATGGTAAAGTACATCCAAAAACTTATGAATGATTCCACAACCGCAGAGCCCTGACGCAGGCGAAATGGCCAGGACTTTCTTCGATTTGAAAACAACCCTACGCAGCGTTCAGGCGCTAGTGTTGTTCACATTCACCAAATGAACAAACGGACAGACGAACCGACAGATGAGCGGAAAGACGAACGGCTATACGAACGGACAGACGAACGGACGGACGGACGAACGGACGGACGAACGGACGGACGAACGGACGGACGAACGGACGGACGAACGGACGGACGGACGGACGGACAAACGGACGTTTAAAAAACACCTTTTCGGACAAGGGGATCCCAAAACGTGTATTTCCGTTGAAATCTCGAAATCTATTTTCCGCAGCTTTACATAACTTTTCCTATATTGTATATTGCTCCGTATATATGTATGTGTCGTAATCGTTGCCTATCTGTGGAAGATATGAACACTACATTTAAATAGCGCGGGCCTTGCTTTCTGCAGGAGAAGCCGCTCGTATTTATGTAAATTCTGAGTAATGAATTGTGGAGTCTCTGACGACCGACGCGAGGGGGGGGGGAGACGGACAGAAGAAAGAAGGAGGTAGGCAGCTATGAAAGTCGGATGCCACGGTATTTGGAAGATTTGGAAAATCGTGTTGCCAAATCCAAGGCGAATGATTACGAAAAATGACACCGGAGAATGGACGACACGCGGTGCAACTTGAAGGACGATGCAATGTGGACAGCCGGACTCCAGCTGGTGAAAAGCCAAGGTTCTACAACGACAACCCAGAAATGCCAGGTAGGATCAACGTTTGTGGCGGCACTATAACGTCCTGCGAAGGAAATGTTTTTTTGTACTTGGTCTCGGACAATGGCGATTCGCAATTTCTTAATTAATTGTGTGATATTTATTCCACGTGCGCGCGAACGACTCTGCTTTTTAATCGTTGTTATTTTGCTTGTAAGTCAAACTACTAAAAGAGAAATAGACTAGAAATCTAACAGACGCGCAGAGGAGTGCAATTGCGCGAGGAGGGAAAGTGTTCAAGGTTAGGGCGAGCGCGGTGCTAACATAACGGTAATTTGTGGTAGCTTAGAGAAAAATAAGATGGTCATAGAATTACGTGGAATTGTAAACAGTAAGTGAGGTAGGGAAGAAGTAACTTGTTTGTCACCTAAAGAGTGGATATTTTGAGTTCTTGTTACTCCATTCTTTTAGTATATGATTTAATCTTAAGATATAACATTTTGATATATAAACGCAAGGTAGTTAAACCAGAATAGAATAGGACAATTGATAATTGGAATAGCTGGTAAATTAATTGAATTGTTATGATACGTGTCACGTGTTTCAAATCAGTACGTGTGAAATATTGTAATTTTTTGTTCTTTCATTCAGATATAGAATATCAATAGAGAGAAATAATGAGATTATGTTGGACAGGGAAGTATAAGGAAATACTTTTAACAGTGTAAATATTTACGAGTAATTGTGTGTGTTTGTGCAGATTGTAAAGTTGTATCAGCATTGTTATTTTCTCAATCTGTTTAGTGAAAGGATCCAAACATTATGTTTTTTAGTGATTTTGTTTTTATAAACGAAAACGTTTTGTTTTTGTGTTAGAATATATTTGTTTTGTTTGAAA